>CM056376.1:40467704-40792704 GCA_029718625.1 Synaphobranchus kaupii
CTACCACCTGGCTGAATAATTGTGCTAATTAACAAGTCCAGGTGATTGGAACAAAATACTGGGGAGGACTTTTACTTTCTGAACCTGGATTTTACACCTCTGGCGGATGCATAGTTACATTGCAGGCCACGGTTCTCCAGGGGAGATGGAAATAAAATCCATTATGAATAATGGAGGAGAACAGAATAATGGAGGAACAGACAGATCTAAATTTGAACAAAGACCAGGGGACTGAGACGGAAAAGCTTTTCGTCCGGGTCCTTTCGGCTGGGCAAACAGTCAGAGGTGCTTGTAATCTCAAGACTGTAACCGTTGCCACTACCAACAGACAAGATACGTTCTAAGAAACAGCCAAAGATAGAGAGAGCAGGAGAGATAAAACAACATCAGGAGACTGAGAGCTACGGATGGCATCGTTAGACCATGGCACAAGGCAATAACCTGAGTGTTTGCAGAGCAAGAATGGGGAACACCCGCAATTTTGTCTGAGCCTTTGAGAATGCACCAATTTAACTCTGCACTGCTTTGCATAGATCTGCCACGGAAGGCTCTGGAGATGTATTATGCTGTGCAAACACTATATCAAAAGGTTACCTAGTAAAATACGCGTCTGTAACCACGCTAACCCTGCGTGTGATCGCACGCTGCTGCATGTGCCCAGAGGGCCTGTAACCAACATAATGTAGGGTCGTAAATGGGAGAAATGTATAGGAGAAAAAAATACCTGGGGAAGGGTTCTGGTTGGACACAGCAAGCATTTGAAAATCAGTGGTGCTGGGCTAATTTAAGCTAATGTTTGTCTTCGTTGTAAACTGTTCAGGTATCAGTTTATCCAAAACCCAGGGAACATAACATGAACATGACCTAACGTATTAACTTTTTTCTAGATGAAAAGCACGGTAAGAAACATACAGCATCGATGCATATGCATAATATGTATTTCCAGCATAAAGTAGGCTAATACATTACATTACATCATTACATTACAATCATTTGGCAGACGCTTTTATCCAAAGCAACATACAATAAGTGCATATTGAAGGTCATTGACGCGACTACAAAGCAAATCCGACAAAGCACAGCTTTCTCACAGCTTAGGAGCTAATATACCCCTTTTGAGAATGAGCGCAGGTTCCGTTTAGTATTAGTGTTAAATATCTGTGTTAAATAAACACAAAGACAGATGAGTCGCCACTCTGCTGCCCAGCAGGATGTGTAATATCCTCAGTGGTCAACCACACGGATCTGGAGTTACAAGACGACCCAAACCACCCCACCCAGCTTCAAGACACCTTGTCTTACCAAGATAAACAGTCATGCACGTTTCTCTCTCTCTCTTTTTTATTTTCCTTTTACAGCTCTGGTGGAGTTCCATCGCTCTCTTACTGTTCTGCCCATTCAGTCAATAACTGTACGTTAACTGATGCATGCTGGGATACATAAACAGCAGATTAGCCAGGCTATGGGTGTGATTAGAAAAAATATATATATGCAGCCCTCATTTGAATAAATCCATGGTCCGCATGAGCAGTTTTCAATTTTGATTAGTAGTGCCTGTATGTGTGAATTACTATATTGACATTAGCCATATTTAAGGAGTTTTTTTTAAATGTATCGTAAACAGCCTGTGAAATCCTGTCAATCATCAGGGGGTTATATTATTGCCGATCGCTCAGGGGATTAGGCCTGTATGTTTCAAACAACAGCATGCAGCAGGTTTCTAGGAATGTATATCAGAGATTCTTACAGGCTTTGTTCTCTCAGTGCAGAAAAAAGTTAAGCCAACACAAGGTGGTGTGTCTTAGTCATTTCTGTACAGAGACATGGAAGAGAGCATTCATTTATTTTCATTTTTTCGTTTCCTAGTCCACATTTTACCAAGCTGACTTAGAAAAAAAATAATAAAAAACCTGTGCAAACAGTCTAAATGTATTTATTTTAAATGTTTATTCAGACCAAATAGATTTTTTTCCATACAGTTTTAGCAGGAGCTTGCCATTTGTAGCAGCAGAGTGAAGTTAGCGGGTTCCACAGTGTGTGCGCGAGCACTTTCACAACACCCAAAGCCTGTCGGGGGCCCGGAGCGGCTTGTTTTACAAGCTGGCCTGAATAGAGGGGCCCGTCCTCAAAACAAATGTTTGGGTTGGTTATTTTGATATTTTCCTATATCATATCAATTGTGGATCTCAAGTAATTATTCATAGTTATTTCTAACATGGATTCCGCATTCCGTAATTTTTTTTATGCGTCTAGAAGGGTTTCGACCAAGTACTAGCAAATCAAAAAAACTATTGTATAAATATGGCCTCCTGAAGGTATCTTCGCAAGGATGCCATGCTAACTGCCCTCACTTCTGCATCAAAGAAATAAACAAGGCTTTTTTTTATTTCTTGGCTCTTGCAGATGTTAACGAGTGTGAAAGAGACCCCTGTAAAAACGGAGGAATCTGCACGGATTTGGTTGCCAACTACTCTTGCGAGTGCCCTGGGGAGTACATGGGCCGAAACTGCCAGTACAGTAAGTATGCTGTTTTTTAAATATATTTATTAAACCCCTCCCACCTCCGCACCCCCCCCCCCCGAAGATGCGCTAAGCTCGCGGCCGCCAGGCAACATTCAGCCCTGCTTCCTGGAGAAGAGGATCTCACCAACTCTGTCTTTATCTGTCAGTCTGCCCGTCTGGATCCAATCGCTCCTTGCCAGTAACACAGCATAGGTTTTTAGATAGATTGATACACAGATAGACAACTAATCAATCTCCAAGGTGGACGTTAGTGCAGTTACGATGCACGATACAATAAATAAATACGCAAAAAAGAACAGTGGTCAGGCTCCCGCCTGGACAGGTGTAACCGCTGGCGGGTGGACGTTTGGAGAGGTTCAGGGAACCTCTGTTGTGCCGTCTGTCACGTTGTGTCGCCCCGCTCTCCCTAGCCTAGGTTACAGGCACTGTGAACAGTGGCAAAGTTAATTGCATGGCGCTCTGAGGCACACTTTAGTGACCGATGAGGCAGCTACCAATGTGAGCTGTCATATTTACGCACCGTTAATCCCCGTCACCCCCGCCCACAGAACGTCGAAATGACTCGCATGGAAGATTGAGACTTTGGAGCCTTTATGGTATTATTGTTATTTATATAGAGGCCTTTGAAATACCGCCCTGAGATTTTCCAAGTCTGTGTGGAAATAATTGTGTTAGCTTTGTTCTTCGATTTTGCGTGTTGTTCGCCCGAATCTTAGAAGGCAAACTTAATTAACAAGCCTAATTGTTTTCTATCAATTATTCAGTTTACACAAAGGAAAAATAAAAACAAAACAAAACTGCAAATCTCTTGTACAGGTTTCTTTTTTTTCCGCGCCAAGTATGTGCCACAGTGTTGATAATGGCATTGAAACACACACGCCCTTCCGCCGCAAAGCAGCTTTAAGCTGGACACAGGGGATGACTGAAGAGCTTTGTGCTTGCGTAATCATGTGTTTTCTCCTATTTCAAGCCGTGCACTGCCTTAATGCTGTCCCTCAGAAACTCAACTCTCCCATATCCCTAAACAGCGATCGCAACTCTGATTTAGCCTATTTGCATTTCAATGCACACCGAATTCCAGGAAAACTGTTTGATCACAAGGTCCAAACAATGTTTTTTTTGTGTGGCTATTGTCTCTGTGCTCTTTCAATGAACAAACCGCTACTCTTTTTAAAGATCCATCCTAATAATGTAGTCGAGAATACTAGAGCAATATTTTAATGGTAATATTATATTATATACCGTTGACTGACAGCTGTTGTCATTTCATACTGTATATTCAATTAATAGGCTACGTTTTTTCATTGTTTCATTTCTAATGAATGTAATCTATGTGTTGTATATGTCCAGTAAGCTCCGATATCTTGCTGTTGCCCTCCGATATTTCATATAATCTAATAACGCAACTGTGGAGCAAGCAGTCTATGAAATAATGCGTGCTGCATGGCTATGCTGGTGAAACGCTCATAATTCTGAGCTTGGGGAATTTGAAACTCGGGCATTTTGTCATTGCCCTGGTAACCTTAGCGCTAATGCATCATGCATTCACATTTATTTCTCATGTTTTTTTTTTCTTTTATGATGACACTTAATCAATTTGGAAAATGGACTCAAAAGCGCACTAAGTGGTCGATCCGTCCAGGCAAGCGGGTTGTTAGCTGGCGGAAATGAAACGGAGCTTCATAATGCGCGGCCTCAAATGTATAAAGGGGACGTGCCAGAGTATTTAGCTGAGCTGACGGTAAATCACACCAAGGTCAGGGATCGCTGGGAGCCCGCAGCGCTCTTCGACTGGTTATTTTCCACTTTGTTGTTCGCATTTGCAGAGATTTCGTGACCCCCCGTGAGCGTCGGATGCTCCGCAGGATGCGAAAGGGCCCTCGTGCCGCCAGCTCTAAAGCCCACCGGTCCTTTGTGCAGGGGGTCCGGGGATTTGAGTCGCCATGGGGATGAGCGTCTCGCGACGCTCGGGGATCCGAACGTACTCAGCTGTGGAACACGATGCCGTTTCCAGTGCCTGGTTCACTCATCATGAACAAAATTGCAGACATGATATGTGGCAGTTCTGCCTTACATGTTGACCCCCCCGTATTATTCCGACGCCACTGCTTGCCAGAGGGTGGTTATTGTTACCGTTATTGTCACATTTTTAGGTGCACAAAGGGCTTTCGGTGTCCGCGACCATGAAGGACTGCAGTTAAAGTGTCCAATTAATGAGGAGTCCAGGCAGCATTCCAGGCCAGGGGAGAGCCATAAAAACAGAGTGTGAAATGGAAGGGAATGCGCAGCGGGACACTTTTATTTCCTGCTTTCAAGCATTCGCAGGAAGCTTGCGGGAGCTTTTATCCGTTGGATTCGAGGCCGGCCCAGATGCGCTGGTGGGCTTGGGGCTTGTAAGTCGTCCAAGTTTTGTCGTTTGCGCAGTGAATGTGACTAATTTTCAGAAACGGTGGAGGATGTGTAATAGGGTCTTGCCCTTTGCATGTGGTAAAATGGCAGTGCTGCAGTGGTGTGCACGGGTCAGCACAGTTACAGTAACGTGCGCTAGTGATGTTGCCTTTATACTCACTGGCCTGGGAATTTTGTTAGCCAGGTTTGGTAGCATTGCTCATACGAATCAGGTGAATGCACTTGTTTGAATGTTTCTCCTACGTGCAGTATATGTTTTTTAACAGCATCTGCGAAATGGCTGTAATGTGTGCTTGCCTGTAGGTTATCACACTTGGGTCGCTGCACCCTCAGCCATAAAATCGTTTTAGTTGCCTTCTGCTGCCTTCTGACAAAAGGCGAGGGAACTATGAGAGATGACGGCGTTATCGCGGTCACATATCAGCACATTAATATACCCAGTAAAGCTTGATGGCACGGTTCATGCGAAGCACAGATCGACATGAAGCCCAGCCATCAGTCAGTTAGAGGTAAATATCAAGCAGAGTGAACTATGGGGGGGTTACACAGTGCACCATTTTAGAACATGCATTTGCATGGCAACTAGGCAATAAAGAACAAGCTTGTCAGAACATTGTCTAATATGGTTCGATGATCCTTCAAGGTAATTGCATTTTAATGGGACTGGATGCAGAGATGCACACAGTGGACACGATCTGCCACACCTTCCTCTGTTTCCATTCTATTCTAATTCTAATCTATCTGTCCTATTTCGGAATGCTTTAGCAGTTTGCCTGCTTTAACCTGAAGGTGGTAACTACCTCAGTGAAAAGTGTCTTTAAAGCCTGTTCGTCCTTTTGTCACCAGAAATGTCTGTGTTGTTTTTGGGATGTACAGGAAGGCTGTGCCTACTTGGGCCCTTTCTATAAACAATTATCAATAAAATTATTTTTTCCATGAATTAAAATAATAACTAATAATACCTAAATAATTAATGCATTTTTACATTTTCTATTGTCAGTCTTGGTTTTGGTTTTTTAGGGAAGACTAATTTGATAGCAGTAAATGAATATGAGGCAGCTTCTGGATAAACTATAGAAACAATCATCAAAACACTGATTTACGGTCCTCTAATGGCTGTAACATAAAAACAGGAAGGGGCATAACAGGAAATGCACAAACGAGGATTCCATTTCCCCGCACGTTGGATCGATTCCGGCATCTTCCACCGCGAGCACATGAGAATACAGTACCGCGTCTCGTTTCACTTCTCATTTCCGAGGTCAGTGACCTCGTGTTTCTCCTGACTCCGGGGGTGCGCAGTCCACACTGTGTAAATTCCTGTCGCAGCTTTTCTTCTGTAATAAAATAATGCCACATATTAATAACAGTTTTGGTCATTGTATCAGATGTATGGTCTGTACCTTTTCACGGTGATGATTGCAGGAAAGAGCCAATAAAAAGCGTGCCGTATGAAGCTTCGGCGTCTTATCATTTTGAATCATAGGGGATATTGTTTTTCTTTTACTTCATTTAGATAGCTTCAAGAAATATAAGAAACCAGATAGAGAAGTAATGTTCCCCAGTCATTCTTCACATGGATTTCATCAGTTCCCAATATTACTTCTTTATGAATCAAGGACAAATTGTTCATTTAATGTTTCGAGACAAGCCTGATCAGTATCTCACTCAAAATACCTAATATATTGGAGTTGCTATCAGTGATGTGTGTGTGTGTGTGTGTGAGAGAGAGAGAGAGAGAGAGAGAGAGAGAGAGAGATAAAAGGGCTCTCAATGCTAATGCGTTAAGAGATATAAAGACTGCAATTTCAGTCAGTTCTATTTCATCCATTTGCAATTTAATCTCAGTCCAAATAACAAAATAGGAAGAGAAATTTAACTGATGGTTTCAGGAGATATATTCACAAAGGAACTGGACATTTCTTAAAAGTTATTCTTCAGATAAATGTTGGTCTGAATCTTAAGTGGAGTTCAATAAATACAAAAGAAAATACAAAATACTAGGCAAAGTCTGCCTCTTGTGGCTATTAATGAAACTGCAGTGAATTATTAATCCTTCAACAGGAATGTTGCATTGTACGGCAACATTCTAAAGTCTAAATGGTCAGTTACAAGCACCAGGATCAGAACTCGATAGAGAACTTTGTAGATATTCATGGCTTTATGTGGCTAATGTAATTTAAATTGCATACAAACTTCAACCCCTTGTATACTGTAAGAATTGTTTCCATTGATTCCAGCATCACTCTTGACAGGGTAGCATGGCTGCTGTTAATTCTACACATGTGAACTAATTAGCAATTATGCCAGAAGATGGAAAAATATGAGACGTTAAATCATGCTGTACACAGACTCAGAGCTGAATGTGGCTCCAGTTCTCTGTCAGATAATCACAGCAAAGGGGGCTGTTTAAATGGTTAATTAAAACCAGGACATGCCGCACAGAAGCCGTTCCCAGAAATTAATGGTGTGACAATTTAACACTTTCACTCTGCCAGTGGCAAGTAGCTGAAATGAATGGTGAAATGTCTATAGTGAATTGCCCATTTGAGCACAGAATACACAACTGTGCTTCATACAAACATACATACTAAACGACATGCTCTGTGCCCCAGCTGAAGTGAGCAAATGTGACAAAAGAAGATATTATTTCTAATATTGAATGGCTGATTTAAATCAATCCGCTCTAATGCAAAGGCCATTATAAAGACTTGCTTTATAAAGGGGGTTGAGATGCAGCCAGATGTTTCTTGATGCTTGTGACATTGCCACACAATGACACTGAAAGCCATCAATGACAATCCCAAAGCCAAAATGAAAATCAAGGATGACAAGTGATATGTAAATCTCTCATTAGGAAATCTAAATACAATACCCCCGGCCCCACCCCACCCCGCAAGAGCTCTTTTTATTTAGTTTTTTTTCCAGTATTTTAGTTTTTTTTTCAGTTTTATTGGACAGCACAGTGTAGTGAGGCAGGAAGGACAGGAGCGAGGGGGAGGGAGAGACATGTGACAGGGGTCACGCGGTCAGATTTGAACTGCCGACGTCGCGGCTCGCGATGAGCATGCGAGCGGCGCTCTACAGGCTACGCCACCGAGACACCACCCCGCCACCCCAAAGAGCAATTTAAAGTAATGAGTATCATAGCCACTGAAAAACACGGCTGAACAGTGTTTCATTCAGTCCGCTGATCAGGAGGTACGAGGCAAGCAGGAATAAACATCGGTGCATCAGTGAACACAGACATACGGCATACTGACTTACAAGAGGTGCATTTAACACGATAAGCCAAGCAGCACCGGGGCTACAGTCAGAGTTACAGTCAAATCAGTGCAGCTGTCAGGCTGTGCGCCACAGGACTTGTAAAATAAGGGACAGCTAGAAGCACGGACAAGAGAAGCGCCGGACCCCATGCAGGCGGGTTCAAAGCGCCCGTCAGCTCGTCACCCCAATCCACGGCGAAACCAGAGACTGAAGCGTTTGCGCTTGTCGCGAAACGGAGAAAAGTAAAAGAGCGGGGTGGGGTGCTAACTGTGGGAGACGGCTGAGCCGATCCGTCCTTTCCCCTGGCGTCTGCCTCAGAGACGGAGCCCGTCTCCACTGATCCTGCCTGCCTCGCCGTCTCTCAGAGCAGCCTTGTTCGGAGTTGGAAAACTCGGACCTCAGTGAGTTTTTGTGTGTGTGCATGCGTGTGTGCATGCGCGCGTGTATATTTTCCTGTGGAATTGAGCTTCTCTTCATTAGGAACTCCGTGTGAGAGCACGCGGGTTAACCTTCTCCAGGGAAAGAGAAAAGCTGTGCGCTTCTCAATGGCCGCAGTCCACGGAAACCTTTGAACTCCAGAGGCAGCATCAGCGAGAAACAAAAATGCACACTTCACCTGTAACCAAACTGCACTTTAGGAGTTATCCGCCTCTGGGTGTCTCGGTTGCCTAGCCTGCAGAGTACCGTCCACATGCTCAACGTCGGTGGCTCAAATATGGCCGTGCCTACCTTTGTCACGAGTCTCTCCCTCTCTCTCACTCCAATTCTTCCCGTCTCTCTACACTGTGCTGTCCAATAAAGCTGAAAAGCCATAAAAAAATATATACGAGTATTAAAAAAAATAAAGTTATCCGCCGCTGTTACCACAAACACATTTAGCGAGAAACTTTCCGAAGAGGATACCGTCACGCTCTCAGCCTTTCGGGATAAACCTTTACATTATTCTCCCCATATCTCAAACTACACAAAGGTACTCGGGGCAGGTTGCTCGTTAGTAGCAGCACTATCAGTGCCTATCGTGCTAGTGTCGGCGGGGCCGATTTATGCAGCGAGTTCACTGCGCCGATGCCTCGCGAGGGTCCATCCGCTGCCTCGTTAACTTCTACAGGGTATCCCGAGAGGGGGGAATTACCCAGCATGCAGCGGGGCCATTCTACCGTGCGCATTTCAGAGCAGGTCCTGCATAGGGAGCGCGCGATAAGGACGTGCTTTGCCACGCATAACGCACACTGGTCTTACCCATCCGTCGGTCAGCGCTTTCCACTCGGGACACTAATCTGACTGTCTCTGCCTAAGCTAGAGACCGTGAGTGTGTCTACGGATGCATGAGCGTGTGTTAGTTTTTCTTCTGTTATGAATGGGCCAAGAGATAATGTGATATTGTAATCCACCATAAGCACGGAGCATTAAATAGATTTTTAGCGGTAATAAAAATAAGACAAATAATAGTCATAACAGCATCAATACAAGTCATTAAGTGGATAGAGCTATCCAGTATGCTGACTGAATATTTTAGTCGGAATATTTATTTATTTAAGATTCAGAACCCAAAGGAAAATTAACATGTGCAATACAAGCTGTAAACATGGAACAGAAACGTGCAATCTTAAAGACAAAGCAGTCACCTACAGATTGAAATGATTCAGCACACGGATGTGTACCTGCCAGAGTAATGACATGTATGGCCATGAATATTGCATCTATGAAACTATAACTGGAAACCGTCCAGAGCTGCATTATCAGATAATGGAAATATGAGCACTTTAGAATATCTTCACTTCATTTAAGCTGCAGTAGGCTGATTGAAGGTAAAATAAATTATTTGGAAATTAAGAGTGCAATTTCTTCATATGAGCACAGCGCTGCTCTCGTTATTCAAGCAACTGAAGTAAGTGAAAGAGAATCCATTTATGGGGCATTCATTCACAGAGAGCCAAAGCGCATCAGGAGGCAGGAATGAATATGGCCTAACAATAGGAAACTGCGGGTTCTCTGAATTGCAGATCAGACACACACCACACAGTTTACACTCGCTGTCTCTTTGGAAAAAACACTGAATAAATATGAGTTCATTGTGCTTGATTCCAGAGTATGCAGAAAAAAGTTCACATATTTGGCTAAGCCCAAAAATGCCTTTGGATAGTGTAAAAGTCAAATAAATATGTAAATAAATAAAAACCTTACACCTGAATAACTTTGTACATACTGAATTCCATATATTTGATCAAATATTTTACATTGACCTTTTACGTGCAAAATAACAATTTTGCAAACGGAACGGGGCTGGTTTCCCAGCCATGGATTAAGCCTAGTCCTAGACCTTTTATTTTCCTTTTTTCTGAGCGTGAGTGGATTATTTGTTTTGGCTTGTAAATATGAAAAAAAGGGTACGTTCAGGGTGTTTGTCTTTAATGACACCACACAAGAGTATGTGACTGAGGCTGCATGATCTCTCCCTCCCTCGCTCCCCTCCCTCCTTCCCTCCCTCCCTCCTTCCCTCCCTCCATCCATCCCTCCCTCCCTCCCTCCCTCCCTCCATGGTCCAGGGGAACCCCTCCAGGGAAGGGCTTTTTCATTGAGATCCATCCCGGAGATCCATCTTTCCCCATCAGCCTGGCTGCCAGAGAGGGCGGGAGCCTCGGTGCACTGTAGGTTAGACAGGCCCCTTCCCCGTGAGTTACTCCCCCTGCCTTCTGGAGTTCACCACCGCATCAGGCCCCTTCCCCGTGAGTTACTCCCCCTGCCTTCTGGAGTTCACCACCACATCAACGCTCTTTTATTTCTTTCTCCGTTTCCTCGTTTGTTTATCCGTTTCCACGCCTCCCGGGTTACCGGACCGGCCGCTCCGCATCTCTCCGGCCTCGGTCGGATTGTCGACGGGGGGCGCGCGCGTTCCCGAGCGCGCCGGCGGCCGCCGCGCGCGATGTGTACCAGGCGGCCGCGTTCAGCCGCGGAACGAGCATCGCATAAGAGGTGCGAGCGTGCAGAGGACACGCGCCCCGCACGCCGCCCTTAGGCGGGCGAGCGTGCAGAGGACACGCGCCCGCACACCGCCCTTAGGCGGGCGAGCGTGCAGAGGGACACGCGCCCGCACACCGCCCTTAGGCGGCCGAGCGTGCAGAGGACACGCGCCCCGCACACCGCCCTTAGGCGGGCGAGCGGTGCGGGTGGCTGCACAGGGGTGTGAGTCTGGCAGAGAATCGTGGGAATCTATGGGGAGCTTCTCCGCTGCTTCACTTCCTGCTTCCCTTTTGCAGCGTAACGTCTGGAGGACAGCAGAAAACACGCGCCTGAAACTCAAAACATGACTGGAATCCGGCTTCATTTCCATTTCTGTAAAGCGCTGATGAAAGTCGCTATATACATGCGATCCATCATGTTTTTCTTAGCAAATGCCGTTATCAAATTATTGTAATTATTTAATAATAATTTAAATAATTTTTAACGTGTAATTTATTTTTAGTTAAGTTTCATTAAATTATGTACATGAAGATGCTCACCAAATCCATCCATGCTTTACCCCCCCTTTTGACTCTGGGGAAGACGTTGTAGACGTCGAAACATCAGTCTCCCCTGTTCTCTATAAATGTCTTTTGTTCAGAGTTATGTATGCTCCGGCTTTCCTTATTTTGGGTTAGTCCCAGTGAAGTTGTCCGGGCAAGGAGTCCTTTACTATAGGCTACCATCCATGCTAAGTGTCTTGCGCTTGGCTAAAAAAATCAGTGATCTAGGAGTGAATCAAACCCATCTCCTTCCCCCTCACACCACACTGCCATCTTTGGTCCTTTTCCCCTTGCTTGTCACGATTTTGTGATATTTTAGACACACTAGCTTTAGTAATAGCATTACCCATGAGTCCATTTCAGCCGGATTTTGTTTTGCAGTCCGTTTATGCAAATGGAAACCCTTTTCTCTGCATTTCTGTACAAAAACACGGTTAGATTTTTCGATGCCCTGGAATTGCGTTAAACATCCTTTAGTGGTCATCTATTGCTACTTAGGAGCACTGATTACCTCTTGAAAGGAAAACTCTCAGCAGCATTAAGAACTAAACTAAATTTGGAGAGCGAGCCAAGCTTGTGAAAGTGTCCATGCTAGCCTCACTACTGCAACTTTGGGTCAGACCTGTGTCAAATATGCATTTGCAATACTCTTATCTGTATAGATTATTGTAAAAAGAAATGTAAAACACTCTTTCAGATCCCTGGGAATTGTGAAAGAAGCATGTTGCTGGTTAAAATGTACAGTCATATAAGTTTTGCTCTGAAATACAATTTAAAAAATATATATATTATTAGAGTTTTTGACCTAGTCCGACAATAAGTATGCGCACCGAAAGTCTGGAAATTACACCAACGGACAGGAGAATCTACAGTATAGTATGTGCTTGTATTCAGTGTCCACTTTGCCAAACAGATGGTCAGTACCAGCTGGTGTTGGAGGTCTCTCTGCAATTACATACAAAAACACTGAATAATGTAATTCCTCACTGAAATACTTTATTTCCATCAGAAAAAGAGAATATGCACACAAGGTTTACTACCATCTAATGACTTCTACTGAATCCAGAGAAGCAAAGGGTGCTGTTTAGTTCCTAAGATGACATTTTAAAAAGAAAAAGAAATCAACCGTCTTGTTTTAAAAAAATTTTGTCATTTCCTTTCACGAGATGGCACTTGTGAAGAGGAGATGAAAATAAAATTTATTTATTTATTTATTTCTGGTTTATTTGATAGGGACAATGCAGTTAAACATAGTTCCAGTACAATGACAGCAACTGATGTTCTGCACAAAGAGTTTATAGCTATTGCTAATTTGCAACTCCTGTCCCTAGTTGGGCTTTTCTAACAATTACACTAAGTATGTAATCCAAAATACAGTAGATAGTAAATAAACAAATATAAAGTATACTGTTCATCTCATAAGAGATAGGGTTACTTACCCATGTCTTATAAAACAACTGCTGTTGTCTGTGTCATACAGAACGGCGGAAAAACAAGATGAAGTTAGGCTCAAAGCATTCACCCGTGGATTTTCAAATGGTTGGTTCTGGTTGAGCAGCGTGGGAGGAGGGGAACTGCTAACTGCCATTTAAGAATATTAAAAGTTGTCTTGCACTTAAAAGGCATGTTGTGAGCGATTATCACGAGCAGAAGGAATGCCGCACCGAACACACTTGCAGTAAAAACACAAATCCAAAAATGAGCAGCTGCAGGCGCCCAACGTTGACTGCTAGTGTTGGGTCTTGTTAACTCATTTCATCTTAAATACGGAACTTATTTTCCTCACAATAACCCATGATTAGCGCGTAATTATGCGTACAGCAGAGTAATTTTCCTAGACTGGCACTGTGGTTGTCGTGTGTGTTTAATGCCAGCCTGCACCTCAATCAAATAAACGTGCACATAATTTTACTATTCCGCATGCTTGAGTTTGCCTTGGGACAAAGTGCTGTATTCAACTTTCAGATTTTCTGCCACTACAGTTTGGACCGTGAGAAATAACCTCTAGAACTGACCAGTACGTTGTGCTGACATGTACGTTGTGCTGACATGTTCAGAAAAAACTCAATTGTTTTCTGCAGTTCTTTCACAGGAGCAGAAGCCGCTATAGGAATAACAGTTGCTGTTTTTCAAGGACAATGCGATGGTTTGCAATTACCACTTTAATAAATACAAAGTCTTCATAAACAGCAGCTTAGTGTGAGCTGTTGGTAATCGTGCTCATTTGGGAGCTATCAGCGTTTATATTTTCTGACAGCGAGCCCATTGCCCCCTAGTCTAATTGTGGCAATTTGTTGGCATGCAGTGACACAGGCTGCAATGCAAAGTCCATTTTTTCTTTACGTGATTTAAAGAAAATGTGTATTTTATAGGACTTTAAGAGAACTGAACTTCTGGGATCAGACCCAGTTCTTTAATGAAATATCACTTACCACTTACGGATCACATATTCAGGGTAAACAAATGTTGCTCAGAGCCCTGTAGAAGAACCTTTGGCCTTGAAGATACATTTGGCTGGATTTCAAATCAATAGACATGTATTGTTACTGTGTTGTGAACTGTTGTTCTGCGATTTTGAGGGAAAAAAAATAAATAAATTGGTTGGTTGATTAGCTATGTCGTGATCCTCACACTTTAGGGAACGGCAGATTGTGTTAGACTCAGATTAATGTCATGCTTTAGCGGTTAAGTGTTTTCCCAGGGAGACTACTTAAGGCCGGCGTGTGTATGTGCACACTGGTGATGATGCAGTCCAACCAGGGTAGTAAAGCGTCCCTGAGCTCAGGCTTGAGAGCCCTGTTGGCCTCCGGCGGCCATGAGAAAGATGCGCTTCCCCCCGCTGACGTGTCGGACCTGGTCCCGCCAAAAATGGACCTCGTGGAAAATTACGACCGGAGCGGATTTTGCCAGAGCGAGAAGAGCAGGCACATCACGCTGATAGTGGGAAACAAGGACAGCATCCTGATTAATTTGAGCCAGAGCGACATGTCGCTGGCGGACAACAAGGACCCGGCCTCCTACATGGACTGCAGGAGCGAGACGAGGGATTCGTTCACCGTGAGCGGGACGAAGGAGACGTTTTCGTTGAGCGCGAGGAAGGAGGCGCCGCTGGAGGCCGATGCCAAGGACGCCACCCTGGCGGGAGGAGCAAAGGACTCCGCCTGCGACACCCTGCCCTACATAACGGAGGTCGAAGGCTTCAGGGTGGACACCTCCGAAACTGAATCAATCAAGAAGGTTGATGAAGAGGACAACAATGATGATGATGATGATGACGATGATGACGACGATGACGACGAGACCGGTCTTAACAAACGGGCCATCCTAGAAAGTATAACAGTGGACAAGGACATTTTGACAATCAAGTTCAGTGACTGCTGTCCCTTTGGTACTTAACGCAAGTCGTCTGTTTGCCTTGTCTTCAACCAGTGGTAGAGGAAACTTAGAGCTAATCTCTATACATTTTGTGTGTGTGTGTGTGTGTGTGTGTGTGTGTGTGTGTGTGTGTGTGTGTGTGTGTGTGTGTGTGTGTGTGTGTGTGTGTGTGTGTGTGTGTGTGTGTGTGTGTGTGTGTGCATTTGTACCCTAGAATGTTCCGGACCTCTTGGGATGGAGGGGGGAATCATCTCTAACCAGCAGATCACGGCCTCCTCCACACACCGGGCGCTTTTCGGGCTGCAGAAGTGGTATCCGTACTTCGCCCGGCTCAACAAGAAAGGCCTGGTGAATGCCTGGACAGCAGCTGAGAATGACCGATGGCCCTGGATTCAGGTAACAGACCGACACCTGGATTTAGCCCCAGTTCTGTGTACTTGCAATGCACTTAACCTGTAACCCTGAATGATAACATACCAATGCATAATGATGAGAACAGGCCCTTCATAGCCCATTAAAGCTCATTATTTACATAAACATTATCAGATGCCATTTGGTAAAGCCATAATGTATTCAAGTAAAAATGTATGTTTTTTTTAAAAATGTGTGTATTCAGACAGGAAATGCTTTTTAAACACCGTTATTTTGCAGTTGCCAAAATTGAAGATGTAAAAAAAACCTGAAAACTAGCTGTTAAGTCAGAGCAAGCTGCTGGTGTAAAGCCTGTTGGCCCACTTTTTCATTAGATTCCATTTCATTAGATTATGAACATTAGCTAATGCAGAGCTGTAGCCATACCAGGCAGTTTGGCTCTCTCTGTCCCAGCTGTACCCAAATGATTGAGCTTAAGCAGTTTCTGCTGTGAGCTCTCCGATGGTGTTGCTAGTTCCAGGCATCCTTCTATTTGGGTTGGGCAACACTACACAAAGTACAGTGGCAGCTGCTACTGTCCACTAAGACATTTAGAGTTGCATGCCTGCTGGAACGGAAGATGGCAATGAACACCTGACTAAGTTGGGTTTTAGATTTTTTTAAATGGTAAAATGTATAATGATGCACTATGCATTTATAATACATGAATAATATATTAAGTTAATTATTTATGACTATTTATAACATGTCATTTGTATTGTATACAATCATATTGAAGCATGAACAAATAAAGTAGAGGTTAACTATAATACAGGAATGAGTGCAAGATCTGACTACAAAAATTATGGAAAATCTAGAAGATGAATCCAATAGATTCTCCTAGCCTTACGAAACATATGCCCTCACACATAGTCTAGGGGCAGGTGGCTGTCTCATGCTAACCCATATACTGCTGTGGTGCCTTTTCATTCTAGTGTTGAAGAAATGCACTGCTGCATCATACGCCACACTGCAATCCTCTAAAGAAATGCACTGCTGCATCATACGCAACACTGCAGTCATCTAAGGAAATGCACTGCTGCATCATACGCAACACTGCAGTCATCTAAAGAAATACACTGCTGCACCATACGCAACCTTGCAGTCCTCTTTAAAGAAATGCACTGCTGCATCATACGCAATGCTGCAGTCCTCTAAAGAAATGCACTGCTGCATCATACGCAATGCTGCAGTCCTCTAAGGAAATGCAGTGCCGCATCATATGCAATGCTGCAGTCCTCATTAAAAGAATTGCATGCACTGATTAACATTGAAATTGTGATTATCTCTGATTGCAACAAGAGCTTGACAGTTTGCTATTACAGTTAATGTTTAATTATATTTATATAGCAAATAATTACCAATTTTAACCCTTGATTAAACTGGCAGAATACACAATGACCTAAATGATTTAAATGCAATAATGCGATTCTAAAAATGCATATTGTGCTTCTTCATGAAAGAGCAAGATGTCAAAGTTAAATATCTAATGATTTATTGCTTTTAAATTATGATTTTGTAAGATACTAATTTACTAAATTATTCTCCCAACAAATTGGGAGAAAAAAGTGTTGGGAGATTAACCCCCCCTGTTCATTTCACAAACACGAAAGTTACTTTTGGTGATAGTTGGGACTCGCCAAACTGCATGTGTGAAGAAAAAAAACATTAATTTAATTAAGTCTTGCTTGAATCCAGACCATAATGACATTTTTGGTTGCACATTTGGCTACAGTATTCTTTAATCCACCCACTGCATATGCACATTTATGTAAAATCCTTGGGGCTCATCATTATTCGTCGAGCAGCCACACTATGGAGACATTGTTTTCAGTCATATGTTGACCCCCTGCCTGTACACAGCTGGCTGCCTGTAGAGTGGGAGAGCCAATGTTTCTGTGCTGCAGCGTTCTCTAACATTATTGTCTGCTGAGATATGTTATCATTTAGTAAGTGCAGTTTTCATAATTTATTCAAGCTATTTTTAGCAGTGTGGTCCCACCTGGTTTAGAAAGGTCTCTCTCTCTCTCTTTCTCTCTCTCCCTCTCTCTCTCTCTCTCTCCCTCTCTCTCTCTCTCTCTCTGTTCTCGGTTTATGAGGGAGGGGGTGAGCTAACAGGAGAACTTTGTGGTTTACAAAGGAGACGTGTGCTCACTACTTAAGGTCTCAGGGCCTGGACAATCCTCAGACATAAAACTCACAAAAACAAAAAACAAAAAAATAAAACAAAGACCCAGCTGTTCAGGAAGCCAGCTGGACACTGTGATTGGCAGGGAGGCGGGGCCACTGATTTAATCTCTAAAGTGTGGTAATGGCTCACCGGGCTGTCCTTTCCTAATGGATTGCGAATGCACTGCCTGCTGTATTTGAGCCCGCCGCTCAGGACCAAGTGTAGACAGTCACATTCCAGTTGCACAACGACTAACAGTCACCACCCACAGCTGGATTTCCATGTACGAAAAGTGCTGTCACAGGGCTCTTCCGATCATGCACTTTACATGGTCAGAGAATATCCAGCGATGCAGTTGCACTGAGTGTTGCTTCGAATACTGAGGAATATATTTGCTGCCTGCGTGTGTCACCCAATAACCTTCTCTCAAGCCTCGTTTAATCTCTAACACTTAGACCTCAAGTGGTACTTCAGCATGTCATCGTGCGTCTGTTCTAAGTTTAGTTGTGAGTGGTCCCAGAGCTCAGGGTGTATTCTACTTATATTGGTCTATGTCTGCCACCTCTGGTTCTTCAATGTACGTCATGTCTATGTCTGTCTGCTCTGTTTTCTTTTACAAATTTCTTCTCATTTTTTTTGTTATATCCTTCCCCCAGTTTCAAAATAAAAACTAATTAAAAATGAAGTTGACCTGTGAGGGGGGTGGGTTGGAGGGGGGGGGGGGGGGCTCTCACATGTAGAGTAATACTGTAGCCCTCACTGAAAGCTAGTTGGTATATATTGCTGGGTACAGTAAGTATGAATATATTTATGCAGTCGACACTGTGCAGCTAGAGGGTTAACTGTCATCTTCCAAAAGCCGTATGAATTTTAAAGACGAAAGTTTAAGCGCTAAACTGCAATGTTTGACTCAACAGGCTGTGCATCATTATGGGCTCAGCACACAGATCTCTCATTCAGATGCGACTCCCGCAGCAGTGCTGTAATTACGCTCACACGCACAAACAAACACTTGACAAGGAGGCCATTAAATAAACTAATTGACCATTTTCCAGCAATTACAGTTTTAAGTACAACTCAAATTGCTGACTGCGAGATTTCAAAACCGTGGAGCAACCGCAGCTTCTAACATGGAGGAGAGGTGATGACTCAGGTGTGAGGAACCGATAGAGCAGACTTGACTGTGATTGGGCGAGTGGGGTTGTGATGGGGGTTGTGAGGGTGTCAGGAGCAAAGGGCTCGCTCTGCTGGCTGCACTCCTGTGAGCTTTTAGTCGCCCACAGGACTCTGATGGCAAGGTTGAGGGAGGTTGTAGAATTACTGGAAGTTCTTACATTGGACCAGTTACTGCAGGTAAGCATGCCCATCTTCCGATGAGTTCCGTAGGGAAAGACAGCTGGGAAAATCACTTGCAATCACTTGCATCCCACTGCTAAGTTGTTCCATAATTTCAAAATCCTTTTCAATGTCACTTCGGTGCACGGCCAAAGAGTGGCTGTGTTCAGTGAACCCGTGTCTCACTGAAGCGCATGCCGCAACAAATCATCACGATGCTCTAAAGCAGAGGTTTTTCAAAACCTATTAATGTGAAAATAGCATAATAACGGTGTTGCTTTAAGTGCCACAATTTGGAGGTTTGAAGCCAGTAAGTGATGACTTGTTTTTACATAATGCTTGCAGTTAGCAAGGAAATTACACTGTAGCCCCCGAAGCACATGCAGGAACCTGCACAGGCGTTGCGTTTGAGCATTTTAATACAAATGTACGGAGATGGCAGGCTGGTTTTAGCATTGAATGGTTCGGTAATTTTTTTACCAGCAGTTTTGCTTTAATGTGCTATTGAGCTATCGGAGATATAAGGGCAAAAGCAGAAATGTTTCCGGGTTGCTGGTGAGGGACTGCGGGAGAGTTCCATAAACAGCTTTGTACTCGCCGTCCATGAACGTCGTCGTCCGCATGAAAACACCGAGGACAGCTATGACCTTGGACAGAGAAAGGTTATGTACAGAGCTCCACATATCAGGTCAAAGTGGCGTTGATATGCCGTATCACGTCCCGGCACTCCTCTAAACTTAGTTTACGCGTGTGTTATCTGTTATTGCCTGCCACTGTGTTACGAGCTCAAAGCGAGGCTGCCGGAATGTCAGCATCCTCGAGTGAACATGTATGTCTTTAGTGACTTTAGTGAATTTTTTTGGACGTTCTTTTTTTTATTCGTTTCATTTATTATTTTCCCCATGGAAATGGGTTGTGCTCGATTCCGAATAATTCCAGTAATGTCCCTGGAAGGGAAACGGCACGAGAAGGCAGACCTCCCGCTGTGCGTCTGTTTCTCTTTGTGTCTCTTTGCGAAGCGTCTCTGCGCTGCATCAGGGCTTCTTTACAGTAAACAGGCCGTCATCTTTTACAGTTATTGAAAAATAAAAACAATAACTACCGATGAGTTGCCCACTTACAGTATGGGGTTTCTATAGGAGTGAGCTCTATTGAGGGGAAGCTTACAGGCCTCGGTGCTGTCCCCTGTCCCTTTAAAAATACTGTAAATACCTCGGACTGCAGTCCTATTCATTATCAGGTGAAATCCATCTTCAATAGGACTTCATTTTCCAGCAATATGTTTGTTTTGGAGCAGCTAGACGTTGGATGAATTGAGATGACCTATTGCTCTGTCATGTTAGCACAAAGCCATCAGCACCGCACTGTCAGAGCTCCTTCTCACTAGTGTTAAATTTAGCGCTGTTGATAGGGAGCTCTATAACACAACCATACCCACTGTGTCATGGGGGGGGGGGGGGGGGGGGGGGCGGGGGGGGGGGGGGGGGGGGCGGGGGGGGTGGGAGGGTTTGGGTTGCATCCTTGCTGTGCCGCTATGGAATTCTTTCTGCTATTTTTCCACTTTTTGCTACTATTTTTTTTCCATCTCAATGGAATTTTTAAATTCGATGTAATTATCTATTATCTACATTTATGTCCATTTTATTGCATGCTGCAAAGTTAGTCTGATCAGACGTCCTCTTTTTCCTGGACGCATTGGGCCTCATTTATCATTCAGGCGTATGTTCAAATCTGATCGTAAAGTGAGTGTACGGCCATGTTTATGGAAATTTCCGGATTTAACAAAAAAACGTGGGTGTACGGTACAATGAAATCTCACGACAGCTCTCGACCTTGCGTACGCTTTTCCCAGTGTCGAGGCAGCGAAATTGTATGCAATCAACAGCAAGGGAATAGTTGTGCAGCCTATAATGAAAACAAATAACTTTTGTTCAGAGCACTGCAGAGTCAACTGGTGATAAACAAAAAGGTGCTCTTTGAAAAACATAGGTTATGTAAGCTTTAAAAATCATAGTTCGTCTTAAATGAGTAGCTGATCATAAAAATCATTCCATTTATGAAAATATTAAAAGCAGTTAATGCATCTGGTCAATATTTTAAAATGCACTTGACCTACGCGTTATGGCTGTGGATGTACGTTGTGTAGCCTAATCGTCAAAAATATCTGAATAAGTTGATTTTTAATCACTTTTAGTTTAATCGCTATTGTGCAGCATAAATGTAATGAAGCAGAAGCCAATTAAAATGATTACATCAGGAATAGCCTCTGTATAAATATTTATTGGAGACATTAATTGTTTTATTGGAGGATTAATTGTATGTCAATTAAAAATCATGTTGTAAGACGCAAAACTGTTTTCATATTTTTTCTATAAATCCTATCTAGTTTAATGAGCCTAGAAGACCTAACAAACGTTGCAACCGGCGTGATAGAAATCTTGAAGAATCAAGTCACAGTCGCGTCTTCTATCACTCCTTACACGGTCACTTTCCCAATGATATCCCCCACCCTCTCTTCTGCAGACGAGAGGTCCGGGGGATGCCATTTCCTGTACCGTCCGGCATAACCTTTTTCGTGAATGGTTATTTTCTTTTTTAATTTTTATCTCAGCTGTAGCCTAGTTCGAAATTCAGAGGAAGCATTTTAGCCCTGGTTATCCCCTGCCACATAGCAGCTTTTGAGCTAGGCTGCACACCACTCGCTCCCAATAAGCACACGTTTTTTTTCTTGTTAATTCATAAGCATTTAAAGTTTACGCTCACAGAAAAATCATGTGCTTTCGTGTTGCCGATAATACTGGAGAAAACTGCGTTGGAATGCGCGTTTTAAAGGAGGTGGCATTGCCAAACATAGATAATAAAATGGCCGTGTGAGTATGGTAATTCATAATGATGTGAACGCGCTTCCGAATATACAATCAAGTCTGATTTATCATACATTTACGGTCAGATCAGTGATTTACACAAGTTTGATTAATCACACGTGAGAATTTAGTACGCAAGCTGGATCTGTGAAATATACGCAATTTTTATGACCATATTGATAAATGAGTCTTTTTGGGATCAAAAATACCCATCTGGATGGGATTTCTAAATTCTTAAAAAATGTTTGTGATGGTTTGCTAATTCCAGACAGCATATAAGTAATTTTAGCCTATTATGTTGATAATGCCCATCCAATATGACGGTCACCCATTGGGGCAATAACTTTACTCTACTCTTATCTATTTTATCTTTTTTAAACTATATTTTACTCTTATCTACTTTATTCTACTGTACTGTACTTTTTACTCCACTGCGCTGTACTGTACTCTACTGTGTTGTGCGGTACTCAAATTTACTCTCTCGCCCCCCCCATCCCATGACCTCTCAGTCATCGATGGCCTGTTTTGTCTCCTGGCAGATTAACCTCCAGAAGAGGATGAGGGTGACAGGCCTGATCACGCAGGGGGCCAAGCGCATCGGGAGTCCCGAGTACATCAAGTCTTACAAGGTGGCCTCCAGTGACGACGGCAAGACCTGGAGGACTTATAAGGTGAAGGGCACGGACGACGACAAGGTGAGGCATTGCGGAGAAGACGGCGGAGGTGACTCTGGGGGGGGGAGTGGGGCTTTTTAAAAAGTTTAAAAAGTTTTTCAAAAGTTTGATTAAAAGTTTGATTAGTGACCGACGGGTCCGTCACTCTGTGGAGTGATTCAAACTGTGGAGGCTGTATGCTGCTCCCACCCATGGGCTAATATTTTTACACAAGTCATGCAGCGTAGCTGGCAGGCACCTGCAGCGGAGCTGGCAGGTATAATATCACCCAGAGAGAGAGGCTGTACGGTGCGTAGCAGATGGCAGGTAGCAGGCTGTTTGTGGTTTGTCGGGGTATTTGTTTTGTGGGCCCAACCAGTATTGCGTTTTAACTGTTTTAACTTCTTATTAACATTGTTTAATTCTAATTTACTTTTTATATAATGTCTTTCTATGTCTTATGTAAAGCACTTTGAGTTGCCTTGTGTATGAAAATGTGCTATACAAATAAACTTGACTTGACTTTTAAGCACATCACCCCCCCATTCAGCCTTGCACACCTTTCTTTTTTATGTCTTCACAGATTGCATATTTTTATTAAGTTGTAAATCAGCGCCCTACCCGCTTCTCTACTTTCCATCATTTCAAAGTGATGTTTTTGATAACCCCCCAAATCCCTGCCAGCCCCAATATTTATTTACTTCGACAGCCGTCTAAATCCCTGGTCTTCCCTATGATTACTTTTTAGTAACTCTTTTGGCACTTAGTGAGTTTCTGAATATTTTATCTACAGTTTTATTGTCTTCTGAAGTAAGAACTCAAACAACAATAAAAAATGATTGGATTTATGCGTTGATATAAAAAAAGTCTTCTCCTCAAAGTTTGGGCTGTTTCCTTTGATTTTCTTGAGAGTTGTGTGTCTGGGTTTTTTTTTCACAGAGGGGTGGGTGATGAGAAAGGAAAATGTTGTTTTAAGGGAGGAGAGCCACAGCTGTACAGATCCACTGGGATGTCGTTCACGTCAAAAAATGCACAATGGTCCAGATTAAACCAAGAGAGCTGGCGTTGTCTGCAGGCTTGCAGATGTTTCCGAACTGGGACATCCAACAGAGAGAATGTCGTATTCACTTCTGTTGTAAATAGGTCAGACAACAGAGCCTAGTTATACAGAACTTACTGATGCACATGTGAAAATTACTAGTTGGAACTTGGAAGTGAAAAGAAAATTGGGAACAGGTTTTTCTCTTTCAATCCTAATGTGTATGTGTGTGTGTGTGTGTGTTTCTGGGGGGGGGGAGGGGAGTGGAGAGAGGGCGAGTCCTATCATTCCTAAAAGAATGCATTTGCTTTATCTCTTTTCAAGATATTCCGTGGAAACGTTGACAACAATGCACCGTCCGCAAACTCTTTCACCCCTCCGATCGAGGCCCAGTATGTGCGGATTTACCCACAAGTCTGCAGGAGGCACTGCACCCTCCGTATGGAACTACTGGGCTGTGAGCTCACAGGTCAGTGGCTCTGCACCGCACAAAAACATCCATTAGGGGGCGTCTCTGAGCATGGAACAGAGAGGTATTCCACAACGTTCCTTAAGTTTTAGTTAGACAGGCGTTATCATGGTCTTACAAGTGGAACATGAAAGAAAATGTTCAGTCTGAGCATATTATATTATATATTATGGACTTTTACCACAATATACTGTACATTTTTGCGTTACATCCAAAAATATATACTTTGTATCATTTTTTTATGTTTTGTCAAAGGATGCTCTGAACCTATGGGCTTGAAGACAGGTCACATCCAGGACTATCAGGTCACGGCGTCCAGCATCTTCAGGACTCTCAACATGGACATGTTCACATGGGAGCCGGGCAAGGCCAGGCTCGACAAACAGGGCAAAGTCAACGCGTGGACGTCCGGGCACAGTGACCAATCGCAGTGGCTACAGGTAAGCCCCGTCTCCCCCCAAACCCTCTTTCTTGAAGCATTAGCAGAGGATGCTCTGTTTGCAGAGTGCAGTAGCTGAGGATGCTTTGTTAGCAGAGTGTATTAGCATAGCATGGTCTGTTAGCGGGGAGCGTTAGCAGAGAGTGCATTAGCCAAGGATGTGCTGTTAGCAGAGTGTATTAGCATAGCATGGTCTGTTAGCGGAGTGCATTAGCCGAGCATGCTGTGTTAGTGAAGCGAATTAATAATAATAATAATAATAACTTTATTTATATAGCACCTTTCTTAACAAGGTTACAAAGTGCTTTACAAAAAATAAAACAGCAATTACAATAAAAATCAACAATAACACAGTAAAACAACAGTGGTTCAACAGTGGAATTAGCATAGCATGGTCTGTTAGCGAAGCGTATTAGCATAGCATAGTCTGTTAGTGGAGTGCATTAGCCGAGCATGCTCGTTTAGCGAAGCGTATTAGCATAGCATGGTCTGAGTGCATTCGCTGAGGAGCCATCCTTGGCACTCTCTCCTGTATCACTTTTGTTATATTTGGCTGCTGCTTAGTCCATTCAAACAGTGTAGAGAGGCCTTGCCATTTGCTTATTAAATGTAACTGATGGTAAGAGGCAGTAGAATGGCTCCAGAAGGGTCTGATAGTGCTTAAAAAGCCTGGTCTCCAAGAAACAACAAAGGGCTGATCTCCAAGGACCACATTGGACTTCAAATCCTGACTGGGAACTGTTGAACACGGTAACTCATCCAAATTGTGTCAGTAAATACCCAGCTGGAGAACTGGAGTTGCCCTGGAAACAGCTTTAAGAATAAATGACGCAATGCAATGCATTCCCTGCATTTGGACAGATTTAAAAGAAGCTCTTTCTCAAATATCAGTTTTTACACCTTGCAATTTTGTCTGTGGAGTCAGCTTAACACCTCCACAGCTCCACCAAGTCCACACATGTTGACTTGGTGGACAAAATCCTGACTTTGTCCTGACTTTGCTGTAAAATCCTAAGATCCAAACCTTTCACAACTTACACCTCTGGGCAAGGCGCAGTCAATCATGGCATTCACCCTACACAAGTGTAGAAACACAGAGTGTTATAATGGGGCTAAAACCACAGCACTCCCCGCATGTCCTGTGAAGACATGTTAAGAGAAATACATGATGCATTACGTCCTATGCGTGCGTGTCTTCTGATAATGTCATCCTTAGATCTCAGAGAAAAATGTACTGCTATTACCGTAAAAGCTTTCAAGAGGATTCCTGCGTCCATACCAAATTCGAGCAGGATATAAAAGCGGGTAGTTAGCTGTGTCCTAACAATACCATGAGCTTTGTTGTATTGACCACAGAAGGTACAGAGATACTTATAGTGGTGTATGCCTTGCATTAGCTTCTGGGGGAAAATGCAAGCCGGGGGCTTTTTACCAAAACCATTCCCTTGATTTCAGGAAATTGCATCTGCTGGTTTCAAAATTCCATGGATCAGTCCATAAAGATGCATTAACTTCCTTGCCCAAATAGATCCATCAGCATTTAGGGAATGAAGATGGTTACGTGCGTGTTTCTGAGTGCATTAAGTGAGCTAAGTGAGCTAAGTACCAGAGGTCATGTTGCTCATTTATGATGCTTGTTACCTTTTTTTTTTCTATTTTAATATCAGTTAACCCCCCTCCCCTCACAACTGCCACCACTTCAGTTTCTAAGCACGCAACTTTATCCCTGAGAAGCTGCAATGTGCCATTAAATTTGATAGATTAATGGAATTAATCAGACTTTCTTAATGATGAATTAAGTGTTCCAATTAATGACGACAACTGCAATGCTGCAGGGGCAATAATTTCACTAATTACAAAGACATTCAGGCCTGGTTTGCCCAATCACAGGGCTTCAACTGCAGCATCCACAACTGTTCTCTCTCGATAGGCCACACTCCTGACTTTATAGGACCTGACTTTATAGCATGATTCATGTCGCTCTACTTTAGCCTCATAACATTTTCTCATTCTCATATATATAGAAACTACTATTTAAAAAAAAACAAAATCACGTCCTTTTTTTAAAACTCATAACTAAACAGATCAAACAGAATGGCCGACTGCATTCTCATAGAAAGTCGTACGAGTAATTGGGAAGGTCATAGCGGGTGTCGCAATTGGCTCCGTCGCAGACGTTGCGGCGCTGCTATTGTGCCCGCGGGGCCCGCGTCCCGTCACTTTCCGGAGATTTCCGCGCTCTGAATCACAACGGGACCTCCACCACCAAAGCAAGCAATTTCAATAAAATAATAAGTGATGGGTTCGGCGGAAGAAGAGCCTGACAAACAGCGATGTTAGCAGTAAAGAAGATTTGACGTGCAAATTACTAGATGCTCTCTACATGTCTTCTGTGCGCAAATTGCCTCCGATTCTGCAGCGACGTGTTTCAGAAGCAAAATGTAAGCACACAGCACTTCAGACCTGACGGAACAGAGTAAGCCATTTACCCGCACTATTTTTGGAGTAACCCCACACTCAAGCGCCACACTGTTTGTTTATTGTCAGGTTTTGAAGCATCGCCACTTTAAAAATGGGAAAATCTGTCTTTTTGTGTTACTTTATCAGAGGCAATTGTAGCAGAGAAAAGGTTTTCAGTCTCTGTCCCTAGGTAGGAGGCAGGCACAGGTAGGTATGACAGGTAGCGATTTATCATCGCAAAGTGTGTCATCTCACGGGCCCCTTCTTAAATACCAAATGCAACTATAAGGCGCTTAGTTAAGGCACGTAAAGCAAGCGGGTAAAAGTCAACCGTGCCGCCGGCTTGCGCGTGATTTTGACGAGTAGCGCATGCAAGGTGTACGTCCTCTGTTCTCATTACCGCTAAGGACACATATGTTGCTGCAAGTGTAAAAAAAAAAAAAAAGACAGCTCCCTGTCAAAGACCAGGAACAGTACACGCTATTTATAACTCACTCGCGTGAAGGGGAAGTGGAACCTGTGCTCCAGGGAGATTTTCGGCGTTGGCTGGGTGTGGACAAGAGGCCACAGACTCTACGGAACGCTGGGAAAAGCCTTGGAATCAACATCCCGATTTCCTCCGGCGTACCGCAAACACCCTGCTGTAGCGACTGGGCCCGAAGCGCTGTGGGTGCAGATTTGAGGATAAGCGCACCCTCCTCCGATAACGTATTTATCTGCCCCCGCACGGGTTTGTCTATTAAAGCGAGCCGTTCCCAGTCGTTAGCCTAATTAAGTTTTAAATTGCTTTCGCTTCGCCTCCTCTTTCCTCCTGCATCGGATTGTCTAATGAATTGATCGCCGTTTAGCGTCCCCCCTCCACCATTCCTCCGTTCCTCACACCGCCACTCCCCTCTCACCATTACTTCCACAACTAACCACCACACTTTCCACCTGTATATAACAGCCAACCGTCCCCAATGTTCTTTTGAAGGTAGTCAGGTAGAACAGCCTGCATGCCTCTGGCTCTGACATCGCAGAAGCTTTCCCTCGTTCACAAGGAAGTTAACAATCCATGACAAACAATAAAGTTTTATGTTCAAGTCAGAGGAAAGTTAACAGCAGATAGGTGGCCGTGGCTGATGGGTAAATAACCGAATGCCTGGTCCTCTTTGATCAGGAATTCAGTGTTTAAGCTACTTTCTGCTACTCACTCATTTACCCTCTGTTAAAGTGTGTATATAAATATATTTTTTAGAAATATATAATTACAATAGATAGTTCCTTTAAAAAAAAAAATTGGTGCAGCATATGCCTGTGTTTGGCATTTACTGTAACACTTTGACTGTCACTCCATTACCTGAGTTATGTGAGTTTCAAACAGACTAGGGGGGCAACAGAAGTCCGTGCGGTTGTTGTCAGGTCAATTTGAAGGCTGCATATATACACCTCATATATATTTTGATGTGTTGTGTTTTGTCAGTGTTAGCGACACTCATGGCTAAATACTCCAGCCTGCGTGGCTGGGAGCCATATTGGAAGTGACAGTGTCAGCAACAATTTTTGGTAATTTAACAGAAAGAAGGTGCCGACTCTGCACACAGCTGAGGATAAATACCACTTTAATGCCACAGATTATTTATGGATAATTATTACGGGAAGATTAGCTGCTAGAATTGCTTTGCTAAATCCTGCATGGACTTAATCATTTCTGAAAACCATCTTCAAACAGGTAAAAAATATGCTACAGAATGTTTCAATGCCAGGTGTTTTGTTTTTTTTTTGTTTTTGGCATTGTTTTGCTTTCTCCTCTTGGAAAGAATACAACTAAAATGGAGCACAGACCGTTGTGTTTTTTAGTTGAAATAATGAATACCAAAGAATGAATCATTCAGCTAAAGAAAGGGCGAAGCAATGATACTAAACTAAGCTGTGCTAAGCTACACTGAACTTTACCTATGTGACTACCTTTACCACGGATCTGAACCTCAAACAAGCTGTGGGCTTCTCAGAATCTGTGGTGAGAAGATTATTTGCTTTTTCGTCCTTTGATTTCTGTGTTTCTCCCCCATTAATTGTATTTTCAGAGACAGGCTTTGTTATGAAAACCTTTAGATGAAATCTATTTTTCCCCTAGAGCTCCAACGCAATTAAATGTTCTTATATTTCCCATGTACTAAGCATCCCATAAACCTCAGAAACCTGAAACAAGCTTATTTCTTTCAAGTTAAAACTGGGAAAAGAAATAAATAGCATACATGTGAACAAATGAAAGAATGAATCCCTACACTGTAAAACATAAACGCAATTATAGTTAAAAAACTGAGATGTCTCAACTTTAAAAACTCAATTAAGTCATTATAACTCAATTAAAAATAGTACAAAAAAGAAGACGTAAAAAGTGAAAGAGCAGTGAATACTTCAGCAGATTAAGTTACTCAAATGGTTCAAGATAATCAGTTCACAAACCATTTGAGAAAACCTCTCTGATTTTAATGTTTTGCAGTTAATATAAAAAACTTGCACTGATGTACTTTCTCTAGTAAATTACATGTCTGAAGCGTATAAAAGTGTACATAGAATTAATTCAACACAATGGCATAATGCAAAATTTGAAAACTTTAAAGCTTGGCGTCAACACTATTGTATTGTGTACAGGACCAGATTGCATTTCCAGTCATTAGTGTGAAAGAAGCCCTGCCAAAGCTGTGTAAAGCAGGATTAAGATGGTCCTATCAGATGAAGCAGAGCCGGGTTTCTCCCATGCTTTTAGATTCCAGAATGTTCTTGTCTATTTTAAGGGCTATGTCCCACCCACGCCCCGCCACACACCATTCACAGCGTGTTAGGCTGAATCGGGCCTGGAACAATGCTTTGTGAGGTTGGCGCCTAGCAGGGGTCCGCCCCCTCCGAATCTGCTCCTCTCCAAAATTTTTTAAATTTTTTTAAGGGTTCTCAGGAGGGACAGCGGCGAGGCTACGGTGCTAATGAGATAATCACAGTTATGAGCCGGTGTTCATCAGGAGAGGGTAGGACCCGGTTCTCCCTCAGGCCCTGGGCCCCCCACTGCTCTGACCTAGCAGCTGTGCGAACAGCCCCGCTCAGCAGGCTACCGCCCTGAACTGAACATGGTTTAAGCTATGACCAGAGTCTTAAATGAAAATGAAAGTGTTTCATACAGTTTTGTATCCCCATGCATGCTGAATACCTCTTTTGTGCCAATTCAACTATTGTACTTGTGCTAATCTTTAATTCTACTAAATATTTTTTTATCATAATTCTAGTTAAAGGGATATTTCACCTTCGTATGACATAAGTCATATACCCCATTATATTTGCATTGCGTGAATACTAGCAACATCAGCTGTCCCGGCTGACCGTTAACGGAATCCCCGGTAGTCCCAGTTGTCAGGCTCCCCATTCACTCCCATTCATTTTCAGGACCTCACCAAAATTTATAGTTTTAAAGCACAAACTAACCTTGGCAGATAATGCATTGATCAAATAGAACAAGAGGGTGAAAAGGTACGTGTTTGTTTTCAGCTTATAAGATGTTTTCAAGTAGAAATTAGCTATAAATAGTGCAACTATTTTCGGATAGGCTACTGCATAGAAATACAACAAGCTGTAGTTTGATTTTTTGTTTTGTTATGACGTAGACCTACAACTAACGGTAGCCTACTACAGTTGGTGGATTAAATATAGCTTGGGAAGTTTGTTGGTTGGTATGGCAACCTGGACTGGATAACTGCACTGAATAAAACCCGGAACAGGTCTTTTTCCTTCCATGTTACATATTTGGGAGGGTTCCAGTTTTACTCAATGCCTTTCCAGTTAACTCAGTAATCCTGCTTCGTAGTATTCAATCTATTTTACTAGTAATGTTAGTCTACAAAGATACAAAAGCGGGTTATCATAACGCATCACTCACAACATCAACTTTATCGTGCTCAAGGATTCTTCACTGAGTTAAAATAACAAAACTTAGCGGATCTTTTTATTTTATAAGGTAATAAAACGTTGAAAATACACTAAATATAAAAACAAGCACGTACCTTTTCACCCTCGTGTTCTCTTTTATCGAAGTATTATCCGCCGTAGTTAGTTTGTGCTTTAAAATGATTCATTTTGGCGAGGTCCCGAAAATGACTGGGAGTGAATGGGGAGCTTGACTACCGGGGATGCCGTTAACGGTCAGCAGGGACAGCTGATGTTGCTAGTATTCACGCTATGCAAATATAATGGGGTAAGCTCCACAAAATGACTTATGTCACACGAAGATGAAATATCCCTTTAAATGCAAGTGTATTTTTTCCCCATTTAAAACCATACCATGACCAGTTCAGCAAAAAGCAACGCTTGTGTGTTATGTGTAAGTTAAAGTTAAGGACAAAATGTTAATTGAATCCTTAGTGAAGCAATCAAATGCCTTTCCGAAGGAAAAGCCTTCAGAGCATACTGTATCCCTCGGGATTTCAACTTACAGCCTTCTGGCTCCGATCTCAGTTACCCAAGCCCACTGGGTTTGAAGTGAATCTACATCAAGGCTAAGAAGCAACTGTTTTGGCATTGCTGTTTCCTGACCCATATCGTGATCACCAACCAACCTCGAAGTTGGCTTTCACCGTCGCTTTCAAGTGCAGGCTGCCAGCGGCTCTGTGCAGACTTTCCTCCTTTAGTTCGAAACGCAAAATCTTCCTCCTCCGGTGGTATCCATTAGAAGTACTGGCTCGGTTCCTCTCTTGGGTTTTGATGCAGTCATCGTAACCTTAGCAACACTGGTGGCCCAACACAAGAACTCGTCAGTTGCTTTGGTCTGTCTGCGAAAGGGAAAGTGCGAGACACAGAACGGCGAAGCACATTTCTGACTTCACATTTACTCCTTGTAAATTACCGGGGGAAAAATGGGTCTTCCCCCACCCCCCCACCATCCTCCCCTACCGTTTACTGGAATTGTTTATTTTCCTGCTCCTCGAATGTACAGTACGGCCTTCTTTCATCGCATTCAAAATGACTAGACTTCATCTTAGGCCCATGCATCTTGAGGAAGGAGCGTTTAGAAGTGAGCATCATTTCTGAGCCAGTTGGCTGCACGCACAATGAGGCCTAAACCGTCCATAGACAAATGGAGGCCTTTCACCAAAACTGATGCATTTACTTACAACGTATTCATCACAGTGCAGGGCCAATAATGCAGAAATGGCTCATGGTCTGTGTTTATCCCCGCATATTCAGTCTTCTGTCATATAATTCTCCCACCCATTACATGATAGATTAATGTATGTAATTTCTATTTCACACTATGTTTTTTCAGTACATGGCACTCTCTCTCTCTCACACACACATACACACCCACACCATACATATGCAAGCACATGTACAACAATATTTAATTTATTTATTAATTCAATTATTCAATTATTCCAAAAAGGAGTAAGGGTCATGAGATTATATTTTAGAGAATATATGTACAGTTTAAGAAGAGGCAATGGGAAAACCATGCACACCTCGCTAGCCATTTGCAGCGTGTTAAGGTCTCCATGCTACACTATGCTGACGGCATAAAGATAAACTGTGTCTTTTGGTTCGCTTTTCTGCTGCTGGGCCGTTCCAAATACAAAGAGAAAGCAGGCGTAAAAATAACAAGCTTTCCCTGCAGTGCCCCAAAGCTTTTTCGTGTTACAGAATAGTTTTCATGCAGGGAAACCATTTAATGAAATAAACAAAAACAGCTTGTAAATAAATCTGATCACGTACGCACCATAAAATGACATGCACTGAGAAAGTTTGTAATTTCCGAGAAGCGCTCACAAAAATCTGTGTTTATGGATGCCTCTTTTAATGTTAACGAGAGGTTTTAACTATCTTTATATAGTTTTATACTACATATTCACTTGTTTGACCAACCAGTAAGAAAAATAATAACATAAGTAAATAAAGCGTTATCCAATGTGACACCAATAAGAATTGGTTGTGTTTCCCATGATCTGTCTGGTGTTTATTCTGCTGTGGCTGATGATGACTGGTTGTGTAAGAGAGCGTTCTTGTTTCTGTGGTCTGCGTCAAGACGGGATATGAGTGTTAACGGATTTCCCAAATCTTTGGAGACGGGACTGAGGAAAACATGAAAGTTACCAGAGCAACTGGATAAATGTTCCAGCTGGCACGTGCTCATTGGTTAATTATACACATTAAGGAGCAAATCGCATTGAAGAGAGGGAAAACAATAGGTGAATGCTCCATTGTTCCCTGACAACAGCCCCGCCACCAATCCGATCCCACGCCTCGTCATGGCAATAGCTCGTCATGGTATTGTACATGCTAACACATCCACACATTTTCCCAAATAATTTTCCAGAACTTTCTAAAGCCCAGCAAGAGCACAATTTAGATTGTCCTAAAAAATAACTTGGCACTTTACATTTAAATGCTTGTTTGACCAAGCCAGATCAATTTCAATTCAACTGAGAAAATCTGCTCATTAAGGACCGAATTCTTTATGCAATTTTAACTGCAACTTTCTCACCTTGTAACTTGATAGGCAGTTTTCCATGATAGCTTTTTTCTAAATGAGTGTAATGAGTGCTGGATGCTAGAGTTGTGCAATTAATACACATCATCAATTGCATACTCTGGTGGATAAGGCTATGAAATAGAGATTTCAAAAAAGGGGGATTCTTTATTATTGGTCACATAAAGTACTGATAAATACAGAAAAGGCCAAGGCAGTATAAGCTCCATATTTTTTTCCTGTTCATCAATATTTCATACAAATTTATTCAGCTAAAACAGAACAAACCCAAAAGTCTGAAATTGGAGCGCGCTCAGTGAACCTTTACATTTACTTTCGGGAAGCAGTCAATGTAGAAGTTCAGAAATGATGAATCACAGAATCGCAGTGTGTTGTAATGAATCACTGAAATGCGTGTAGCTGAGAATATAATATTAGCTCTGTTTCTGTTTCAGTTTTCATTGGCCGTGAGTGGTAATATTAGTTGAGTTTCCAAAGGAGTATTGACAATGATCCAACCCATTCACGTGCGGACGACTATTAAATAAAAAAGATTTGATAATACATTTGATAATAAATAAAGAGGGAGTATGTGAGCAGAGGGAGAGAATGGAAGGAGGAGATTTACTTAATTGCAAATGTGAATCGGCAGAAGCTCACGCCAGACACCCAATATAATTCCCCGCTATTGACTTCAATATAAAACCCAGGCAGAGTGAATTAGCACCACTGTAGAAATAATGGTGTTCACGCATTTATCTTACCCAGTAACAAATACCGCCAAATGTGCATTTAAAGAAGCTAATAGTTCTTTGGCTTTTTTTATTTATTTATTTATTTATCCAACATCAAGTGTGGCGGACATAAAGGGAACGGACAGCTTAATTTAAAAGCCGCGTGTCGCCGCGGCACCACGACCCTCGCCTGTGCGTGTTTCCAACCCCGGGATCCAAGAATAGAGTCGTCTACCGACACAAAAGGACAAAATCAAGTAATACCGTCACAGAGGATTAAGCCCTCATTAGTGGCCTATTTATTCCGCTGTCATTTTTATTTCTTTTTCTCCTCATGAGGGAACCACTTTCTCCTTTGTCAGAAGGAAAGTACAGTACAGAAGATGGGGAGAAGATGGTGGCTCTTCCAGATAATTTTCTTCTCTTTATTGCTTAGAAAATGATGCGTCGCTCACTAAAATTACTGGTTAAAATGGGTCTTGTCACAGTTGAGGATCAGTGCAAGTTAAAGAATGGAGAGGATTATTTTGATATGACTTATTTCCCTTCAAGATTGAAGCTTATAAATTGGGATTGCATTTTTTTTTCACCTTGATCTTTGATTTACTGCGCCACATTAAAACCCTGTACCTCCACGGCTTAATGTGCCACACCAGTTGTTCTTAACCTCAGACAGACCGTATTCAGTCAGTGCATTCAATCAAGAAATCTGTCTTTATTTTGGTATGGCACAGGTTGAAAAACCTCACTTTTCAATTGACATTTAAAAAAAAGGTAAAGTTGAGTAAATGTGGGAAAAACTAAAAAAAAGTATTTCCAGTCCTCTTATAAGGTCAATGAGCTGAACCTGTGGGAAACAGTGGGGTCCATTAACAGGTCCCCGTTTGCCTCATTGCTGGCTTGAGATAAGCGAGCCTGCAGAGGCTTCGCATACTGTGTGCGGTGCGGACGGAGCCTTTGATATCGCGCGCACGATTCGGGCGGACCACGGAGAAAACGTCTCCACACAAGCCCTGTTAAGGATTCCGAAGGGTGCAGTCCGTGACGCCTGGTTTGTGAGGCTTAGCAGGCGGGCAGATGGATCCGGTTGGCCTTAACCGCAGTGACCTCACTGTCTGCGCCTCTCCTATGGGAGGCTGTGCTAATTAGCGAACCGTGAAGAACATCGGACTCAAAACTCCTAGCGCACTGTGCTGGGCTTTAGAACAAATTTACCGTAATCTGTTTTCTGCCAGAACCATTTAAAATTAATTTATTACGATTATACCTGAGACGGCCAGTTACAGTGGCACTTTTGGCCTGGATTCAAATTTGTTCCTGACTGACAAATACGTTCGGTCTTCACGAAAAGCTCAATTTGATCTTTGCTGAGCTGTGATTATGGAGAAAAAAACAGCAGTTGCTTAGTCTAGTCGAGACCCAAACATACCAATGGTGCGAAACCTTTTATTTTCCGCATTTCTTCACTTTGACTTGACTGAGTATAAACCATGCCTGGCGAGCTTTTCAACTTTTCAACAATGAGGCAGTGGATGACTGGTGCATCATATTCAACCAGTTACATTATCTGATGCCTCAAAACTTTTCATCAATTTCTAAAATATGTATAATTTATTCTGTAATGAAGCACCCAAAAACAGTCATACGTTTATTTCAGTGATTAGTATAACAAGGGAAAATTAAGTGTACACTTGAATGGCTTTAACTTTTTAATCCAAGGGCATGCTCTTGTTTGGCCTATATAGTTGTGCTGTAAAATACTCAGAAATAATGAAAATTATGCATAACTGCATAAATCATGCATCGCAACTCCAGTCACCACTGCTCCACACTGCATATTCTAAAGGGAAATTCTTAGTAGGCAACATTTTAATAGACACTATCATCCAGAGTGATTTACACACACACACACACACACACACACACACACACACACACACACACACACACACACATACACACACACACACACGCACACGCACATACACGCACACACACACACGCACGTGCACGCTTTTTTAAGAAAAAGGTAGACCTGGAAAAAGGTAGACACCATCCCCAGTGTCACATTTGGGGACACTTCAAAGTGTGACTTGTGCTATGGAGACGTTTTGGAGAGGGAGAGAGAAAAGGAGGGGGTATTGGAATGCACCCCTTCCCCTGTTCCGCCATGGCAATCTCAAGCACCACCCCCCGACCCCCACCCCCCCCCACCCCTCGCCAGTCCACAACTCAGTACTTTTTTTTTTTAACTGTAACTTTTTAAACTTATAATGGGGTTTCAGCCTGGGTGGGGGTCCCTGGGTCAGAAAAGGTTGAAAACTCCTGGTCTTCACCATTTGCAAGGGAGTGTTAGAAAGAACTGAGGAAATCCATACAGTTCTCATAACTGAAATGTCTCTGTTGGGGAAAAAATTGAAAAGGGCTAACAGCTAAAGGTAATACAAAATGCAAAGGCTAGCAGTGGGATTTCAGCTCTCAAATCAAGAACTCGCTTTGAGGTAGCACATGCTCAGTTCTGAGTATTGGGGATGTACTTATTGACGTGCCTTTACTGAACAACAACTTTTTCCCTCATTCTTTAAGGCTTTTGCTTAAAAATATTAATAAAAATATTTAAAAAGTGATACGTCATTATTGGTAGTAGACAATTATCATCACAAACTTACTGTCGAAGCCATGTACAGCATTTTGTAGCATAGTACTAGCATATTTAAGGAATCAATCATGTAAACCCACAAGCCCAATATAGGTTCCTGTGTTTCTTTTTTGTATAATCATAGCTTTATTTGTCTCTTGGCAATGACATTGGACTATAAAAAGAGTTATTAGTCTAACTTGTTATATAGTTTTCATTGTCTACTGATTTCACACTAAATACATTTTGTGCAGTGATAAATTGGAATAACGTGGTGTCTGCAGCTCGCAGATAACTTGGCCCAGCGTGGTGTCTGATGTGTTAAAATCACACATTTAAATTTTTAAGGAGTTAGAATTCAATAATTAGCTCATCCCAAGGCAGAGCACAGTGAACTGCCTTAGTCACACATCGCTGAATCCCATCTCAAATGTAATGCAGTCCCCAACTTCCCAAGCCATTTTTCTAATCTCACACGCCAGCGTGTGTCATGCAAAATAATGTGATTGATGGCGGACTGTCTGCAGGTCAGTTAATGTCGGCTGTATTATTTATTATCATTTCAGCACAAGATGACCAACACGACGATCACCAGTGGAGAACTAAAACTATGGGAATTAATTTGGATAAAACTACTACTACTAAAAGTTTGACGAGCCATTAGCGTAGATGCGCCCTAATCTCGCTACTTTTTAAGAACTTGCGCTTTTAAAAACACATCTTCAAAGAAAGCAAAGGCAGATAGAATCATTGTGTGTCCCATTTTTTAAATGTCACTGGCCATCAAAATCATTATTTTATTTTTGCTAGTTTTGCTTGTTTGTACTTTTAAATTGAATGCTTAGACCATCTGTTCCACCTCCGTACTGATTTTGCCCGTGGTGTATGTATGCGTGCATACGTGTGTGTGTGTGGAGTGCATGGTGGTAGATGTAAATGTAGTGTCGTTAGGTACATTAAGAATTTGGCAGTGAAGACAGATAGTTAAAACGTCTTAACAGTTATCACATGGAGGCACCAATGAATGTGCAGAATATATATATATATATATATGGCTTTACACTAGGTGCAAAAGTATAATTAATCAGTCTCATAAAATTAATGATTAAATCATGATTATAAATTTCAATGTTAAATATTAAAATAAAAACAATAACTTAATCTGAAGGTGTAAGTTATTTTGGAGGATAGGCTCAAATGTTTATCCAAACAACAATCAGACCGACGACCAGGCTTACAAGTAAATACAATTTATTAAATGACTAACATGTCTAAAACTAACATCCTAAAAGCAGCAAATGATATGGAAAGGAAAACGAAGTGTAGACAAAGAATGAGGCATATAGAATTCACAGTTCTATTTCTCTATGTGCGCCAGACACGTGGTGTTCAGAGATCACAAGACCATACCTCGAGGGGGAAATACAAATCTAGCTTTAGCATGAAGCTGTCGTGGCCTGAAACATGGCGTGTATTGTGGCTATAGAAATTTAGCTAAGTCTAGCTAAATCCCAGGCCCCTATTTGTTTACAGGCACGGTACCCTATATCTAATGGGTCAGGTATTAGTACAAAGGGAGATTGCATGCACCAATCTCGATTTAAAAGGGAGGAGGATTGTAAATTAGTTTTAGAGTAAGTTAGAGTAGGCTCTGTAACTTTAGCTTATGCGAAGCTAATTGGTTGTCGATAGCCTGCAAGCCATGTGTTGAGTTATAAGTTAACATTACTCTAAATCCACACAATGGATACAATCAAATATGTAATTACATTGACAATAAACATTACACAAAAGTTTCCTATTGCGTGGATGTTCATGTCAGTCTTACTGTACTGAAGTTGCTAGTACAGGCGAGTCCATGGCTTTGATGATGTCCGGAAAGTTCTGTCTGGACTGGATTGTTCTTTTTCTCCGTCCTTTGGTGAGTGTTGCTGGAAGACTTTTGAAGAAGGTTTTCTGGTCCTTTGTCCTTCGGCAAGTTGTTTCCTTGGGTTCCTTGTGGGTTGCGGTTTGTGGTACCGTAGGCTACACACGTTTCTCTGGCTGTCGCTTTACGGCTACGCCGTATGACGGTAGCTCAGTGTAGCTAGCCGTTTTAGTGGCTTTCGCGAACACGCTAACTGACAGCTGGGTGAGAGAGCGGTCATTGTGGCCGCATAACCCGAGGGAGGGAGCAGTTCTCCCCGCGTGTTCCTTGCCTGGGTCGGCCTAGTCTCGTCCCTTCCCAGCCGGGAAGATGGACAGGAGACTATTGTTCCGACAAGTGAAAATGGTAAGAAAGAATTGAAAGAACAAGAAGTTTGCTCAAAGTTTTATAGAACCGGGGACTCAGTCCTGATTGGTCAAGGATCACATGACTGCCCGGGATCACATGACTGTTGTATGCCGGTATATGTAGTCTTTTGGAAATGTGGTCCAGAGTCACATAAATCTTTATTCCCAATGGACATGCACTACATAAATGACAGAAAAAGCTCTCTCATTGATATGCACCATAGTTTTCCGTGGCAGTATTGACAACAACAGCGCTTTAAAGAATCCTTGATGGGGATAGGTCAGTAGGGGGTCGGCAGGGTTAAACAAAGGATGAACCTGGCAAGAAAACAAAACACAAAAAGGAAAACATGGCTTTAACTCGCTTCAGGAAACACACCTCTTTTTCACCTTCTCTCTGTTTCTTTTTTAGCCTCTTTGTTGCATTTTTCCTTTTTTTTCCCCCCCAGCCAAGGTCAAGGCCATGATAGAGAAGCCCCTGCTCACTTTGGGGATTTCTCGTCTGATTGCGTTTGGAGGAGACTGCAGCAGGTTCAATCCCCTCAGCCATCAGGAGGCAGGAGTTTAACTTGAGTTATGAGCGCCATAAACCCAGGGCACAGCCCAAGTCTGCCAGTGTCGTGCTATTTGCATTTACTTTCGCATCCCTAGTCCCCCGTCCCCCGCCAGTACTGCCTATATAACAAGCCGCTTTATTACAGACCCGTGCAATAAATGCACCCCTGCAAGTCTCTCATGTGAATGTGTACTTGAGTTCAGAAGCAGGAGATACCCTCTCAGAAAAATGGGTTATTTGGCTTGTCTCCATAGGGGAACCCTTTGTAGTTCTTTATGGGACCCTCTATGTTGGGCGTGAAAAGTGTGAGCTCCTAGATTGAACCATTTTGCACAGAAAAAAACCCTTGAATTACATAGGGTTCCTCTATGGAGATGTAGAGGAGCATTTTGGAACACTTTCTTCTGTGAGTGTGGATGGCCAACTCCTTTGGTTGGGGATTTTGGTATTTAGTGGAGCAGGCTAGTCGTATCCCTTGTTGCGTGAGCGACTGGTGATAGCGACAGTTTGAAACCGGCAGCAGGCCTACCTGGTTAACTGACAATCTGTGCGCTGCATTCGCCACTGTGGAAGGTGTTGGTTGGTTATGTTAATGAAGAATAATGTGAGTCTGATTCTCCCTTTGATTCTGTGTATAACTACCAGAAGCCCCCTCCAAATCAAAAGATGTATTTGCATTAATAACTGATTTTCTTTTTCGTTTGTTTTTTTTGTATGAATGGGCCTAGGATTTCATAAAACAGTGTTGATTAAGCTAAGAGGAAAATGGTTCAAACAAGGGCAGCGGTTCTTTTTTTCCCTCATCGAAAGCAGTACATGTCAGTAATGTCAATAATAACAGATCTGGGGCCTGTATCACAAAGCAGGATTACTGAGTTACCTGGATAAAAACCCAGAAGTCCATGTCTTTGTTAATCAAGCTCTGTGCTCATTCCCATAAAAGGGGCGGTGTCTGCAACAATGAGTCTATGGCGGTAACATTACAGCATGGGCAGAACTGGAGCAGCATATTTCTCTCCTGAGGAAAAGATATAATGGACAGATACAAAGAACATAAAACAATCATAAGAGCAAAAAGCAACACCAATGCCTCCAACAAAGCCAGGGAGCTTTTGCTAAAAAAATAAATAAAATAATGCTCATCGTAGAGATTAAATTTGTTTGTTAATACCTTATTTACCTTACCACTTTTAACAAATAAATCTATACTCTCAGTACATTGTGATACAGTTTATTTCTAATGTGACAACCGCAGGCTACTACATTCTAGAGCTCATAAACTTTAAACTTGATACAGCATGCTAAAAAATCTTGCTGAAGCAAGCACACCAGTTTATTCATCTGGGAAAGACAACGGATTTTCTCCAAAGCATTTTCCAGAACTCAGAGACACTTCTGCAGAACTCAATACTCTCGGCCTGCGAAGATACTCCCTCACTACGTATCTGCAAATATCTCTGGAGAATGGAGACGCCTTTTTCCAAAGCCAAGGAGTTGATTGGTCAAAGGGCGGTGCTTTTATATGTTTCAATCCGTTAGCCTGAACATAACCTGCCCCGGAGCAGGTTAGCCGCGCAGAATAAGTTGCCATGGCAATATACCTTTATTAAAAGTGAGTCGACTTCGTGATACAGAAAATCCAGGGTTGAAGCTTAAGATAGCTCACTAATCCCTTAAACTCACTTCGTAGTACACCCTGGTGTTTTGGTATACAGTCGACAGAGCGATGAACAGCTCACAACTGAAACGCATATCTTCCTTAGAAATTTAAGAAAAACGTGAAAACATCTGAAGGAAAAGTCAGTGATGTGTGAAAGGGTTTTTAAGCGAACTCATAATCGTATCCACCCAGAAACAACAATCACAACTGGAGAATAACAAGAGGTCGATGCTGTTTTGATTATATGTCTTGTATGATAAATACAATGGTGCTAGTCTTTCTAGGAAGTCAGGACAAAGCATGGGCTTTTTGTCTATTAGATACTCTCGATGAGGAGCATAATAGATTTGGCAGCATTGTTACAACCAACATGATTTCCAAGATGTAATAACCATTTTAGACTCACTATTGATCCTGTTAAAAAGAAAATCTTGGAAAATGAAAAATTTTCACCATAGATTTTACCCTACAGCAGTTGAGATATTCCCATCAGATACAGAAAAATAGCAAACCATTAGTGCTAAGACTTAAACATGCATTAAAAATATGAGTACAGCATTGTTAACATGTTATTTAATGAATGTAATGCACAATTATGTAAAGGTATTAACGTTCTTAACATTCATTTATTGTTGCTTGATACCTGCTATTGATGTGTCTGTTTGGAAGCAAATACCACCCACCCATTAACCAGTTATTGATGTAAATACACTTAAGATGATTGGCTTTACTGCACCTGTGCTGAAGTCAGTCATTCAAGGAGTGAGTGATGTCTACCTCAGGACAGCTGGAGCAATACATTTTTAATATAGGTTTATTTTAGTTTACATTTTTAAAACTCATGATCTATTAATATAAATATGTTAACATTTGGGAGTTTGCATGTTCTCCCCGTGTCCGTGTGGGTTTCCTCCGGGTACTCCGGTTTCCTCCCACAGTCCAAAGACATGCAGGTAAGGGTAATTAGAGACTCTAAATTGCCCATAGGTATGAGTGTGTGAGTGAATGGTGTGTGTGCCCTGCAATGGATTTGGCAACCTGTCCAGGGTGTATTCCTGCCTCTCGCCCAATGCATGCTGGGATAGGCTCCAGTCCCCCTGTGACCCTGACCAGGATTAAGTGGGTTAGATGATGGATGGATGTTAACATTTGAATTGAGAACCATACCTTGTCGGACTGTATTTGTAAGCAGGATGGTTACCATTGTAAATAAAGTTTTTCTTATTTTTTTAAAGGATGAGCTGCAACATTTGCTCAATCAACACACAATTTTATAAGATGATACTGAGAGGAATACATGTTTGACAATTTTTGTTTGTGTGTTTCAGGTTTCGAAAAATTGTTAGATTGTGCCTACCCTTCATTATGCAGATTTATTTTAGAGAAACTTTTAGGCTTGCAGCGTTATCAAACTGGGTTTACACTGCGATCATAAACACAAACCCAGTCTTTTTAATGAATTCCCACAGACGTGTAAGTCAGCTGAAACAAACAGGCTTGTGTCCTTCAAAGTGCTTTGTTTTTTTTGGAATATCATTGAAGAAGGCAGTGCGCCGTGTTCTCTCTTATACGGAATCTGGTTAGAAACACACACTCAGAATGCATCTTTCAAGAAGCTACACTGAAAAGACTGAAATGTGTTTACTGTAATCTTGTTTAGCCATCATAGGGAAAGTTTTATTTGAATCTGGAGTGCTTACTCTGAGCCCAGTTCAATCTAGTCTCCCCATTCCCCTCTCCAAATGTTAATTTGGTTACGTGTCTAATGAATTAAGCAGGAGAACGAATGGCAGCATTATGTGCAATCCAGTCTGGTGCTGGAGTCTTTAAATCTAGTTGTAGTCAAAGCTTCTTTTTTTTTTTTAACTCCTCGAAGATGATTATTCTCAATACCGTTATCCACAGAAAGGGCTTTTTAATGTGTCCCGTGCTTGTCCAGTCTTTGCTCTCCGGTCTGCAGGCATATATGTATTTTTCATGCTCCGATGACTAATTCATGAGTCGCCCCAGCTATGCGATATTTAATCTTTGTCCTTCGGCTCATCCCTCAGATATCTGAAGCTCGGGATCTCTGGGGATTTCAGAGGTTCTTGAAATCATGTCTCAAATCAAAGCTGCTGAGATTACAGATTGGCTCCTTGTGTAATTTGTTTCTGGCTTCTGAGTCTAACCCCTCTGTTCCTCGGGGTAGCACCAAGCCATGAATGAAAGGTATTGTTAAGGTGTTCCATACATGACAGCTTAGTGGGTAGCAAAATGAAGCGTGCGAAACCGTCCGAGGGGCACATAAATGACATCCTGTGCATTCAATTCCCCCTCTTCTGTGAAACAGGAGCAAATTAATGCTTGACTTCAGACCCCTCGGCAGCCAGCTGGTATTTTTACGATCTAATTACAAACCCTCAAGCGAGTTCAGATGCAAACCCTCAAGCGAGTTCAGATGGCTGTCCTCGCCACCCATTACATTTATGTTCGCACAGACACATCGTTGTTCGGTGAGGTTTCCGTCGAAACGCGCGCCGCGATCACACCAGCATCGCTCCTGTGTTGTCCCAGCGCGCAGCATGCAACGTTCTTTTTCTCCCCATCCAGAGGGAGGCAGATGGCAAAATGCATTCTGGGGAATGTATGAGGCTTTGATTGCTTTGGAGATGGTTTCTTAACCACATAGGAGCATCGCATCAGCTTATTTTATTGCTTAATGAAAAGCGAAGTATTTTTGGCCAAAGGTGAGGCAAAACATTTATAAAATTATGAGTTGACTTTTACTTTACATGTTAGGACAAAAAAAGCATTCCCTTCTGCCCTTCTGTTGTATGTCTATACGTGAAACAGCACAGCCCACAACAATTTGTTCACTAATGAACAGGACGTGTCTTTTGTTGCGGTTCGATGTAAATATTTAAAAGCGTCATAAATTGTTCATGTGGCGCAGGAGCGTTTAAACAGCCCGCGAGACTACGTTTACGCAGTGATTTTTTAATCTGTTCCCAGAGCTTTGGGGAAACTGACAGGACATGCCTTTCACCCTGGCCCAGTTCTTTCAACCCCTCATACTGTCTTTGCATTCCCAATATTACACTGGCTGAAAATTTGTCAAAGTTAAGGGTGAAAGCTTGGTAGATTTAACATTCCAAGTGTGTTTTTGCCCATGTGAGCTTACGTAAAGAAAATTGAGTATTGATTTATCTAATGGGAGGGTTTTCCAAGCATTAATAGCTTATATATATAGGGGAGGGAAGTTGGGTGGGGGCGAGGAGTCTTTGTATATCCTGTTTGTATTGTCGTTTTTGCCATGGTATCCATTAGAAGCTGATGTCTCTCTCTGGGAAAGCTGGATTTCAAGGGTGCGAGAGCCGCATGATGGAGGAATTAGGCAGAGATGCACATGCACACAAAGATCAGAGAAACACGGCAAAGTGCTCAAGCTGCTACAAACGCATATATGTGTGTGTGTGTGTGTGTGTGTGTGTGTGTGTGTGTGTGTGTGCGCATGTCTGTGTCGCATGTGTGTGTGTCTGTGCATGTGTGTTCTCCTAAATCACTGTGCAAAATCGTTCCTACCTTGAGTGTGTTGTGTATCAACCCCACTTCAAGGCTTGCACTGATATTTTTGAAGCCATTTGAAATATTTGGTTTTAATGTATACCCTCATCATCATTTATGTATTTTTATTTATTTTTTATTACTTGTTTTCCTATTTATTTATTTATTTTTTTGCATTGTACCCCTCTATCTATTGCCCCTTTTTGGTTGTAACCTCAAACAACAACATACAAAAATAATCACAAATGTTACATGAATTGGACCTTTGGTAATAGCTTGCTTTCTCATTCTCCTATCTCTACATGAACATGGCGCCTGTTAACAGCATGTCGAATATGAAAATGGCAGTACTCAAAAGTCTTTTGTACAATTTACCCACTCTCCTGGTGGTTTTTATACCTTTTGCTCTTCCTTCACTTTTTCTGTTAAAGTGCAAGGATGATAATCACCAGCTTTGCCAGTGTGTCTAATTTAAGCAGTGCCTGATAGAGGCTTAAAGGTGTGTGTGTGTGTGTGTGTGTGTGTTCACATTGGTATTCTAATAGTTCTATAGAATGTAAGTTATTACATAACTTGTGCTTTGAGGACTTTCTCTATGTAGTAAGGCGCTCTAAGAGGGCCAATGGCCTCAGAGGTGTAATTTCGCTATAAAGATTTAGCATGGTAGCCCAATGAGTCTTCTTACTCACCTGTGAAAATGGGAGCACTCGATTCATTCTGCCATACCACAGACCGCACTTCTTCAGGCTCCAGTCAACACGAGGTCATATCTGCATATTTTATGAACTCTGAACTGATGGAAGCTTTGATTTTGGTACGGTATATTTCTTTTTTTTTTAAAGTAATTATTTCCCCTTTTCACCATCTCCTTGCAGCATTCAGGTGACTTTACGCCGGAGTGAGCTGCCTCGGAGCACTTAGGAGCCGGTTTGAGCTAAATAATGTATGGTGAATCGCCACTGCAAAATTAAAAGCTGTCCGGTCAGTTTGTTTCATCGGGTTCAAACATTTTAGCCTCCTTAGAAATGTTACATATACCTCTTTTTGTGAACCTTTCTACTACACTTTCTCATTTTGGATTCCCGTAGGAGGGCTGTTCCGCGGTGTTTGTTTAACTGTGGAATGACTGAGCTGTGAAATAAGAAACTGTGCAGGGCGAACATACAGTAGGAAGAGAGATGTGTGAAAATATTGTCTCGCATCCAAATCCAAGTGCGGCTTGTAACTAATTGGTTCTCACCAGCCAATTTGTTCAGTGCAATTAGTTTTTCCTTTTTCTTTTTTTTGAGAACCCAGCCGACTGATATGCGCCTTCTGTTAGGCCCTGGGTTTTCAACAGGGGGTCCCGCCAAACCCTGTGGGGTTCTTGAAGTTACTGTAGAGGGTTCCCTGGCTAGACTTGATACGCAATGACTATATTTATTTATTTATTTATTTTTTTAAACATACCCCTTCATAACTTTTGATGGTGTGCCCTGGATACCTTTGAACCTGGTGGGGGTCCCGGGATCAGAAAAGGTTGAAAACCCCTGATTAAGGCAGTAAAAAGGATCACGATCCTGACCTGCCAGAGGAGGAAGATTGGCCTGTTGTGACAAACCGTCCTCATTCTGACATCACAGACGCTCGTGACCAAACCATGTCTTTTGTACAGGCCCGGCATCGCTGGTGGTCCTGGGTACCAGGGGACTGTAGTGTCAAGTAGAACCCCTGGCCTTTGTCAGCTTCGAAAGCATTAAGTACCCGAACGGAGCACTTATCACTCCAACGCCTACCGGGACGCGTCTGGAAACACCGGCGCCTTTTCGCAGCAGAACATCGACCCAGCGAGCGAGGCCTCTGGGCGAGAAGGAGTTGTCCGCCTGTTAGCGGGGCGACGCCTCCTCGGAGGTTCAAAAGGGTGGGCGGGCGGGCAAGGGCCGTCCCTCGGCGGAACGGACCGGCAGGGACGGCGCCGGGAGGCTGGCGGGTCCCTCCCTTATCTCTCCCTCATCGTCGGATCATCCTTCCAGCCTGTCCACTCCGTCACACTCCCTCCTCCCCTTCGCTCGCTCGCTCGAATCCCTGGGCCTAACCACTGGGACGCCTCTTAAAAGCCACTCAATTCCTCCATTAGACCTTGAACCTGAATACATGGCGGGGTTGTCCGCTAAGGGAATGGTGTGCTTAACACCGAGAGCCGATAGAAGCAATTTACTAGTTACCAGATTGAATGGCTCTCATTCCCAGCTTCAGTTCCCTGGAGATGGTGAATCAGAACTCACACAGATAATGGCCGTCGCTTCTCTCACAGAGAGGCTGATCACATGGTCACGGCTTTGCCATTACAGTTAACATATCACGCATAATCATGTGTTGTGATCCTGCCTCGCCTCAATGTGGCAGGAATCCTTTTTTTATCGTCTCTTAAAGATTTATCTCTATATTGTACAGCTATACCCAGTCAGTTCCCAGTTTCATTTGATATAACTTTCTCAGCGCTGGCAGTTTTTCTCCCGTTAATCCTATATGAAATGCATGCAATTGGATCTCCGATTATTTTTCTTTTTCTGGTTACAAGGATACTCAAGACATTTCCAGTGACAAAGCAAATATTTATCTTTTTTTAGTGTCAAAAACATGATGTGTACAGTGCAATCCCAGATGTCCACCAATAATTCCCTTCCTGAGCTCACTGGCCAAAACAACTGGATATATTTTAAAGGATTTCAGTCTTGTAATGCAATAGAACCTAAATACATGCGGTAGGCCTATTCTACAACATGGGAGAGAGAACACATATGGATCTGATGGCATGTATTTAGAAGTGAATTTAAGAAATTTCTCTTTGGTGTACCGTTTTTGGTTGGTTGAATACACAAGAGTTTTCCGATGGAGTTGTCAGTCCTGAGCCACATTCCCAGTTTGCGGTTTTCCAGGCCTCGTTTGCGGCTGGCAGATTACGGAATTAAATTTCCCCTCACTTTAACGTCTCCGATAATGATGCGTATCGTATTGTCGGTGAGCACCTCAGTCGATGCCGCTTAATACCACCTTAATGCTGCTCTGTGGTCGTTGGGGTGACTGTGGTAAGTGAGTGAGGCTGCACAGAGTTCTGTCTCCAATGTACTGGAGCGCTTTCACAAGACACATGTCAAGTACATGCCTGTGTAAATTGTGTATATATATATATATATATATATATATGTATATATATATATATATACACACACACACACACACACACACAATTCGCCCCATAATGTACCTTGCCCACATTTACTCTCCTGAAAACTGGGTTAGAGTAACATTATGCAATTTGTAAAATGAATAAGTCTCTAACACACACACACACACACACACACACGCACACGCACACGCACACACGTGCAAACACAATTAAATGACTCCTACGAGGGGTCTCAGCCCCGGCGTATGGATTTGCGAAGCGCATGTGATTTGATTTCTCTAATGCGGCTCGGCGCTCTTTTCCCTCCGCCACCACTTCAAACGGGTGACAGAGGCACTGATCCACGGGCTCACATCTTAATGAGCAGATGTTCCTTCACCAGAACGGCGGAGCGCAGGAAAACCACTGCGTCTCGGGTCCAGCCTGGAGCTCCTGAGAGGAGAAGGCATCGCTCAAACTATTTAATTACCTGGACTTAATTGTGTGAAGCTGTAAATATTTTCACAGGTAAGGGAACAGGCTGGTGGGAGGGGCGAGGCGGGGGGGGGGGGGGAGGGGAATTACGGCATGTGTCCATGCCCCAGGGGATCATGGGGAAAAAAAAACACTGCAGAATTAAATGACATCGCCGTGAGCTTCTGTGGATTGCTTCAGGACTTCAAACGCTGCGATTGCCCTGGTTAAATCAGTGCAATTCCCTCTAACAAGCTCGTCCCTCCTTCATTTGCTTTATAATCAGAACAAGCTGGTTGTGCGCCAATCGGGGAGCGGCCGTCTTTTTTGACCGTGACCTGTGACAGCAATTACAGGTTCCCTTCACCGCCGCCCTGGCTTGGGTGACAGGCACGCCGAGTCGTTGGCCGGAATGAGATGACTGGATGAGACCATTAAGCAGAAGTCATTGTTCCTGTGCGGGGAACTGCCTGGTAGCTGTTGCAGAGAAGATGTGTGCAATCACTTGCAAAATAAATGCACAAGTCATTGCAGTTTTATAGGTCTTAAGCCCAGCATTGAATTTAAAAAAAGTGTGCGTGTGTGTGTGTATCCTCCTAAGATTTTTTTTTATCCTCAATTAATTTTGTCCCCTGTAGGGAACATGGATCTCTGGTCAAGAACCATGTACCATATATACGGATATGCTATGCTGAAACCTACACTACAAGGGGCATTCAATAAAAATAAAAGAAATCATATTTTTGAAAATGTAACACGTTTTTGTCATGAAAAATTCTGTCAAAAACAATTTAAGTACTTAAAACTTGTTTTCCAGGTCTCAGGATGATATACGGGCGTGCGTGCGTGCGACATATACACTATACCCTTTTAATTAAAATAGGTTTATTACATAAACTGGACAACCCTTATGGAAGACATAAATACCGGTACATCAAAAAGGTATTGGTGGTTGTTGAGCCCCAGGGGGGAATTACAGCCGTGACATTCTTACGAGAGGATGAGAGAGAAATCCACATCGGCCACTCTGCTCTCCGACGTCCCCCATTCTCTTTGAAGCCCCCAGTCAAGTGGAATTGATCACAAGGCATTACTTTGCCAATAGCAATCTGTTCCTAGGGCCAGCCTCCAAGTGGGCACTTGCTCCCCCCTGTATGTCACCCAGAAAAAGGGAGCATTGAGACCCTTGAGGAGCGTCCCAGGGGAGCCTGGGAAAAGGAGGACATTAGACTCTCTGTCAGCTGGATCTGCAGGCGGCCTGATTCACAAGCCTACAATTGGGGGGGGGGGGGGGGGGGGGTTTAAATGTGCCATATTTTACACACACACACACACACACACACACACCACACACACACACACACACACACACACACACACACACACACACACACACACACACACACACACACACACACACACACACACACACACACACACACACACACACACACACTTTGAAATTGATACTTTTATTTACCAAGGTACCATTAAATTGATTTTTTTTTAAATACAGTCAAGACATTGATAATGTTAGAAACTACTATTTCTATTTCATTCTATTTATACTTTAGCAAATGTAGCCACTTTTACACATAGTAAGTCCCCCACATTTCAGGGCATCAAAAGTACTTAACATAAACTTAAATGAAGACATCATATTTAATATGTGGTTGCATATCCTTTGCATGCCATGACTTCCTGTGATGGTCTGATGAGTCATATTTTACTCTTTTAAATACATCTGGACAGGTTTGGGTTTGGAGAAAGCCTAAGGAGGCATTCAATCCACAATGTCTGTTGCAAACTGTTAAGTATGGTGGTGGTTCTGTAATGGTATGGGCAGCCATTTCATGGGACTCATTGGGTCCAATGATTGCACTCCATGGACGTGTAATGGGCAAACAATATGAAACCATTTTACAAGACCAGGTGCACCCTATGGTGCAAACACTGTTCCCTCACAATGCCCCCCATATTCCAACATGATAACGCTCCCATACACACTGCTAAAAACATTAAATAATGGTTCCAAGAACACGAGGATGATGTCAAATGCCTTCCATGGCTTGCATAATCACCAGATAACACAATTGAACCTTTATGGGAAGTTCTGGAGCGCAGAGTGCAAACTACATTTCCACCTCCTTCACCCCTCAAAGAACTGGAGACTGTCCTTCTTGAACAATGGGCCAATTCCTTATGGAAATGTAATATACTGCAGTATATTTTAAGATAATTTTGATATGTTTACAATATACTGCAGTATATATTTTTTCCATAGGGGATATCCCACTATACACAGTTCAGAAACTGTATGACAGCATTCCTAGAAGGATTGAAACTGTTTGGAAGGCAAAGGTTGGGCTTACTCGTTATTAGTTACTAGATATTCAGTTTTTGTAGTTTTATTTTAATTTTTTTACAAGTTTTTGTCTGATATTTTGTCCACCCCCTGTATATACAGAGAGCACCATAATTCAATGGACAGTGACACATTATTTGTTATTTTGGTTCTGTACTCTAGCAGTTTAAGGCTTAAAACTAGAGTTTGAAAGGATGCAATGACGATGAAAAATTGGGTCTGACGTTTCAAACAAGCTTTAAACCATCTCTCTGCTGCCAGATATGCAGTAGACATGGATGGATAACTTGAAGGGTTTCTTCTCCTGACTTATTTTTCCATAGAGTTCAATAGGAAAATGAGTCAGGAGAAACAACCCTTAAAGTGACCATCTGTATATACTGCATATCTGGCAGCAGAGTGATGGTTTGACGCTCGTTTGATACCTCAGACCCTTGAACACTTACAGCCATTTCGGCAACTATGTATTACATTTTAAATCAAATATCGGTACTTTCTACTTACCACATTTCTAAAACAGTGTCATTACTCTTTGCTTACAGCGTTTTTGAAAATAAACATTTTCGTCCATTCGTTTTCATTTATTTAAATGCAAAGGAAGCGGAACCAAGTTGACCAATACGCATGCCTTCAAAAAAAAATAACAAAAAATTTTAAATGCGTGTCTTCCTTCTCAGACCGTTGCTAGGCTGCTCATTGCTGAATCTCTTGTAGCTGAAAAGAGTGTAGACAGACCATCATTTGTTGCAGTGCAGAGAAATATTTAATCGTATATGGTTGAAGCCATTCACCATCCATGGCCTTATTTAGACGAACTGTTCGAAATTTTTGGTACAAAAACAGACTCCTACAGACTACCCTGTCTCCTGTGCCTGCCAAAACAGCACAAGATCCTATCGTTCAAGAATTTGTCTTCGGAATCTTAAAACACATCGAGGTCATTTATTAACTAACATGAGGCGCGCTAGCTCACTACACTATGAATGTTTTTTTTTTTCTTTCTAGCCAGATAACGTAGATCGGTGGTTTTCAAACTCGGTCCTCGGGGACCACTGTGTATGCTGGTTTTCGTTCCAAACACAATTTACCCCCCTACACACATCATGTCAGAAATAGCTATGCATGCCTTGAAGAATAAAATTCCCATGTTCCTACTGTGCTTATTGATTCACCAGTCTTTAATTTGATCAGTTAAATGTTTTTTTTGTAATTATTTTCAATACAGCACAATGAGAATATTGGACTTTTATTATTCATGACATGCATAGCTATTGCTAGCATAACCTGTCTTAAGAGGGTAAATAATCCCTTTAAATATGACAAACACCTAATTAAGAACAATTGACAGCTTGTTAAAATTCCGGGATTGTAATTGTGGTTGGAACGAAAACCAGCATACAGTGGTCCCCCAGGACCGAGTTTGAGAACCACTGACGTAGATGATTCCATACTGTTCCAGCAAAATTTACAGCTAAATCTAGTCCCACCCCCAATTCCCATAGAGATCCATTCAAATGCAGAGAAGTTATAGTATCGCTTGTAAGAGTACCAGAAAATAAGATATCAAGAGTCTTTTGATATTGTTGGGTCACAGACATCAGGAAGTCATGGCATGCAAAGGATATGCGACCAAATATTAAATATGACAACTTTATTTAAATTTATGTTAATTACTTTTGTTGCCCTAAAATGGGGGGTACTTTGTGTAAAAATGGAATTAAATAGAAATAGTAGTTTGTAACATTATAAATGTCTTGACTGTATAGTTTGATCAATTCAATGCTACCTTGATGAATAAAAGTATCAATTTCTTTCAAAAACATAAAAATGTTTCAGTGATTCCAAACTTTTGAACGCTTGTGTGTGTGTGTGTGTGTGTGTGTGTGTATGTATATACACTACTCACAAAAAGTTAGGGATATTTGGCTTTCGGGTGAAATTTATGGAAAATGTAAGTTCACGCTACAGTGATATTATACGTATCATGAAAGTAGGGCATTTAAGTAGAAGCATGCAATGGTGATTTCCTCATCTCAAACAATTTATTGAAACAAAAGCCAACAACAGTGGTGGGTATACCACAACAAAAATGTCAATGTCTCAATAACTTGTCATGTGCCCTTGAGCATCAATTACAGCTTGACAACGACGTCTCATGCTGTTCACAAGTCGACTTATTGTCTGCTGAGGCATGGCATCCCACTCTTCTTGAAGGGCGGCCCTCAGGTCATTGAGGTTCTGGGGTACAGAGTTACGAGCCTCTACACGGTGAGTCAGCTGATCCCATAGGTTTTCTATGGGATTCAGGTCTGGAGAAAGTGCAGGCCACTCCATTTGAGGTACCCCAGTCTCCAGCAGCCTTTCCCTAATGATGCGACCTCGATGAGCTGCAGCATTGTCGTCCATGAAGATGAAATTAGGCCTGTGTTGTTCATGCAGGGGCACAATGACTGGATTAATGATGTTATTCAGGTAGTATGGGCTTGTCACTGTACCATTCACAAAGTGTAGGGCAGTTCTGTATTGACTAGACACACCTGCCCACACTGTAACACCGCCACCACCAAAGGGTCGTCTGGTGACAACAGTGGCTGATGCATAGCGCTCTCCTTGACGTCTCCAACATCGTTGGCGGCCATCATTTCTGCTCAACGTGAATCGACTTTCATCAGAGAACAGCACTGAGGCCCACTGGTCCCTCGTCCAGCGTAAATGCTCCCTGGCCCATGCAAGACGATGACGCCTGTGCCTGGTGGTGTGGTCAGGTACCCTTGCAGGTCGTCTAGCACGCAGACCACGCTGATGTAAACGGTTTTGAATGGTCTGACGTGACACTTGGGTGCCTCTCACCTCCCTTAAATGTGCCTGGAGTTGAGTGGCATTCATCATCCGGTTCCGCAGGGCACTGTTCACAATGAAGCGGTCATCAGTGTGGGATGTGGCCAAAGGACGTCCACTTCTATGCCTTTCTGTGACTCTTCCAGTCTCTCTGTTGCAACCTGCTGATGACACTCTGTGAAACTCTAAGCTCAGTGGCCACTTCCCTCTGAGAACATCCTGTTTGAAGCCTCGCAATGGCGAGGTACTGTTGATCAATTGTTAGGTGTCGTCTTGGTCTCATGATGTCAAAATGTGAACAGCATGATGAAGAGGACTGTTTAAATACCAATTCTAATTGAACCAGGAAATGTATTGGTCGATTCATGGATCGAACACCTGTTGTGAATTTTGCCGTTCAGCTCCTTGTTAGAGAACAGCAAGTTGTGCAAAAAGTACTGAAACATTGAATAGTTGGACATGTGCATTCAAAAGTTTAGAGAAGGTCAAATTAATTTCACCTGTAAAGGTTATAGTGCATTTTAGGTTCATCCTGAAATTTCACCCGAAAGCCGAATATCCCTAACTTTTTGTGAGTAGTGTATATATATATACAGATACTTTCCAAAAAACTAGAATATCATGGAAAAGTTGTTTTCCATAATTCCATTCAAAAAGTGAAACTTTCATAGATTATAGATTCATTACACACAAAGTTAAATATTTCTAGCCTTTGTTTCATTTTTCATAATTTTGGCTTACAGCTCCAGAAAACCCCCCAAAACAGTATTTCAAGAAATTAGAATAGTGTGTCGAAAATCAGCATTTACTTCAGTAATTTCAGAGAATGAGTGGAGTGGCTTGACTCGAGGAATCCGACAGTTGTAGCCCATGTCCCGGATACGTCTGTACGTGGTGGTTTTTGAAGCACTGACTCCAGCCTCAGTCCACTCCCTCTGCATCTCCGCCAAATTTTGGAATCGTCTTTGCTTGACAATCCGCTGAAGCCTACGGTCATCTCTTTTGCTTGTGCACCTTCTCCTGCCACATTTTTCCCTTCCACTAAACTTTCTATTGATATGCTTGGACACTGCACTCTGTGAACAGCCAGCCTCCTTAGCGATGACCCTTTGTGGCTTACCCATCTTCTGGAGGGTGTCAATGATGGTCTTCTGGCCAATTGTCAAGTCTGCAGTCTTCACCATACTGAACCAAACTGAGATAAACTTTGCAGGTGTTTTGAGTAAATTAGATGAGTGTGACACTCAGTCTAAAACATTCATTCTCTGAAATAACAAGTAAATGCTGATTTTCAACACACTATTCTAATTTCTTGAAATACTGTTTTGGGGGTTTTCTGGAGCTGTAAGCCAAAATTATGAAAAATGAAACAAATAAAGGCTAGAAATATTTCACTTTGTGTGTAATGAATCTATAATCTATGAAAGTTTCACTTTTTGAATGGAATTATGGAAAAAAAAACAACTTTTCCATGATATTCTAATTTTTTGAAAAGGATCTGTATATATATATATATAGGGGGTCATAGGTTGATGAAGGGGGGGGGGGGGGGCTTGCACAGTATAATTATTAATTATATAATACAATAAAACACAACAAAAACTTGCAACAAAGTATTGCACACTAAAACTCTATAGTTACATTAATTAGCCTACATCATTTAAGGTTACATATTTATTTCATATTTCTAATTGTCTCAGGTTGAGCTTTAAGATGACTGGACATGCAATACATTAGCCTATTTAAGATATCAGCTTAATAAAAATCCAATCAAAAAAGTCCAATCAATTATTATTTTATAACCATTTTCTTTTACAGTGTCCTATTCTTACTGTGATTGTCGTAGGCTCGTGTTTAAAAGGTGTCGGCTTTGACAATTGCGTGAGGTGATAGACATGGGAAAAATGTTCCCTGATCAACTCACAAAGTAATAACGTTGGTGTCTGCTTGCACGCGTGGCAAAAATCTAACTGACGTACCTGAAAATGCTTCGCGAAGAATGGAAGAGAAACGGCGCCATCTCAATGTGAGGACATTTCATAAAATAAAGTCAAATGTTAACTTCACGACCATGAACTAACATACTCCAACAGCAGTCTGTAACGATGCAAAGTCATGTAAGATATAAACACTTGACAGTGAAAACCGTGTAGCATCCACGTTATCAGCTCAAGTCTGTAAGGGGTCGGGATCGGAGGACCAAACACAGAGTGGAATTACCACAGAAGCAGAGAGGGATCCGCGACAGGAAATAATAAAAAAATAAAGAATAAGGGACAAAACTCCCGGCGTAGTGCCAACAGAAAATACGCCCAAAAAGAGGGCGACGGCTCAATACAGAGCTGAGGAGGGAAAACAGAAAAATACCTCTAACCCTCTACACAAGAGGGAACGGGCGGAGGTATTGAAAAGACGAAACAAATAATAACAACCCAAGAATAAGAGGGGTGAGAACTCGTGGGCTTGAGTAAATAATTCGCGAAAACAAAACTCCTTTATCTCCAGACAGTAGCGAGCTAAAAAGGAGAGAAACCGAAGAAAGTGGTGTACAAAGGAAGGCAGAGAAATAAGGACAGAGAAATAGAGTCAATAAAGGGAGACAGAAGATCCGAAGATCAACCCTAACTCTAAACGCTAAAGGGGACTTCCTGCTTTTGCTTATTTGAAACAACAAGCGAAAACAGTATCCCAAGTCCTATACCTTACCGGCTACGTGTAAATAATAACAAAGCGCCGAAAAAAGGAAATCCTGAGCTTAAATAGTGGACAGGAAACCTAAAACCGGTGCAATCACTAAGCACCGGAATGAAATGAAAACCCGGCGTGGAACACGAACAATCCAATAGAGTGCCCTGTAGTGAAAAGAACGAACGAACGCAGAAATAAGGAAAGGCCCATGACAGAGTCGGACATCATGATGTTCAGCTCTACAATGTCCAATGCAGCTGGGGAGCTGTTCTTATTAAAGGAAAGCTTTCTGAACATTTCTTGTTGTTACTGAAAATATAAGAGTATTTTGCCTTTGATAGCCTACCGTTGTAGCCTGTCCTCTCAACATATTTGTCCGCTCCTTAGGCTATACCCGCCTTTTCGTTATTTGCGGTCTTTTCATTTAATTTAAGAGAGGATTTCATTTATTTCAGCAGTCCAACACAACCATCCAATCCAACGTTTAACCTGGCACAATGTAGCCTATCGTAGGCTACTACCAGGTTTGCAGAGGTGGAAATTCCAGGGGTCAGAAAGTCCTGCCGTGTTTCTTCCACCCATGAACCCACGATTTCACTAATTAGCCTAGTTAGCTCCTACCTCTTGGCTGAAGAATTGTGATAATTAGCAAATCCAGGTGATTGGAACAAATGATTGGGGAGGACTTTCACTTTCTGAACCTGGATTTTCCATCTTGCAGGTTTGACCTATAGCCTACACAGCGTAGCGCTGGCTAGCTAGCTCCGTTTCTTTCATAAAACAAGAATACTTTATAACACTGCTCAGATTCTTCATCATTTCATCCATTAAAACTTACGAGTGCCCTGAGAGCATAGTATCAAGCATAGACTGTTACCCATCCCTATCCTATGCTCCCCCTAGTGTTCATTAAGTGCTACTGCACTAAACCTGTATGAGGCCCACCCTGCTTGCTTTGATTGATAGGAGGACCATACCCCCTCATTTACATAGATACAGTTCGAAAATGAAAACAAAAGTTTTTAATTTTCATTTTAATTTTGGGCTGAATAATCCTCCATTTTCATTTTCCATTTTAATTTTGGGCTGAATAATCCTCCATAGAGTTCTGCACATCCCTGCTAGAAGAAACTGTTGGGGGGGGGGGGGGGATTGGTGGGCGGCTACTCATTATTAGTGGGCGGCCCACCCACTAATATCTATGATAGGGGAAACACTGCCATTAAATGCATAGCGCTGCATTTAATTCACTTGTTTACTCTTTTGTCAACCATGGGTTCCACTTATTTCCCATTTAATCAACAATGGGTTCCACTTATTTCCTCTTATCAACAATGGGTTCCACTTATTTCCTCTTATTAACCATGTGTTCCACTAATCTCATCTTTTTCAAACATGTGTTCCACTTATTTCCTATTTTATCAACCATGGGGTCTCTTTTCCATCTACAAACTGGGAGAACAGAGACAGAATGCATCACGGTTGTTATTGGTCTGTCCCCTCTCTCCTCTTCTCTCTTTCCTCTCATTGGCCTGCTCCCTCTCGCTCTCTTTTCTCTCTCTCACTCCCTCTTTTTGTCCCTCTTTCACCTCTCTCCATGTCTTTCTCTTATTATGCAAACAAGCTGCGTGATACCATTGTTCATGTTGGTGTAGGGCTCGCAGTATATCATACAGAATCAAGGCAATTAGGGTGACTAATGGAGCCAGCGTGCCATAAATCCAACCTGGTAAACACTGTTCTGGAACTCAAGCTGTTTCCGTGCCAACTCGGACTTCTCCACTGGTGGGCTCGCCCTGTTAAACACAGCAGATATGAAAGGCTCACCTGTGTGTGTGTGTGTGTGTGTGTGTGTGTGCGCGCGTGTGTGTGTGTGTGTGTGTGTGTGTGTGTGTGTGTGTGTATCCCTATGTGAGTGTTTCTGTGTGTGTGTGTGTGTGGGGGGGGGGGGGGGGGGGGTTACTTATTGCTTATTCATGAATGTGTCTTTTTGGGGGTGGAGAGAAGATGTAATATTTTAAGATTTAATGATTCAGCACTTGGAGCCTTAATGACCTGCCAGAACAACATCACGGGTATGGTGTTGCAGGAAGGGTAAAAGTTTTAATTAATTGTATTTGTATTGTGAGCACTCAGTGCAGATGGTAAATCATTTGAGGATCCAAAGGTATTATGTGCATTCATCTCAACAGCAGAAATGCATCACTGAGTAATTCATATAATATCAGACGATATAGCAAGCCTGCGGTGTAAGTCCCTTTAACTTCTATGTATTTAACTCCGATTTGTCTATATTTGATATGGCCTCAAGAAATGTAAGGGCAGTTTGTAGTTTTGAAAATCACTTTACTGTATGGGACAACACACATCTATTAAACGTGATTTCACTTTCAAATCTTTGGGACATTTTATCCCTCTAAAAGGTTTTATTCATTGAGTATGACGCGCAGATGTGTTCACATTTTACCTTTGTGATGATGCAATAATCTCTGATCATAACATAGTCAAAAATAATGAATTGAAATCAGTTGAAGCCTCTGTGCTGAGTTTTCAAAGGACGTCCTCCAAAAATGAGTCAGTTCCCGAGAGGGACTTCCCAATGTTCTTTCCGTTAAATAAAAATGTGACTATTTCACTGTATGACAAGGTGTCTCACTCTTTATCAGCAACTTCTAAATGCTTTAAGCCTTAAATGTTTCCAGTGTAATGTCAAATTTTATAAATGTGATTAAAAATTAGATTTTATTTCAAATGGTGTACTTTTCTTTTTTTAAGGTTTCTGGTGATTTAAGCTTTGCTCTTTAATTTGGCACCTCGATTGAAGTAATCCTTCATTTTAATCACCCTCTTTTAATCAAGCGGATTAAACTTGTTTCATGAGTCTCGTTCTTTTGGTCAGCCCCCATTCACTGGTAATCAACATTTTGATTCATGTTATCTGTCTTGACAAGGCTCAATCTTTTAGTCAGCCTTGCCGCTTTGATTGATAAAGTTTCTCCATCGCAGTAAAGGTTTTTACTCTTTTCATGGTTGACTTTGGAGTGCAAATGGGAAATGTGACCTTTCCTTGTTTACACCGTAATGAAAAAGAGAGGTTGTAACCTATTGCAGGAAAACACGTTTGGACCAGTGGAAAATTAATAAGTGCCCAGCTAAGCATGCTTCCTGCAATTAATTTGCAATTTCACCTATGCATTTTTTAATAGGTGACGCAGAGCAAAAGTACAAGACATCCTCTTGACACAGGAATGTCCTGAAAAATGCACAACAATTTATTTTAAATGTACATTAATATTCTTCAAAGACATATTTGTGTTTTGGTCTTCGACAATTTATTAACAAAAGTATGTGTATTGCATTAAGAGCTGCCATGCACTCAGTTGAGATCATTAATTATTTTGAAAGCTTGTATAATCTTCCCTTAACTGATTACTACTGTCACATACATTATGTTTTGTGGAGCAATGTCTAATTCAAAGTTAATTGTTTTTTTTTTGTCTTCATAAAAAAGACTCACCCTCAGTCAAACCCTCAGTTTTGTGGAGCTTTTAAAATGGCGGGATCAGCGTCATACGCAAAGCTCACTAAATGGGGTAGCCCGTGCTGCCAAAAACCCAGAAATGATGTTCTAAATATTCACGAGCAGATGAGAAAGTGTATTAAATATTAACCCAAGTGCTACTGCTAGTGCTAGGTCTCGCGGGCTGCTGTGGATGGCACCTTTATTTGCTGAGCTCATTTCTTTGTTTGTTCATTATTTGTCTGAAATGTTGAATAATTGAAGCAGCCTCTTACGCCGGTTTAACAGTCCTCTCAAAAGATTAGATAAAGATGCTGACTTTCTCAGCAAATTAAGCATCCCCCACACCTTTTTAAAAATCTGCACTCTGTAATGATTTTTTTCTCTTTCTCTCTCTCCCTCTCCGTCCATGTATCATGCACTCCTGCTATCTTTCTACTTCCTCTGTCTCCCCTTTCTATTTCCCTTCCCTTCTTTCTCTATAACCCCCTCCCTCCCCCCACATACACCCCTTCTCTTAGGTGGATTTGCTCCTACCCACTAAGATCACAGGCATTATCACCCAAGGAGCTAAAGACTTTGGCCATGTGCAGTTTGTGGGCTCCTACAAAGTGGCGTTCAGCAACGACGGCGTAAGATGGATCGTATACCAAGATGAAAAACAGAGGAAGGACAAGGTGAGTCCCCACACACACACACACACACACACACACACACACACACACACACACACACACACACACACACACACACACACCCCCACACACACACACCCACACACACACACACACACACACACACACACACACACACACACACACACACACACACACACACACACACATTATCCTGTCCTTTTATATACAGTAGAGTTGTAACGGTACACAAGAGTCACGGTTCGGTACGTACCTCGGTTTTGAAGTCACGGTTCGGTATGTTTTCGGTACAGCGGAAAAAAAGACATTCAAAACATAAAATTGCTTTTAATTTATTCTGAAGTTATAAACTTGTAAACAGTGGCTAATTGGCCATAATTTCCTGAACAAAAGAAGGCACATATCTTTCTTTCTTAAAAGCTATGGCATTTGTTATTGCTTTTGCCCGGTCTGAATTAGTGGAGGCAGCTTAAATGCCATGGGGGGCTGGGTTTGCACTCCACTCTTGTTTTTCCTTGTACTAGTTTGCCATACTGATGAGGCTGGGCTGTGCTTACCCTGCATTCGTTTATTTAATTTTTATTTATTTATTTATTTTTAATAATTTGGCGCCCAACACGGGGCTGTCTATATCCAATTCCCACCCCAATTTAGAATGTCCAATTATCTCCCCAAACGGCGAGGTTCATGAAACAACCCCACTGCACTGGACACACCTTAATTTATGGTCGGAGGTCGCATGTGGGAAACGCATCGTTTCCGTGTCATTACTGGCATCACTGCGTTCGCGGTGCACAAATGGAGACTTGGCGTCATGCACGCCCTTCGCAGGGATGGCTTTGCTAGCAAATACAGCTATAACAGCTAACAACTACAACAGTAACGTTTTAACTTTTAATTGTATATGTTTATCATTCTGTATCGGTATGTTGGCCGATACAAAAGCATTTCATGCTGAAGTTGTCTAAAAGTCATGTTTGTTTACTGTTCACAATGTGGGTCGCGGTGTGAGCCGCCATGATGATGTGATGTCAAGTTCTTCCTAGTTCTTCCCGATCCATGATTTCCGACATGGAACACCTAGTTGGAAGGGCGTTTTATTACATTTTCCCTAGTCAGATATCGGGATTCCTAGTTGGAAATAAAAAAACAAAAAAAACAAATGCAGCATTAATTCAGTTGCTGTGCTCATGGGCAGAACTAAAAACATCCGGCTCTTTGTGAAAGTTACGTCTTCGGGGGGGAACTCTGAGTTTTGAATTTAAATTCTGCACACAAAAAAAACCTTCTGCACGTGCATGTTTAAAGCTTGACTATTAATTCGGTTCACAACGCGTACCGAACCGAAAGCCATGTACCGAACGGTTCGGTACGAATACGCGTACCGTTACACCCCTGATATACAGTACCTGTCCTTTCTTAAGATCCATCGGGTAGTTACACACAGTCATTAATGCACAGGAGTGGATTTGCACACTTAAATTCTGTACACAGTCATTAATGCACAGGAGTGGATTTGCACATGCTGCGGATGTGTGCAACTGGCCTTCCTTTTCATCTCGGAGCTTATATTGCATTAAGTTCTAAAGCAAGGTACTGTAAGAACACATAGCCTGACCAGCACATTATAAAACACACATAAAATAGTACTCCCACTAATGATTCTCAATTCTCAAACCCCCCCACAATTACAAAATGGTGCTTTTAAGTATTCAGGTTTGAGCTTAGCATATTATTGTTCTTAGTAGTGGGTTTTCTGAGTTTCTGGTGTGTATGAAGAGGGCTTAGATGCTCATTTTTGCTTGAGTTGATTCTTTCCAGCGCTACCAGGGGTATTATTTTTGCAGGCAAACCTCTCGCAGACAAACCTCTATAAATGACCAAAATTATATTCTTAGCTATACTTATTAGTTTCAGTGCCATATACTGTGAGTAAAAACACAGGACTAGATCTCAATGTTAACATTTAAGCATAAGATGTGGACGTGCTTCTCAGGTTTGCTAAGACCGTAAAGGGATAAAACGCAGCCTCGGGGCTTTCCTGAGGTTATGCGAGCGCTGTTTTTCTTTATGTCGTTGCTTTGTCCATTTCGCGTCTTTATTGTAGCCGGGCGTGGCCGCTGATGGTTTAGCGTTCTGGCGCGGTGAAGGGGCCGACGCGGCCGTAACTTTTCCCCAGCTTCTGCCTGCGCGGCGCCTCGTCCCCACGCAGCGTGCCGAGGCCTATCCACCCCCCCCCCCCCCCCCCCCGGAGGACCAGCACGACTGTGCAAAACGCGCCACACGGAACAACAACTGCCGGAAGCCCTGCCCGATTACTCGCCTCGCCTGTCATCTCACCCGCCGTCCTGCACACTGACTCGCTGTCAAACACCGTACGTCGGTTTGAATCGCGCGCCTGGATATGATGAGATGAGATGTTGCATAATTTCCCTCGAAAAAGATACCAACAAAAAACGTTGAAATCATGTGCGCTTAAGATGTTTCGGAGTGTTGGCATGTGATATGCTGATAATATACGCATAACACTGCATTTACATTTTAGGCATTTATTATTTCTTATTCACGAGTGACACACAGCTGACATACTTTTTTCTTTGGAAAAAGGGAGAGTGGGGTCTGCCGGGTGGCTCATTCGGTTAAAACACCGCAATGCGGTGCATGGATGAGCCCCGCGGTCTAAGACCACGCAAGTGCCAACTGTGCTCCAGCCACTGGCACGGTGTCAACTCCACAGGGCGACGTGCAATTGCAAATTGCATCAACCAGGGTACACGAGGGTTCAGTCGGTTAGGGGTGTGCGTTTGTGTTATTCAGACAGGCAGAAAGTAAAGAGGGTAACACATAGGTGCCAATGTGGGGGATTGAGTCGTATATGACTCAAGAGTCAGCCACCCAAAAGGCTGTGCCACGCGTCTCGCAGCAAATATTGTTCACATATTGTAAGCACTTCAAGCGCCTTGCTCAAGGGTACAACGACAGCAACCCAGCTGGGAATTCATCCTGCAACTTTTCAGCTACAAGGCCAGTTCCAGTTCCAGAGACTGCTGCATGTACACACAACATTTATTGTACTCTGAGAGCACATTTGGTCCCTATCAGACTCATACAAACTCTGTGAGACTTGATTTAACATTGAGAATTTTGCAGTGTATACCAAAGGATGCGTATTCTAGTCTGGAAAGAAAAACTAAGTATGTACATCTCAAATCTTTGGCCATGAGAAAAGTATACAGAACATACTGTATGTGCCGATATTTAAACTTGATTATGTAGTTGCCCTTACAATACATTTTGATACACTTTTGCAAATAGGAACATATCAGGAATATGTTCTGAACAAATTCTGAAAACTGACATTCAAAGACTCGGTTATTATGACATATACCACCCCTCCACTGGAAAAGCGTCAAATTCCATCAATATAAGCCTTTATCTTCTGCGTTGCGCACCAAAAACTCTTTTCCATCTCAGCATGCAGATGTAGTGCTTGAAGTGTTTATCATTTTGATTCATGAGGCAGCCTTTAGATGTGGCCCACTGAGCCCAGACTACGATTCTCAGCTCAGCAATCTCAATTTGGACTGGAGCACATTCTGCCACTCGGTGAGACTTGCGTGTGGAATAGGACCACCCCTACCCCATCCCCAATAAATGATAGACACCAGCAGCCTCAGACAGCCTACAGACCTTTTGGAAGGTGCTAAATGGCACCGGCATACAACACAAGCGTTTCTATCCCCATCCCCTCGGTATTTAACAACGGTTCAGCTTGGGCGATTTTTCCCACTTGCATACTGTAAGTCTGTAATTGATGGGCCAGGGAGAGCCGTTTCATCTCCGAGGGTCAAAAGGCCAGAACAGGTTGGCTCCGTCATGCCAAAGCCCATGTCCTGGTGAAGTGACTCCACAGTGACTCCTAGGGGTGGAGCTCTGCCAGCAACACCCAATTCAGCCGTTGCCACGGGACCACAGGAGATTTCCTGCAATCGAAGACCTGTCGGCGTTACAGCCTTGATGTATCGATTGGGGCAATCGTGCGCAAACGGCGCTAATTTATTAGCATTTAAGCACACTCCAGGGTGAGGCTGAGGGGGTTTAATTAGCTAGGAGAAACCCGGCCGTCTCCCTGGGGGGGTCAGGGTTGCTGTCGAACCTAATGGCGAGTCGTGCGTTCGTAAATGAATATGACGATCTACACTTAGGCGGCTAATGAAGGAGCTCGCACTGCTATTGGTCTTTGTTTAGCGGTGTTAGCGATGCCGGCTCAGGGGTGGGATTAACTTTGATTGGGAGTTTATTGCCTCTTGTTCAGGGGTCCGGTTAACTCGAGGATGTGAGTGAGATTCGCGGTCGTTTTCTTCTTCGGCGGTGAAGAGCTGGCTGTCGAGCGAGGGCTGGACAGGACTGCAGGCCATCACTTATAGAACAGAAGCAGCTCTGTACAATGCATAAAACCCAAGGCCATGGCCTCAATGCCTTTCTTTTTTCCAAAGGTTCAAATGATGAGAGATTAGTTGTGGTCACCTGGTCTCACCTGGTCTTTTCTGTAACGTTCAGCCATGACACGTTCATGGGGGGAAATCGATAAGGGAAAGAGGTGGCATTATGAGTCAATTTGAAGGCCTGCAGGAGTTCATTTTGGGTGAGGTGAGGTGGGACTCTTTAAACTCTCCACACAGTCTCGATAAAGGCCGGCCAGCCACCCCCCCCCCCAGGAGAGGATAGATACTTTTTGTAGAAGTGGCGGTGAAGTCAGGTTACTACAGAACCTTATCTGACAGCACATCCTCCTTATATGTCCAGCACTTACACTACAGCCTTATGAAGGCCTTATTCACTAAAACAATGCAATACAGATCATTATTTATGAATATGCTAAACAAAGAAAATCTGTATATACTATACTCATATGTATATGAATATTATACTTTACATACAGACGGGTGGAAAAACCCCTAGAGTGAGGGGCTCCGGTGGCTCTGTTATGCTGTGGGGGGAATTTCCCTGGCATTGTTTGGGTTCACTTGTTCCCTTAGAGCAGGGGTGGGGAACCTCATCCGAAAAGGGCCGGTGTGGGGGCAGGTTTTTGATTTAGCCCATCAATAACACACCTGATTCAACTAATTAACTAATCATGGTCTTCAATCAAGACCATGATATGTAGAATCAGGTGTTTTAGTGCTGGGTTAAAACAAAAACCTGCACCCACACCGGCCCTTTTCAGATAAGGTTCCCCACCCCTGCTTTAGAGGGAAGGGTCACTGTAAATCAATACAAAGTTATTCTGAGTCATCACCTTTATGCCTCCATCCACAGGGCACGAGGGATCACTGATGTGAATCATATGCTATGGCCTTTGCAGTCACCAGATCTCAACCCAATTGAACACCTTTGGGAGATTTTGGACCGACGTGTTAGACAGCACTTTCCACCACCATCATCAAAACACCAAATGGGGGAATATCTTTGGGAAGAATGGTGTTCCATCCCCCAGTAGAGTTCCAGAGACGAGAATCTAGGCTAGACTAGAGGTAGAATCTATGCCAAGGCGCATTGAAGCTGTTCTGGCGGCTCGTGGTGGCCCAACACCTTACTAAGACACTTTATGTTGGTTTTTCCTTTAATTTGTCACCCGTCTGTATATATTTTCCAAGGGACCTCAAACATATAATAGGTATCTAACATAAATATGGACTGGTAGAAAATGCTGTGCTATTCGTATAATTTCGATATTTATAACTGAATAGAACATGCATGTGAAAAGGTAATATAAAGGTGCGCAGTGCACAATCTTCACATTGGAGGGTCAACATTAGAAGTGGCAATAGATGGAAGTAATGAAATGTAAAGTGGAGATAAGGGCCTTTCTGAAGGAATTCTGCCCTTTGACACCTCGGGTGTTGATATGGCCTTTGACCCATCATAGGAATGTAAGGCTTGAGGGCAATTACAATGATCTCTCAACGATCTCTGAAAACGGATTCCAGGAGTGGATTCAACAATGCAAAAGCTTCAGATCTGATTATTCATTTTTTTGATCAGATCATTGCAAACAAAAATTTTTTTTCCTGCGTTTTAAAATATTTAAAAAAAATAATAATTCTTGCCCTCACCATTTTTATTTTTCTATCAATTTGATTTTGTGCGGTGTCTCACTTGTCCCTGGTTACTCACGCAGCGCAGGAGAGAGATATGCTCACCATATCTCCATCAGTCTCACTTTCAATCCGACCCCAGCTCCAGCTCCTCGGTCCTGTGAGCCCCGCGTGTTTAGTCTTTCGCATTACAGGTCAGCGAGACCTCACACAAACTCACATATATTTTAGCATTCCACCACGTGTCTGTTAGATATGACAGTGTGCCCTGTGCAGAATGGGGTTAGACTCCTTTTATGAATCTGATGCAGATCCGCCCTAGATATTGCAGGAGTCTTTTCTTTATCGCATCTTTCAATTGAGCAGTCGAGTTCAGTTCATGTTTCTCTTCTACGGCAATGGAATTCTGCTTTCAAGTCTTGCCACATGAGGCCTAATGCAATGTCACCTTATTCCTTTTGTGTTAGGTTAGAATTTTCTGTAGAAGATTGAATTTTCCCAGAAACTCCCTCTAGTTACAGCAATTGCATGCAGACAGTACAGACATAAGGAAACATCTCTGGCTGTTTTTTTTCCCCCTTCCTGTTGCATTTCAGATAACCGCACTTGTTGGAAACGTCACAATATCTTATTGTCAGGAATACTGAAGAGCTTTTTGACTGCATACCTAAATAATGTCTTTTTGTAATGACTAAGGTAGAAGCTGTGATAATCATTGTTTGGGTTGCTGTGGGATCTTTTGTGCAAATGTAACACGGAGGCAGTTGCATTGTCTGCTCTTCTGGTAATGACCTTTTTTTCCTGCCGAATGTATTAGCATTGCAAGGGCTGAAAGAGGAACGAGATTGGAAACCGCCGCTGCCGAGCTCTGAGCACAACGTGAATATGAAATTAAGATCTTCATAAAAGGATCTTGAGGCCATTGTGCCGCGGAGAACGCTGTCTTCCGCATCGCCTGGGACATTGCACACTCGCGAGGCTACGTCAATGTTAAGAACAAAGCAACGGAGCGAATCTCGAATGGAGGCTCTTCCTTGTGGAGTGCCGTTTGTCATGGCTGAAAGTGGCTTTGTTGACGTACAATCCGTGCTGGCGTTGTGGCAAGGGTGCCTCGTGGGTTTTGTTCTCCCACCATCTGGGAACCAAACAGAAAGCCTTCACAAGCCCTGAACTAACGCGGCTCATCTGTGGTGATGTAGTGGCATGGATATTTGTGTTTGTTTGAAGACCGCCGGTGACCCAGGCCAACTCGCACACCCAAATTTAAAAAGGAGGGAGGAAAAGAGAGACAGCGTATTATAAAACATGAGCCAGTCCTAAGTTTGAAAACCATCTCTGGTTTTGCTTTTAGACCTTTTATTTGTTTAGCCGACGCCTCAGCCCTCATATAAGCCTTTTATTATCCGTTACTGTTCCATCACTCCAAATGTGCAAGTTGGGAGAGAAGGCTGGGGAATTGTTTTTGCCGTTCAGATTTGCGTCTGAATGAATGAAACCAATAGCTAGACTTTTACTCCCCTCAAGCTCATTTCTTCTGCAATGGAAATTGCACGCTAAAGATTTAGCATGCCAACAAGGAGTCAGTTATTTGGGTTGTGATTACCAGGGTTATGCACTTACGGGACGGAGGTATCGCCTCTCCACAGAGGGACGGTTTTGTTAATGAGTTCAGGAAAGCCTTGATTAATTCTTTGTTATCTTCACCTTATCGCAAACGCTCTCCTTCCTAATGCTTGTGTTATTCTTTCCCCCTCCTTTCATACTGAAGACTGATCCTGGCAAATAACCAGAATCTTCACATAGCAGTTGGTCTCAATCCTGATATTTGACTGCCTTGATCCTCTATAGACAGAGAATATATTGTGCTCCTAAGAGGATGTTCTTCACGCAACTGATAAAAGTTGTAAAGGCCGCATATCCACAAAACTTTCAAAAATAAGCAAGCAGGGCAATGGCCTGAATTCACTGAAAAGTTGTTGCTCACAAAGGAGGTGTTAGTTGTTTTTTTTTGTTTTTTTCTTTCTCACAAACACAGTTTGGCAAGAAAAATGAGCTTGTCTAATTCTGTTTGTGAAAAAGAAAATACTTAGTCCTGACAGAATTAAGGACTTACCAGCTGAGCATGTAATTTATTTTGGTAAAAATAAAAAAAATAAAAAACATTTTTGTTGGTTAAAACCTTCTTTATACAGACAGCGTCAATAGGTCTGGTGGTTTGGGAGAACAAACTGGCGCACGCACAAAAAAACAACTGATATCAAAAGTCAGGAACAAAGTAAGCAATCATCGGTGTCAGGAGGTGCTATAACAACATGCAAATTATTTCATAAAAAATGCAGGAGGTGTCGAAGAGAGGGAGAGGGAAGTGGGCCGATAATTCCTGTGGTGTCTCCTCTCCTTTCGCATGCCCTGTGGCCTGTTAATGTCGTTGTCACAGCAGGAGGGAGTGCTTCCTACGTGCGTGCTCATGAAGGCCACTGGAACCCCATGTCGGGACCTGCTGGTTGGCTATGGGAGGGGTGCGGGGGGGGTCAAGAGGGTGTGCATTAAAATAAGTTATTGTGTATATTGCATTCCAGTGCTGTTCACATGCACTGCGTTTTGGTGCCACAATGTAATGTATAGGCAATCACCTTAGGCTACATTTTAACGTACGTTAACCTCACTCTGCGTTAGGCTACATTTTAACGTACGTTAACCTCACTCTGCGTTCGGCTACATTTTAACGTACGTTAACCTCACTCTGCGTTAGGCTACATTTTAATTAGGGACAGGTCACAGAACGTTGGTTCGCTCATGAAGTCGGTCGTGGGCTAAGACATTTTTGGGAGCCCCTGCTGTTGGGGTCCCCTTGGCTTCTGAAAACCAATCTGTGACAGTTCGTGGGGCGCAGTTCCTAGATTTCTTTACGCCGTATTCTTTTGTCATTCTCGATCACTGGCCATTTGCCCACTGTCCTGCCCCTCGCTGTCATGAGAAAGTTGCTTTTTATTTATTTTTTCACTTTCACACTTTTTTCACACTGTGTACTGATGTGTACTTTAATAAATCTTAATATAGCTTAATGTGTAATTCCTTAATTGAAATGTCATAACCTTCCGTACAAATCCTAACCAAGCAAATGCAATACTTCACAAAAGCTGCCATAACTTGTTATGAAAAATGTTCTTTTCAAATTAGACGCATGATTTCACTTGAATTACGTTCAACCCTTTGACCATAAATTGCTGCATAAATACTTATGAATGATTTATAAAGATATTTTGCTGTAATAATGAATGTGTTAAAAGTGTGTCACAATGTCTTTTAGAACATACAATTTGTTCAGTGTCACCCAATTCTGTCATAAGTGCACCAATTATATCAGATGCTTATTTAAATCCAAAACATTTGCAAGTCCAAAAGCAACACAATTTTAGTTCTGTCCATATTTCTACTTCAATTTTAATGCTGGAAGAGATAACCGTAAGTTTGTAACCCGGACTATATTCTCGGTTCCTTTCAGGTATTTTTGTATTTCAGTCTTCCATTGACTGTGTCTTTATCTTTTTTTCCTTCTTAGCTACATATTCCTGAACTTTATAACTTTATATTAAAGTGCATTTGGAGATTTCTTAAAATTCTAATTAAACGATACAACTAAACTGCAACATTTTTTTTTATCTGGGGGAAAAAAGGGATTCAAATATAAATGTTGCATGTTTGTGAACTAATACATTTGAACTGATGAAAACCTTTTAAGGCATAAATGGATGACCTTTTGTTTCCTGATATAATGTGAAAAAGTTGCTCTTGGACGCATACTGTGTTGTGAAATGATTTTTTTATGCTCGTCTCTTTAGATTTGCTTTTGAGATAACACTATCACTCAGTCGTTCCCTAAACAGTCTTAAGAGTATATTTATTGTCCTAAACACATTCTGTTCAAGTCAGACAAATATATGCCAGGTATGCATGCGGCAATCAAACCTACTGGTAATGTCTCAAAATATTATAATTTAGTCTTGTAAAAACATCATGGAGGATATCTGGCAATAATACATAAAGAATGTTCTGAATGCAAGTATTGAAATGGCAGATTTGTTGAACATAACATAAATCAATAATGCCCTAAGTCCATTCCTGCAATGTCCCCCGTGACTTAAATGTACGGCAGTCAAAGAATACCTCAAGGAAAGCAGACAAAATTTACATGCTGGGAATGTTTACCCTAACTTCCAGAGAATGTTCCGGACACAAGGTATTGTTATGTGCGCGTTGATACCCAGTCGGGTCCCCACATGCATTGAAAGTTTGGAGTACTGAACATAGAGTACATGTTTTAAAAAAGAAACTGGCCTGAACTGAATGTCCATTTGCAGTAAGAGCAACAGAGAGAGTGACTGTATGCGGACCTTCATAATGTGACCAATGACATACTTTAACTTGCTGAAATATGTAATCCCACTATAAAACAAGTTGAGCCATGGCATGCCCACGGAACATCTCTCGAGAGCTGTGGCACACAAATCGTTCAGAATTAAATCCCTGTTCAATAGACGGATATTTGAAAAGTAACAGAACAGTGGGACACTGCTGTACTCATTAGTCATGACTGCAGTTGGGTTTTACAATGTTAGAGGGCTTAATACTCAAAAGGTTAATCAATGCACCCATGGGGAATAACTCGGTCGCCCAAGTGATTTGTAACAGAATGTGACACCACAGAATTAATTCTGCTGTGTTTAATCTCTATCGACCGTATCAAACAGACCCTTTCAGCTAATAATGCATCATGCAGGCTTGTACCGAAGCCTCAGTGTGCATAGCTTTAACACTACTTACACTGTCTGTTTGATAAAAGATAAAAATTGCTCTTAGGGGCAATATTTTTTTTATCACCCTTGACTGGTGAGGAGAGTTTTTAAAGTTGCAGGTTAATTGCGCTGTCAGTTGTGATTTCTGACAGGTAAAATGCATGCAGGTACTTTGAAATAGCTTCGCTCAAGGCCAACACCTAAAGTGAATCTCACGCTCTTTTTCCTGCTACTTTGCTTGTCGATTTGACAGTGATAATTTCCCTCAGGTTAGAATCCTGTCACATGTCATAATTTGCACCTCAAGAATGCGTTGTGTGCCCCCCCCCCAATGGAGAGAGAGAGAGACAGAGAGAGAGAATTTACCACCAACTCCAAAATAAATATAGTGCCACTGTTCTTTCACAGCTTCAGCACAAATGTGTTTGAGATGTTCAGGGGCCCGGTTTGTACCAAAAGAAGGTTATAAGTTACTTTAGTTACTGTACCACCCTTTGAACAGTCTGGATTCATTGTTCAGACTTGCAGATGGCCTGCTGAGTATTTAGATTTGTTTGAACCTTGCACAACAGATGCGAGTTCTAAACACAAAGTACTTAATTTTGTTGTATATCTCAGACTTGAATTTGAATAACACAGTTCAACCATGTTAGCATAAACAAGTGTTGCTATGACTGTATTTTTAAAACTCACCAGGAAAGACTTAAGCTTATTACCTGAACATAGACAACTATAAAATGAAGAGAAATTGCTATAATTCAGTCGCATCAATAATTCCCTGGTAAACATCACATAAACAACAGCACGGTTGGCGTCTGGCTTCTAAGCAGACCAAAGTAAAGAAAATAAATGAGACAGAACATCAAGCGCCACAGGTCATTCCCACTCACAACAAACAACAATAATTTGTATTAGTTGGATTGCATCCAGACATATTTTCTTCCAGTATATGGGGCCATAGACTGAAAGAGTGCCATCGTGTTGAATCCGTTGTCTTTGGACTAAACAGTGAGGGTCCCTTCTCCCAAAATACATGGCTTACATCAGTGATCCCCCACCCTGTTCCTGGAGATCTACGTCTTGTAGGTTTTCACTCCAACCCTTAGAGATCTGCTAATTAGTAGAATCTGGTGTGACAAATAAGGATTGAAATTAAAACCTACGGGACCTAGATCTCCAGGAACAGGGTTGGGGACCACTGTCTAACATCATGGCCCGTTTGCTCGACCGCAAATGTGTGGAGGGTTGCCTTAAGCCACAGACCTCATCACAGAGCAGCTCTGTGGAATCTACGATCCAATCGAACACGTGCGATAAGGATCTCGAGTCAGTGCTCTTTTCCGTGCCGTGCGGGAACCACAGAAATACTACCGGCATTGTGCGTGTACACCTCAAGGGGAAGGGGGAGAGTGAATGAGCTCATTATAGCTCAGGAGGGGCAACAGAGCCCTGACGAATTAGACAAGGTCCACTGTTCCGAGTGGGGCTACCGAGTGGGGTTTGCGCGCGCAGACGCCACCGTCCCCGTCCTCATTTGCATAAGAAGCGGCCGGGTTTTTGAATTAACTTTTTTTTGTGAACCTCAAGAGATTTGTACTTTTGTTTCATTTTCACTGCAATGCTACCCTGATGCCACAGCGAGCTGCTCTTTTATTTTATTTATTTATTTATTTTGGGGGGTGGGGGAGGGGGTTAGTCGTCCCTGTGTCCCTTTGCCGATTACAGAATGAGACAATTTCGTATTTCACACCTGTTTGTGCCGTAGCGCCTTTTATCCTGATAACACAGAACACAGTGTGCGGGGGCAAGAGTGGCGGTAACAGAGGAAGGTCGACTCAACCGCTTCGTACAGAGGCGCTACTGTACCTACATGCAAGTGACCCCTGCTGGACACTTAGGGGAGGTGTGTCCTTGGCCACCCTCACTGAAGCCTGTATACTTTCAACACTGGTGACCTCCAGGAGAACAAAGATCATCTTTAACCCTTGTGTGGTGTTTGTGTTTTTGTTACTCACCCAGTGTTCGCGGGTCTGGTGGACCCACAACATTATTTGGTTTTTAAAACAATAAAGCCATAACAATTTACGTAAAAATACTTCACAGATATTGACTTTATCTCAATTACAAGCAATATAGACAGCATATATGGTTAATATTGACCATTTACCTCTGCTAGATCATATTTATCAATAAAAGTGATATTTATTTTTTGTGATAAAATGTGATTTTTGTGTTCTTTTACATGTTTATCACAGAAAATGAGCCAAGGCCAATGAGTCTCAGGTTGAAAAAATTATGAATTGTATAATTCTTCTTTTAGTAAATTTTGAATACGGGTCCCACAGACCCGAACACCACACAAGGGTTAACGAACTAAGAAAAATAACTCAAGAAAATTGCTCTGTACTGAAGAGTGGAGGATTTCACGAGGGGAGGCTGCTATATTTAACTCAGAGGTCTGGCTCATTGTGGTATTACATGCATGGTGGTATACGGTAGTAATAAAAGATTTTTAAAGCACAATTTTTAAAAGTGCATTCACAGAAAATGCCTTTGTAGGTCCTTGTCTCCTGTATTAAATAGATCTTCAATGTGGATAAATGTGTGAATCCCAATATATTGTCTGAATACCAAGAACTGTATGTCAAGAGCCCCTTTTCCACCACAGGAACCTTTTCCGGTACTCTGGAACTTCTTGCGGAACTCAGGAACTAAAGCCCCTTTTCCACCGGAGGAACCAGGGCCGATGTTGGTTCCTGGGGCATGGTTCCTATCCCCCCTTTAGCCCTTTCTCGCGTGGTAGTACTTTCAACGGCGCAATATCCGCCAAGCAGACCGTTTTTAAATACAGCACCTTTTTTTAAATACCGGCAACAGAAAAACATTTAGCAGCAGCCAGAAAAAACAAAACAAAACCAGGTGGTGCAAGTTTTAAACAGTTGACAACATTCACACATCTGACAAGCAGAGCAGTGGTTGCCTGCTACCACTGATTCTGCGTCTCAGCTAGCCTATTTCATGTGAAACTAGTTTGATTTTTATTCATGATTATGCTATGCTCACTATTGTGAAAGACTGTGTGCATGGAACTTTGTGTAGTAAGTAAATACAGAACAAATTGTGTCCTGTATTGATTCAATAAGGAACGGAACATTTTATTCTTACGGGACGATTCCGTATTATAAGGAACGAGTGGCAACCCTAAACAAAATTGGTGTAGCGAAAGACTTCTATACGTTTAGCTGAACTGAGCATAGACCAGTCAGTTAAACAGTGTCGGGGGGAAAAATAAAATAAAATAAATAAAATCTGGATTACAAAAAAATGAAGACCACAATATTTCTTAACCGTGCTTTTTTTTTTTTTTTTTTTTACCCGTCACTTCCTCCTACTTTGCCTAATCTCCGGTGCGGTGGGAAAGCAAACACAAACGTGCTCCAGGAACCGTTCTGGTCCATGCTTTGGGTTGTTCCTACGACCCGGTGGACAGGGGGCTTAATTCCATCTTCCAGCCATTTCTGTCATTAATGATATACTGTATCAATGATGGAACGGCACCCTCCCATCTGCCAGACTGCTCCGCTTTGCCTCTGCTGCTCACCTTACTGTCCCCTCCTCGCTCCTCCCACTCACAACCTTTCTCTGCTCATGGCTTTTCTAGCCCCACTTATGCCATGTAAAAAAACCTACACCCTCAAACCCATTTGCTACTTGAAGCACCGCATTCGCAGTCTCCACCTTGCACCTACTGTGGCACTTGGCTTTATGTTGCAGGTGTATGTAGGTACTACTTCTAAGTAATGAATGTATTAATGGCTGTTACTAGTTGCGACCCTAATGACTTGGGATCAGCTCTTTGTTGCCTTTGCGTGTGCACTTATGTAAGTCGCTCTGGATGAGAGCGTCTACTAAATTGAATGCAATGCAATGTTGTATTGATGGTGGGGCAGAGGTATTAGGCCCGTGATCAGGTCAGTGGCGATGTGGGCCTCGTAGTCATCAGGGAAGGCCAAAGGTCTATTATGTTAGATTGTCTTGTTATTGATTGGTTGTTGTCCTTCTCTCAATGGTAAGGAGGTGTAGATGTTATAGGAGACCCAGCACCACAATTGCTGTGAATTAGTTTGTCACAAAGTTCACATATTGATCCAGATGAATCGATGCGGTGTCTAGTTGACTCCTGTTCATCGGGTAACAACTCCCACCTCTGTGTGTGTGTATGTGTAACTGTGTCCTCAAATGCAGTCCATAACATCTGACATTGAATCAAAGTAATGGAAGTAAATGCACAGTGGTAGCATTGTATTTTAGTGTAACATTTAGTGATTGTGGCTGTGGACTGAGGATTTTTCACCTGAGAGACATTTTGACAGCTAGTTTCAGACAGGGAGAGCTCTGTTCAACACCATAAGACTTTAGACTTAGACTTCACACTTGTCCTCAGAGACGAAAGCTTGGTGCGCTCAGCGAAGCTGGCTTTGGAGAGACTTATAGATATTCTGCTGAACGCTTGAAGGGAATGTCAGGTGACACTACAGTAGAAGAAGACTACAGCTGGTAGTCCTAACATGCATTCAGCACTTTTACGCACTTGAGCTTTGCACCAATTTCACACCTTATTTTTGAGACTCTACCCTTGTCTAAAATCGCCTGTTGTTTCTTTGACAGGTCTTCCAAGGAAACTTCGACAATGACACTCACAGAAAGAACGTGATAGACCCGCCCATCTACACTCGGTTCATACGGATCCTCCCGTGGTCGTGGTACGGGCGCATCACTTTGCGGGTGGAGTTGCTCGGATGCACAGAGGAAGAATGAACGACCCCCCCACCCCCTCACCTCCCCCCACCCCCCCTCCCCAACCCCCGTTTCCATGGCGTACTGGAACATCAACTGTCGATCCAGTATTTCAATACAAACTGTGTGAAACCTGTAAAAAGTATCGATTTCCAATGGGTTTTTCAAAGAATAACATGTTTAGTCATGGTAGGCAGGAGTTTGTTTTGTACAATGATTTAAACCCACCCTTCAGATATTTGTCCTTCCCCCGCCCCCTTCCTTTTTTTGTCCCTTCTCTTTTTATTCTTAAAATTCTTATTCTGATTTTTTGTATCCGTATGGAATGCTTTTGTGTAATATATCGAGGGGAAAAATGGTCACACTGTGGTTCAAACACATTTCGCCGTGAAAGCTACAGCGTCACTTTTTAATTAGGACACACAACCGGTCAGCCAGGCTTCCTTGGGTACGTGTATATACAGTATATACCTGACTGTAGCTCAAATCAGATTGGCAAAACAAATATTTAAAATATTATTAAAAGATAATAAACCACTAATATTATTCTATATATTTGTACTTTTTACTAAAATACATCACCAAACTTGATTATAATTATATTTGTCATTAATAGTATAATGCTGGGGGAAAAATAATTAAATTAATATTCTGTTGTATAATATATAATACATTTAAGATAATTGCATGGCATAAAAATGATGGTAGTAAATGTATACTATAATGAATTCATACCTAATATCAGTAAAGTGATTTATTTAGGGATACATTTTTACATGTATTTTCTAAAGGTTTCTGATTCACACTACAACGGTTTAGACCTTAATGCACTTACTAGAGGCAGAGGAAAGAGCTTTAAAAAAGTGACACTGCAGTATTAACACTGAGGTATATGGGGTGATTAAAAGTTTAGTGTCCTAATGCTTTCACTTTGTACTTTTTTGTCTTTAATTTGCTTGAAAGTAAACACGTGTTAGCTGGGGTTCGTGGTTACCTCAGAAATGTCCCCTGGTAAGTTGTCTAGCTTTATTTTAAGGTCTTTTTCATGTTTCCTTTTGAGCAAAATGTTGGGGCCTGCTTTCAGGATATCTTTCCATCACTATCAATTTTAACTGCTCAGGATAGAGTCCACCTTTGTATTGTTTTCTCTTTTTTAGCACACGAGTCTGCTATATGCCTAAGAGTAAATTCATTATTTAATATATTTAAGAACTGATTTTTATTTTATATATATATTTGCAGGTACTTGCTGGTACAAAATGGTGTTGAAGGAAAGCAGTGGTAACGCTCACACTGAAAATGTAATTCAAACGTAATTTAAACTTTTTTTTCTTTTTTTTTGCATAAATTTCCAAATATCCAAGCATTATTCCAACAGCATTACATTAGCATTGACAGCAGCTTTTTAAAAAATATATATAAATGTTTTTCAACAATGATAAACATACAAAAAAGTATATGTATATCTGTATTTGGGTAAAATGTAAGATAAACACTAACAGTTGTTGTTATGTCACTGTATACCAGTGTTACATTTGCAAGTGTATCATGAAAAATACCATGGTGAAAAAAAGCAACCGAAATAAATGAAATGGGTACAAGTAAATGACCAATGTTGGTAATATCTTACTAGACAGTACAGTGGCTCATGATGCCCACTGGTGTTTGTCTACAACTACCCATTTGATTGCGCTTATGTCTATACATCCCTTTGCTACATATCTGCTAAAGGTCTACCTTAAGTGGTGTCTGAACTCTATCACTCCAACTCTGTTCTAAAATACAGGTCAGACATGCATTTTAATAGCACTTCAACATATCTACCCTGCTCAAGAGAATTGTTCTAGTCATGACAAGTGAAGTGTTTCTTGATGTAAACCAATGTGTGACTGTTATGTGGAATCATGGACTCTGCATAGCCATCGTACAACATACTTAATAACAGAAAAACCACGTCAAATGGAGTCTAATGGAGGTTTTTCCAAGTGAAATATGGTAAAAGCGTAATATTAATATTTCATTTTGATGTAATCTCCTTTGATTGAGCTGTTTGCATCTTTCTCATTCATTGCTCCACTGTCGGTGTGGTCCTTTTGTCAGTCATTACATCAGCTATCTGTGTAGCATTGCCGGATATGATTTGTTTGGCCTTTCGGAAATGGCTGCTGCCACTGCACAGACAGAAGATTTCACAGGAAGTCGACAGGCACACTACATGGTGTCGGACGGTCATCGACCTGTCCTTCCAAAGGCTCGTGCAATGCACACAACGGTGTTTGTGACAAGTGGCTGTCGTCGGTCTGATGTGAAGTAGAGACGAGTACAGGCCACAACTCCCTTCATCTTGTGTACTCTTTCTCTGATGTCATCATTTCAAAGTCAAATATCGAGTGCTATCTAGCAAAATATACCACTTAGCTAAATACTGACTCCTCACAGCCTGCATAAGAGGGAATGAGCTTGGCAGGTGTTTCTGTGTACAGATGAACAGTGGTTGCTTCAGCGAGAGCTCTTTGGTTTGACAAATAAAAAAAAACTGTCTGTGAATCCTTGTCCCGACTTTGATTTTCACTGCATTTAGCATATCCGCAAGCATACAACTGAACATGGTTTGTCCTATGCATAGACCTACAGAGTACACAGGTATTTAGTTCAAATCATTGCTCTTCATCTAAAAAAAAAACTCTCAAAGTAAATTTAGCAGAAGAAGCTTTTGTTGATGCCATGGTCCTTAAAAAGTACTGTTCGGCAGCTTACACTTTTTCATTGGGCCTATTCTGACCTTATTAACTCAATTCTGTCTGCTGTGGTGGAGATCAAAACATAAAACGGGGGCCATACACACTGAGCCGAGATGTCCGGTAATGATTCAATTAGCAGAAATGCTGGAGCAACGAAGTAATGACCTCGTAACTCAGTTGAATGAAGTTACGGGGAAATGAAGACGTATTAGAAAACAATCTGTTCGGGCTCGCCCACTCCATCGTCAAACGCCTTGATCCGAAAATAAAAAAAGACAAGTTCAAAGGGCCTCAAACAGTGGGCAGCTGTCCATTTTCACCCTTTAGTGCTTCTTTCAATTTGCAAACCAGAATTTGCCAGATACTTACGGTAGTGTTTGAACTGGAAACAAATCAACAGAAATACCCTTTTTAATGAAAAAGGCAGTCTCCTGGAAATATCCAATGTTTCAATTTAACTAAGAGGCTTGTAAAAATTCTTTTTACGACAGGATGAAGAGCAGTCTTGACAGGGTTGGTATTTACCCACGAGAAAATCACTAGTTCTAGGATCCGAACTGACCAGAAATTATTTCTGTCAACTCTGTCAAAGAAAAGAACCTGTCAGTCTTTCATTGCATATATTCCACCTGCAGCTGACGAATAAACGATTGTTAAAAAAAATGCACCCAGTTCCTGTCCAACCACTGCTTCCAATTATCCGATAGAGACTTGTAATGGGTAACAGGAACAGGTGCTGATCTCATGGGCACTGCCCCATATTCTACTATCATCATCTTATACTGAAGGAGTTAAATAATATTTTTTCACTGCTTATCTTAGAATAATTCATAGGGAAAGAGGGAACATTTGGCCAGGCCTCTTTGTTTCCTGCTTGTTGAACCTTTGTGAGGAAATAGTGCCTGTTGGCAGAAGTGTACACATACGTAGGTGTAAACACTGATAAGTTATGTAAGCCTGCGTGTGATAGACCCTCTTGAACCTTTCAAGACTGGTTGGCATCACTCTGGATCTTAAACTGTTTTAGGTATTTTTTATCTTAATGAACACCCTGTTTTTAAAAGAAAGAGCATTGCTATAAAGTCCTCAAAAAACACACAAGCAGTGTGGATACCGAACCAAGCCAACGCAAGCACTTTGAGTTGTTCAGGGCATGAAATTAACTTTTTCACCCACCGGCCAGAGCGGCTTGTAGATTCAAAAAACCGACAGCCATTTTCAAAATATTACCAGCCACATTACCTTTTACAATACAGCACAACCTGGTTGATAGATGCCAAAGTAGCCGCTAGAGTAGAGAATCTCAACAGCCATAATCAAAATTTTATCAGCATTTGGCTAGTTAATTTCACACCCTGGTTGTGTTGCTACCATCCCAGTCTCAATGAATCTAACAACGGTGTGTATGGGACATGCTGGCATGCGGTTCTTTGTTTCAAAAGAAAATGAACATGAATTCATACAACAATGATCATATTATTGTCAGAAAGTATTCCATCCATCTCATTATTCATGTATTTATGTTTTGCAAACAACGGCATGGTCCCACCTAAGACAGGCATATCTAGTTTGTAGTGTATACATTTGCCATGATATCATGTATCCACACAAAGACAGCTATTATACATATGCAGACAAATAAATAACAGAAGTTTTATTGCAATCGTTTCACAACAAAAAAAATTGAGGTTGCCCCCCACCCCTACTAGAATCAGTGACAAAATAAGAAACACAAAGGTTTCAACATCAAAAGACTCAATCTTATTTTCTGGCACTCTTACAAGTGATACTATAATGTCTCTGCATTTGAATGGATCTGTATGGGAATCGGGGGATAGGACTAGATTTAGCTGTAAATTACACTGGAACAGTATGGAACACATGGTTGGCTAAATGGCTGTAAGTCATCAAGGGTCTGACGTATCAAACAAGCCTTAAACCATCACTCTGTTGCCAGAAATACAGTAGATATGGATGGATAACTTGAAGGGTTTCTTCTCCTGACTTATTTTTCCATAGAGTTCAATAGGACAAATTGTCAGGAGAAACGACCCTTAAAGTGATCCATCCATATCTACTGCATATCTGGCAGCAGAGTGATGGTTTGAGGCTCGTTTAATACCTTAGACCCTTGATGACTTACAGCCATTTCACCAACCATGTATTCCATATTGTTCCAGCATAATTTACAGCTAAATCTAGTCCAACCCCCCAATTCCCATAGAGATCCATTCAAATGCAGAGATGTTATAGTATCGCTTGTAAGAGTACCAGAAAATAAGATATCAAGAGTCTTTTGATGTTGTTGGGTCACAGACATAGGGAGGCATGGCATGGAAAGGATATGCGACTAAATATTAAAAATGACTACTTTATTCTATATATAAATGCAGTGGTGCCAATAATTGTGGCACACATGGTTTTGTTAAAAATAATTATTTCTTGATGAGGGATTTTTTTCCTCATAATAAAAAGCTTCAATTAAAGGTTGGATTTTTCTCATTTTTTTCAGTGTGAGATTAAGCTAATTCACCAAACGGTGAATTTGTTATAACCCTTTTTACTCATCTTTACCAGGGGTTCCAATAATAGTGGAGGGCGGTGTAAATAACAATCGTTCCGGAATAAAAACGGACCCCGATAGCACCACGATGACCTCCCTGTATGCCAAAACTCAATATACAGTAGTGTCAAAGTGACTCTTTCCCCCCCCCCCCCCTTGATTCTATTACCCCCCTGGCCTCTGTATATATCAGTCGTGTGACAGGAGGCAGTGCACCAGAGCGTGGCCTGTCTTGACAGACCTTGTAGTTGTAGTCTGGAGACCGGGGGAAGACGGAGTCAGCCCGAGTCAGATCAAGCGGTCCATTTAAATTCAGACTGTAATCTTTCCCGACAGGACTGACACCCCATGCGGTGGCACTCGCATCGTCCCACTTTCTCAGGCCGCCGCTGGAAGCATCGGCTGTAACCGCGGCCGAAGGCGGCGGCCGTCGATACCAACTTGTTAACGGTGCCGCATTCCGCCCTGGCGACGGGTCCATTTCGCGTAGCGTGAATGCTGTTTTGCAGGCCAATTATATTTCTCTATATTTCCACAGGTGGCACATTGCTGCACTTAATGCAGAGGATTCATTGCCACCTGACAGACTGCCTATAACCCCAGACTAGGGAGGGCCGCAGCCCTGCTGATGTACACCAGGGAAATGCAAGAACTGAGTGGAGAGATGGAAAGGTACCCCAAGAGGCAGCTGATGTCACAGCAAGGAGCACACACAAAAGCACTTTTTTTTTTTTTTACCCACTTTTATGCCAGCTCACATGAGTGTAAAACTTGAACAGACTTTCACATATGGCAGGCAAGCATTACCTTTTTTTTTATTCAAACTGCTTTTACGTTAAAACCATCAGTAACCATCAGTTGCTACGTAAAGGAGCAGGCTCTTTTTTTTCCCAAAGGCCTACTGTAAGGTCTAGAAACCGTGGCGAAAAAGTAGCATTTCTAAACAAGAAAATGTTTACCTCAGCAAGCTACGTGAGCATTGCAGACTGTAGCTGTTTAAGCATAGTCGGAATTCCTTGAATGCACTGCACTGTTTGTTGAAAATCCTGCTTCTGCTATCTTCTGTAATATGAATTTATACTACAATACTTGCCTGTAATATTTAGGGGTCGATTTGAGGGGGGATGCAAGATGATGCCATCCTCCCTGTTAAAGAAATTGCAAAAACCTTCCCATGCGTAAAACTGTCATTGCCCCCTTTCCATCCCCGTTGTTTTAATGGTTTTCTATGAGATCACAGACCCCACCATCCCCCTTGAAAGGGTCGTACAAATCGACCACTGATATATCATGTCTATGTCTACTACTTCTATTTAGTCAACCTTTGCCTGTGTTCACAAAACAGCCTTTGGGCATCCATCAAAGCCAAATCTTTTCTTTTTTTTTAGTGGACCCTTGAAAAGTGCTGAAGATCCATCACTTTTTTGTGAAAGAGAACTTGTACTTGAAATTAGAGCTAAAAGCAGCTTTCTGGGAAAGATAAGTCAGTAATCAGGGTCTCATTAAGTGAATAAGCAGAGCATAACTGCTGGCTCGGTCTGGACAAACACTTTCCTTTGGTTTTATTTTCTGAAAAAAAAGAGAGAAATATTCAGGGCTCCATTTGGAATACACCCAAAACTCTATGTAAAATACAGCAAGGGAAATGGCTTTGACGCCGGAGAGGTCATTACTGTTGCAAGGCACAGTTGTCTCATGTGTCACTGGAGTAGTGAGTGGCATTCGCAGGTGTGGGGGTACTGTAGGTCTCTTTCCCTGCCCGCACTGAATTTCTCATTGAACAATGGTACTCATCACTAAGACGCAGATTATGTAAGGGATAACGTACAGCGGGGAGTCTATCGTCTCAAGATAAGCCCCGATGGGGTGATGTGACCCCTTCGCGAAGCATCCATATGTCTTAATCACCCTGAAGGGGCTTATTTAGAAACAAATGAAGAGCTTGCTGCACATTATCCCCCTTATACCACAGCTACGTGCCAGAGAAATTAATTATGTTTAAACTGATTTCATTATGCATAATTGAACATTTCTAGCTTCCACAAAAATAGTTCCAACACACAACAATGGCTTAGTACCGCAGTAACCACAAACAATAGCTTTACAAACACTGGACCTTTCCTTAGACAGCCAGGTTTGGAGTGTCAGCAATCCTGGTAGCATGATCAGCTTTTTACATTTTCCTTTCCGAGATTTTTCCCAACATCGCCTTGTTTACCAGAACGTTGGATACTGACACAAGAGGGCGGTCCGTATTCTGACCAGACTACTTGGCTACATAAAGTGCAGAGGGATATAATCTGATGTGAAACATTGGTCATTATACAGAAATAATGACCACTCATTGACCAATCAGAATCAAGTATCCAACAAAGCCGTGGTAGAAACGTGTATAACATTCTACACATCAACTGCAGGGCAGAGCCATTATGCTCAGTGACAGGTAGGTGTTAGGAATGAAAACTGCTTATACAATCTGTTTCTATTGGCAGTCAGGCAGGTCACTCCTTTTGAGATGCAACAATCAGGTCCATTTCCAATGACAAATATGTATTAATCTTTTCATGCAGGGCTATGATGATGTTACATGCTTTTCAAACAGCACACTATCTTGGGGGGATTTTCATTGATTTTCTTGATGAAATCTGTGTGTTATGGGGCGGTGTAAGTATATGAGAAGTCAATTGAGCATAACTTTTGATTAAAGTTAAGATACAATTTAAATGCAAACCTGAAATGGCTATTCATAGAAAATACGTTTTTTGTTGTTGTTTGTTTTTTAGTTTTTTTTTTTTTATCAGACCAGTCAAACTAGAGTGGATTTATATAATAATGAAAATAACATAACATTTTGCGATGATGGACAAAGAATACTGTTTCCTTTGCCTACAGCTAATGTCAGTTGTGAGTGTTCATTTATTAAGAGTTTTCAGTGTGGAATGACAACAGCTGGGAGGCAGCAATAATCTGAGAAAGCAGTTCTGCTACATTAAAGGAACACCAATCAATACTGTGACAGAGTTAGTCTTACATCGGCATTTCATTTTACAGGAAAATAGCAGCATGACTAAATTGGAAACATCACAGTTGCTTGAAGAAACAAAAACGAAAATAAAATAAAATCAAAGAAACAAAAAACTAAAACTGCAACAAGTTCCTGAAAGGTTAAGGCAGGACAAGAAAGTATTAAAAAAAAAAACAACAAAAAAAACATTGAAAATAAACGTTTTTGGAAGAGAAAACGCGCAAGAGCGCGAGTACGTGGGGGGTGGTGCGGAGGGGGTCACTTCCAATCAATATGTTTTCATTCTCCGGAGTGACTTAATTATGCAAACTGTTTCAAGGTGCAATTTCCCCAGGCGATTGACAGCATCTTAACGAAGCACCTGCAAAATCAGCTGCGAGAAGAGAAAAAAAAAGAAGAAGAAGAAATCGGCAGGTGGACGGGCAAGCGCGGCGAAAACAATGAGATCTGTAATCGGGTCTGGGGGACGTAGGAAGGGAGATAAGGAGGCCTAAGAAGATTGCGAGGCTCTCGCAGTCTATTACGGAGCCATCTGTTCGCTCTCCTGACAACCAAGAAAATACATCGACAACAACATTTAGAGTTTGGCATATTGAAAGCGTCAACATGTACCACACAGCTGCCCCCGTGCAGCCGTTCCATTATTCTCTCATTAACATGTCTATAATTCCATTTTTCCGCGGGTGGGCCGCCAACTCGGCAGCGGAGCTCAGGTGAGAGCAGTAATTAACCATATAAACAGGCATGCAGATTCGCAGAGCGCATGGGCCACTTCGCCATAATTCGTTCCCTTTTCTTTTTTAGGTCCAGTAAATTGTGAGGAACAAATAAGCAATGTGTTCTACACTCCGTGAGTAACAGAGCCAGGTTCTACAGCAACAAACATGCAGATCACGATAACTTCCCTCTAGTGGCCTGCGGGGGAGGAACAGCTCTTGGTCCATTGGGCGTTTTGCAAAGCAGCTCTACAGCCGTCCAGTAAGATTCTTATATGGTTCTTATACGGTTACCCGCATCGTCACCATTAGCCTACACCATAGAAAATTCTCTGACGCCTTTAAGCAGATCTGCCGCTGTAGAAAGTGGTTTAGGCACAAAAAAAATTATAAATAAAAAGAGTACTCGTGTAAACGCAAGAACAAATCAGCTTGTAATTGTTTACAGAAAATGTCTCACCCCTAGTGTGAACCACCCAAGTCACTGTTTCTCCCATGTGTGAGATATAACACATTAAAGGGTACTGAACCTAAAATTTGTAACAACAGCAGGACTGTCCTGTTGGCCCGGTCATGACCTTTCTCGTCTGGAAAGAATTAAGGTCAATTAGTCACAAGCAGTAAAAAGGTTTCCTTTTATTGGTAAATCCCCATATACAGTCATGGACGAAAGTGTTGGCACCCCCTGTAAAGATGAGCAAAAAGGGTTATAAAAAATTCACCATTTGGTGAATTAGCTTAATCTCACACTGAAAAAACAAGAAGAATCCAACCTTTAATTGACGTTAATTTATTATGAGAAAAAAAAATCCCACATCAAGAAATAATTATTTTTAACAAAACCACATTGGCCACAATTATTGGCACCCCTGCATTTATATATAGAATAAAGTAATAATTTTTAATATTTGGTCACATATCCTTTGCATGCCATGACTTCCTGATGTCTGTGACCCAACAACATCAAAAGACTCTTGATATCTTATTTTCTGGTACTCTTACAAGCGATACTATAACATCTCTGCATTTGAATGGATCTCTATGGGAATTGGGGGGTGGGACTAGATTTAGCTGTAAATTATGCTGGAACAGTATGGAATACATGGTTGGTAAAATGGCTGTAAGTCAACAAGGGTCTGAGGTATCAAACAAGCCTTAAACAATCACTCTGCTGCCAGATATGCAGTAGATATGGATGGATCAGTTTAAGGGTTGTTTCTCCTGACAAATTTTCCTATTGAACTCTATGGAAAAATAAGTCAGGAGAAGAAACCCTTCAAGTTATTCATCCATATCTACTGCATATCTGGCAACAGAGTGATGGATTAAAGCTTGTTTGATACGTCAGACCCTTGATGACTTACAGCCATTTAGCCAACCATGTGTTCCATACTGTTCCAGTGTAATTTACAGCTAAATCTAGACCCACCCCCCAATTCCCATAGAGATCCATTCAAATGCAGAGATGTTATAGTATCGCTTGTAAGAGTACCAGAAAATAAGATATCAAGAGTCTTTTGATGTTGTTGGGTCACAGACATCAGGAAGTCATGGCATGCAAAGGATATGTGACCAAATATTAAAAATTATTACTTTATTCTATATATAAATGCAGGGGTGCCAATAATTGTGGCCAACGTGGTTTTGTTAAAAATAATTATTTCTTGATGTGGGATTTTTTTTTTCTCATAATAAATTAACGTCAATTAAAGGTGGGATTCTTCTTGTTTTTTCAGTGTGAGATTAAGCTAATTCACCAAACGGTGAATTTTTTATAACCCTTTTTGCTCATCTTTACAGGGGGTGCCAACACTTTCGTCCATGACTGTAGATTTCTTGAGTGTCAGATAAGGATGAGAGGCTAAGCCAAGATGACATCATAAATCCATTCAGACGCCCAACTCGATTTTGTTAGATACTCAACAATATGTTCAGTGTTAAATACTCTGATAGAGCGCATTTTACACTGATAGTGTACATGGTTATCCATTTTGGATTATTTACCTCTGCTGCGATGGATTGGCAACCTGTCCAGGGGGTATTTCTGCCTCTCGACGAATGCATGCTGGGATAAACGCTTATTGATAGTGTTGTTTTGAAATACACTAGTGACACACAGCTCTGACGCTCCCAACTGTCAAATGACCCATCTTGTACCTCTTTGGAAAGCTTAGAATATGTTATTTTTGGATAATAAGGCTGTCAATCAATTACAATTAGTTTCAAGATATTAGTACTACCAATCTGAATTGCATAATGTTATGCAAAGGTATTTTTGAGACTTTGCCTGTGTTGAAACTGTACATCACATATAGACAGAAAAGGCAGAAAATAACCACAGAAGCTCAGAAAGGACATGTCTGGCTTTAATAATGTAGGTAAGGTTATGATTTTATTCCATACTTTGAGAGATTTTCATAGTAGAAGGAAATAATGTGATGATGACAGAAATTCACTCTAATAAGTGAGCAAGAAAAATAGGTTTCATTGACCTATATTCAAGACCTTGTATGTAATTTATTGTTGTGGTGATAGTATATTATTTTTTGGTGGTGAAAGAAGAACTGTAATCAACTCCTAAATATATTTAAATGTCCAGTATCTTCAACCCGATTCGCTCCCATGTAGATTACACTTTAGAGTGGTCGAGACTTTTATGAAATACGGAAGAACGGTGGCACGTAGAAACTTAATATTTTGCCTGATAATAGCCCAACTAGCACTGATGAAGATGATATGCAGTTGTCCATGATACCACACTTTCTAACACGGTACAGTAGGATGTTTGTGACGCGATACAGTAGGTTGTTTTTGATGTGAGGCAGTGTTAATGAACGCATGTTTCAGGCAGCCGGGTGGTTAATTCGGTTAAGGCACTACACCGCGGTGCATAGATGAGCCTCACAGCCTCGGATCGAATCCAAACCGTGCCAGTGCCATCTGTGGCCAGTAGCTCCATAGGGTGACGTGCAATAGGCGAATGTGACGCCCAGGGAATTGGAGGGTTCAGTCGGATAGGGTTCCACGTGTATTGCTATCTTGCGACCCCTGTGGTCAATTGGGCACCCGTAGGTTGCAGTCAAAGCTGCGTATGAAAGGTCCTCCGACTCCGCTCTATGCGAGCTTAGCTGTAGCCTGCGGTGTGAAAAGAAGCAGATGGCGACACCATGTGTTTCGGAGGAGAACCGTGGATATATACACTCTCCCGAATGGCAGTGGGGTACGCACATGTACACAGGAGGGGTGTGACTTCAAACCATTTAAATAAATGCTAAACGTTTAGGAAAATCTCTAGACGTTTAATCGCAATTTAAAAAATAAATTCAAAATAATTTCTAACCATTTCCTTTTAAGGTTTTTTTTTTTCTTTTCTCTGTGATTGTCGTAGGCTTGTGTTTAAAAGTAGACTATTAATGCTGATCTGGGGTCGGTGAGGTAACGTTAGACTAACAGGGAAAATAGCCTATGTTCCTTCATTAGCTCTCGCGCGATAACGTGAGTGTGCATGTCGTAACTCAAACTGACGTTCCTCAAAATGCTTTGAAAGAAGCGCTATTTGATCTCACTTTGAGCAGATTAGGCTACAGAAAATAAAATTAAATGTAAACTTTTCGACACAGAGCTAACATACTCCAACAGCACTGGAATGATGCAAAATCATGAGACACCCGAATTATTGAAACACCCGACAGTGAGGGAAGACAGCGGCCAAGTCAAGTCCGACCGCTTCTCAGCAAACATCAGGGCTTTCGCTTTGAAAAGGTCAGACAATACTAGACAAGAACACGTGACCAGGTTGATCGTCAAAATGATTACCATGGATGTAAAGCCAATATCTGTTGTGTAAGATGAGGGCTTCACCAAGCTGATGGTTCATGTTGAGCCAGGATATGCGATGCCGAGCTGAAAAGCCTAAGCGCAAGAATTGACAAGACCTATCATGGGCAAATTAATAGGCTAGTAGCCAATTTTGTCTAAACGTGAATGGCAGTAGCCTATCAATAACATTATGTTAATGTTCTATAGAACACAACATACTATGTTACACGGGGTGATTTTTTTAGCTTTTGAATTGAAGCAACGTCTTGATTTTTTCGCATGAGATTGCTGTAACCTGGGGTTATTTCCACAGGACATTTAACAGTAGGTAAAAGATGCCTGCATCTTTGCTGGCCAGGGAGCGCCCAGTCCGCAAAAGTTACAGACATGGCACATACGGACAGGAATAAAATAACGGATATCGTCAGGTAATAATTACATTAGCTTACCCCACCTCCCCCCGTACAATTTATCCCGTCCGAATAGGGCTTTTGTCATTACTTAAATAAAACATTAGGCCTATTTAATATATTATCTTTTTTTTTTGTGTGTAGAATATAGGCTATAGGCCTATATCTTTTTTTATTTGTTAAGATTCAGCAAAGCCAGCACCTTATTACACCTGTTGTATGCTCGCAATACCATTCCAAATTGGGGTGGGAATTGGATATGCTCAGCCCTGCATTGAGCGCCAAGTTTAAAATAAAAAAAGTACACAAGTTTCAAACAAACTGGGAGGGCTGTATTACATATTGCCACCAACTTTTAATTTCCATTCCATACGGCTGGATTTCCAGCCGCGGTTGGCCAACTTTTCACAGAGTGTTTGAGTAAATGTAATTGCAATGTAATTTCACACACAGCTGTGCATCATAAAGTACTTTGTTTAATAGGAAAATTAATTAAACACAAAAATCAATATAATTCCCACGCCGTGTTGTGCATCATGATGCATCAGGAATGATTCAATTATTGTTTTCATATTCATAAATTTCAGATGATTTACTTGACTAGCTCTTGACTCACATCTTCAAAATTCTCATTTACAAGTTTTAACTGGCCCCTTTTAAAATGAAAAAAATAATAATAATAATTTTTTAAGCCCTACTATAAAGTATTTGATTTTAAATCCAAAGACTCTGTGCTATCAGTTATTAATAGTTACATAAACAACCAAAGAACAAAATACCTTTTAAGCCATTATTCATTTAAAATTTGAGATTATTTTTCTTCTTGAAGTTTGCCCACTAAAGAAGTATTTGGTATTTGTCATTTGTTTATTGCATAAATAGCATGGCATTTATATTTTAACCAATCAGTGACCAATCCGATTTACGGTGACTGCAAATCTAAAATGAATTTTCAGGGAATGTCCAAAAAGAATGGGCAAGCCCTGTCAGGCTTCCAGCACATACTTTTAGAAATGACATACTTTACATCAACTTATTTATATTATATAACCCTTACAAATTGTAATTCAACTTTATTTTAATTTTGTATAGGGAATATCTCATTTGATCAAGGAATTAATTTATACAATACATTCTAAAAAGCTTAACTCCTGTTGAGGAGCATTTATTGATCCTGTGTGTGTTTCCATGGTAATGAGCCTGGTGATATTTTACCTTAATTCATGAAACTGGAAGTCATGATATTTTTGATATTTACAGAAATTGGCTGGCTGCCTCCTTAATCCTGCTTTCAGAAAGTAAGCTGAGCAAAGCCAGTCTGAAGCAACAATTTGATAACAACATGAAGTAAAAACAGTCATGTTCTTGTACAGAACATCTTGGGCTCTATTTTAATAAACCAAACGCAATGGTGAACGCAAGAGTAATCGCTTGGCGGTATCGCTCTGAGGGCGTGTCGGCGAGAAATTTGGTAATTTCATGACGGCAATCTTGGCGCACCTTATGGCGGTATTGCTAAAAGGCTGGGTTTAAACGTCAAAGGTGTGTCTCTATGGTAGCCAATCAAATTGTTGTTCTCATGCTTTAAAACGCAATCGCGTTGGAACGCAATCGCTCCATGCAATTGCATAATGAGCAACCCAAACGCACTGGACCGTCAACGACAAGATTTTCCGCACAGGAATCAGACATACTTGCAACAGAAGTACAGGCTAGGACTGTAGTAATTTATGGATCACAATCCACACCACCTCGTCTCCCAGAAGTTCGGAAGGCACGGGAGGAGGTGGCGAATGCATTAATTAGCCTACATTAGGTGATGTAGGCATAATTATGATTCAAATGGTAGGCTTATGATTCAACTGTGTCAATGTGTAATTTATATATTATAGGCTAGTGGCCTACATGATCGCAAGTTTCTTGTAAGCTGTCCTGTTTTATTCGAGTAGTTTAAATTAAAATTAATTAATTAATAATAATTATAGGCTATTTGTTCATTAAATGGAAGTGTAATGTTGGCATCACCTATAGACACTACATAGAACTACATGACGAATAAGTTACCAAATTGCCAGAGTCTATTGCGTTTCCGCTAAGAGGTGGTTCCAGCTGATCATAACGCAATGGGTTTTCGTTGGTTCAAATTGTCACTGAGCCGAAAGTATTTTAGAACACGCCCAGACAGCGCCACCCATCCCACTGCAGCGCAACCGAAAGGATGTTATGTTCAGAATTTGTTGATCCTAGCGGTATTGCTGAGAAACGCCATAGCGCCAGTTTTAAGACGTTGATGCTGTCAACAAGTTTGCGTTTGACTATACCGTCCCCTTGCGCTGGTTTGAAAATAGAGCCCCTTAGGTATTTTCTGAGAATGGCGGGTAACAAAGGATAAGAGATTGTTGGATACAAACAAAAACAGTTGCATGGATAAACACTACAATGGCAGTTTCATTTATGTGTGAAAATGCATAAATATTTTTTTTAAAGGAATTAATCACATTACAGTATTAGCAGCACACATTTTCATACAAAAATAAAATACAAAGGAACACCAAACTACAAATGAGAACCCCAGTTCAACCAGGCCGACTTCAAAGAACATGAAACATTATGTAATTATATAATCATATATATATATATATATATATATATATATATATATATATATATATATAAGGCACCGGTAAAAGCCATATGGGTATTAGCTGGGTTTGGCCTCAGAGAGAGCACCGTATGCCTACCTGGTTCACCAGAGTATAGAGGTGTGACATAGCATGTCTCTGTGGGGAGGAACCAGAGCCAGTGGTGACAGAAAAAAAATATTAATCTTTTTTCATCTTTCCATCTTCCTATTTTTTTTTTTGTTTTTTTGCCCAATCATAAGCGCAAGGCCATCTGTAAGACATGCTCAGACGTCTTCTGCGTGTAGGCAGTTTTTTTTTTTCCTTAATGCGCAGTTCAGCAGACAAAGGAAACGCCTGGGTGTCGTGAAGGGCCAAACAACAGCCCCCCCGCCCCCCCCCCCCCTTCCAAACACACACATAATGAATTTCACACATTAAAATGATGAGTGTCTATTTAAGTGTAAATAAGTTTATATGAGTCCAAAAGGGATGAAAAGCTGCTCTATCGGAGTAAAAGTTACTCCATCAGAGTAAAACGTACTCTATCGGCAAAAAATGTACTGTGCTGTGCCTACTAGAAAAATTGTGCAAACCTGCTTCAAAAATTTTTGGAAATGCTTTCTTCACTTAAATATTTTGTTCACTGGTTTTTCAGCTTTTTAAAAAAAATTTTATCCTTTCCCCTGGCTACAAATTAGCTGAAGATTTTGTCCAGAACTTCCCAGGGTCTTGACCTAAGAGCGATTGTGATTCTCAAATCACAGAGTGTGTGTGCAGTGACAACTTAAACCAGGAGCTCCACTTTTCTAAATAGCCCTCGGCAACAGCGATTGAAGGGATTAGTCCTAGTTTGTGTTGTGGGCTCTTTCTGTTGGGCGGGGCTTGGCATATTTATATTTAATCCCAGCTGGTCACACCGACTGTCCCTCACGCCAAAAACCTTGGCTTAGGTATCAGTGCAAATAATTCTGTTCCAGCATCTCCTTGATATTTTTTATTTTTTTTTTTTGTCCTCATGTAACTTTTAATCTGTTATTCTATTTCTCTTTACAAATTCTCTATCGTATTATACCTGGTAACACATACAACGCACTCCCTAGTGCTACACAGTTACTTACTTTTGTGGAATAAGCCCCCCCTCCCATTAAATATATGGCTGGCCTTACTCATTTACAGTGCAGTCTGTAAGTATTTGGACACTGACACATTTTTTGTTGTTTTGGCTCTGTACTCCAGCACATTGGATTTGAAATGGAACTGTGTTAAAGTGCAGACTGTCAGCTTTAATTTGAGGGCTTTTACATCCATATCGGGTGAACCGTGTAGCAATTGTAGCCATTTTTATACATAGTCCCCACCATTTTAGGGCACCAAAAATAATTGGACAAATTAACATAAACTTAAATAAAGTCATCATATTTAATATTTGGTTGCATATCCTTTGCATGACTTCCTGATATATGTGACCCAACAAAATCAAAAGACTCTTGATATCTTATTTTCAGGTGCTCTTACAAGCGATACTATAACCTCTCTGCATTTGAATGGATCTCTATGGGAATTGGGGGGTGGGACTAGATTAAGCTGTAAATTACAGGGGAAAGTATGGAACCCATGGTTGGCTAAATGGCTGTAAGTCATCAAGGGTCTGAGGTATCAAACGAGCCTCAAACCATCACTCTGCTGGCATATATGCAGTAGATATGGATGGATCACTTTAAGGGTTGTTTCTCCTAACTTATTTTTAGTTAAATAGGAGAATGAATCTGGGGCTTTTTTCATGGATCGGGCTAGGCGCCTTAGTTCTAGTGAAGGCAAATCTTATTTGCTCTAATTGCAACAGCATACAATGACAATCTAGATGTTTATGTGCTTCCAACTTTGTGGAAACAGTTTGGAGAAGGCCATATCCTGTTTCAGCATGACAATGCCCCTGTGCACAAAGTGAGGTCCATAACACCTCGTGGAGAATGATGTGGAAGAACTTGACTGGCCTGCACAGAGCACTTACCTCAACCCCATTGAACACCTTTGAGATCAATTGGAAAGCCGACTGCGAGCCAGGACTAAATGCCCAACATCAGTGCCCGACCTCACTAATGCTCTTTTGGCTGAATGGAAGCAAATCCATGCAGCAATGTTCCAACATCTAGTGGAAAGCTAGAGAGTGGAGGCTGTTACAGTAACAAAGGAGGGACCAACTCCATATTAATGCCCATGATTTTGGAATGAGATGTTCGATGAGCAGGTGTCCATATACTTTTGACCATGTAGTGTGTGTGTGTGTTTATATATATATATATATATATATATATATATATATATAGAGAGAGTAGGGCCCGACCGATATATCGGAGCACCGATATTATCGGCAGATATTGGCCTGTCACAGATATATCTGTATCGGGGAAAAAATCCACGATAAGCACCGATAAAATATGTAAAAACAAAATTATAATTTTTAAACACTTAAACACAATTTTACTAAATTTCCCCAGTAGAGGGCGCCGTTCGCTGATTAACCATATACCTCCACTCCACATTATGGTCTCACCCTCTCGACTCCGTGATTGAACGCGGATCATCGATACAACTACACATTCATGGCTGCTGCGTCAAACGTGGATTGAGGTAAATTATTGTTTGTGAGAAAAACACAACTGTAACGTAAATTAACAACTAGCAAAGACATTTCATTTTGTTGGACAATAAATGTCAACGTTACACAGCCAAGACTAACGTTACCTTACTTGCCGCTTTAGTCGCCAAATGACTGAGGCTAACTACATTTCTTAACTAACATTTAGCTAGCTTGCTTGCTAGCTAATAATTTGGCTAGGTTCCCAGAGTAAACACATTTGCAAGTGATGTTAGAAGAACTTGTTGCGGCCACGTTGAGTTCTATAAACAGTGAAATCAATTCAAGAGTGTTGAATGTAGCTAGAGTCCCATTAATGATTCCAAGTGCATATCTTTAGCATATTCTGGAGTCAATTGCTCAATCTTCATACTCAATCTACCTATCGATAGGTAGCTAGCTAGCTAGCTAGCTAGTTTAGCTTCCCCAATCCCAGTCAGTAAGGTCTGTCAAGCGAGCTAGCTAGCTAACTAGCTTGAACTTCTGACCATGCTATTTCGTGTACCCATTTTATTGGTCTTTTCATGGACTGTTATTTTTCTTTTCTCTTTTGAAAATGTAAAACTAGCAAAAAGAATGTCACTCTCAGGAGAAAATGCAGAGAAGCTGTGCTTCCTGCACTACAACCTTCTTCTGTTAAATTGGCAGTATTGAAGTTGACCGTTAACCTCAAGAGCCTGTGACCAGTGTGTGAAATGAAGAAATGTACACCTACTTTGTTCCAAAAGAACATGCATAATATTTAAGTTCATTTTTGTTTTATTTTAAGGTCAGGTGACATACTATTTTTCTAATGCAGAACATACTTACTGTTTTCTGTTTGAGAACGTTTGAACCAAAGAGACAGTGGCCAGTGTGTAATAAGAATATACCTTGTTATAAAAGTATGCATATATTATTTCAATTAGTTTTACTTTACTTTCAAAAGTTAGGTGACATACTATTGTTCTAATGTAGAACATACTTATTGTTTTCTGTTTGAGAACATTTGAACCAGAGACTGGCCAGTGTGTAATAATAAAGATTAAAGAATGTTACATTGTTATAAAAGAATATGTATATATTTCAATTAGTTTTACTTTACTTTCAAAGGTTAGGTGACATACTATGTTCTATGTATGATGTTATATAATGTTAAATTAATAGTTTATTGTTTGTAAGTAAAACAAATCCTGCCTCCAGTGCAATTCTTTAATAATTGCTCTTTAAGACCCAAATGTGACTGATGATTTCTGGGATATGTCTGATTTACATTATAAAAATATATATACTGTATATCGGCAGATTTATCTACTGGAAATTGGGAAATTTTAACCCCTCTTTATATCGACATCGGTATCGGACCTAAAATCCCATATCGGTCGGGGGCCCTAATAGAGAGAGAGAGAGAGAGAGAGAGACGATAGTGTTAAATCACTCAACCACATTTTTTTATTTGCCCTATATTACGAATACGCTGAATAAAGAGAAGAAAGAGCCATTTTTTATAGAATTCCCATTTCAGCAATATAAAATAAATAAGAAAATCAATGCTCAAAAACCTATAAAAACAGTGTCCATGACACTTACAATAATTATTACAAGAGTGTGCACTGTAAAAATGGGGTAAATGCAAACATAAAATCCCTCATAGGCCCTTGGCTCAGGGAATAGAACAGTAAAATTAAATCACAAATCAATGAGCACTTCGGTAAAATACACAGAGGTACAGAGCAGGGCCCCTTCTCCACTTTGTTAGATTGCTCTCATTTTAGACTCCAGATCAGGGAGGCTTTTCTTTCATTTTTGTTTTATTTTTCTGTCTATATACCTCCTCTCTCTCTCTCTCTCTCTCTCCTCTCTCTCTCTCTCACTCTCTCTCTCTCTCTCTCTCCTCTCTCTCTCTCTCTCTCTCTCTCTCTCTCTCTCTCTCTCTCTCTCTCTCTCTCTCCTCTCTCCTTCCCTCCACTAGCCACACATTTCTTTATGAATGATGGATGGAGCGAGGGGAGAAGAGAGAACAGCACCACAGCTGTTATTGCTCCAAAAGGTCAACCCCAATAATAAGCACCGAAGCCAAACACAGGTCTCGGGAATTAATTTGATTGGAAATTGTGCATGTTTCCCTCCCAGTTCTGTGATGCGTGCAGATTACAGGCCTTGTTGGTTATTGTATATTACAGTGTTACCTGCCCACTGGGCAAATAGAAAATTTAGATTAAGTGCACGTAAATTACCGACACTGTGATTCATGCCCACTATCGGATACCTTGGAGCTCAGACGGCCAGAGACACTTAGGTTGATGGATTTAAAATTTGGACAAATAAGAAACATGGAGGGGTGTGTGCAACCAAGAAAAACAAAAAAGGGGTGCAATCTCAAAACCGCACATTAATAAAGTCTTATTTTATGTTTGATATTTATTTTCAAAGCTGCAATGGAATGCCTCAAAGCATAAACTGTTTTTGGGAGCTGTGCTCTCACACCTTCCATAGTTCCCTGTGACCAGAACGTGCTTAAAAATGGATTCTGATGTGTAGTTTAGACATTCAACTACTCTTCAGTCACTCTTTCTCTCACACAGGAAGTAGATTAAGAGGCACAGCTCACTTTGAGTGTGCGCGGTCCAATTACAATCGCATTAGAGTTCAAAACGGTCACATTATGAATGTAAAACAGCTGCAATATTTCAACTTAAATTGATTAAATTATATATGTTCTTGCTCGGCTAAGAGCAGCACGCTGCTTATACGTATGATTGCGTTTCCTTTTCATGGGCAGAATGGCACTTATTTTACTATTCAGGTGAAACCAGTCTTTTCAAAAAGCATGGGTGAAAACTAAAACCAATCAAAAATGCTGAGATATGTGACCAACATAAAATCCAAATAATGTTTTGTTAAAGCTGGGGTATGCAAATTTTTTTTGGTAATATCTGGTGAAATTCTCTTCACATTCCGACAGCTAGCAATAAATCAACTGCTCTGGGAAAAAATCCGATATCTGTGGCTGTCCCAGGACAGATTTTCAGGGACTTCAGTTTTTCTGCGCTCCCTGTAGCCAACATCCAATCAGGGCAGCTCTCAGCCAGGAGGCGGTCTTAACCTGCCTATCAAAATTGTGGCGCGCGTCCCCGAGAGGCTCACTCACTGGCCACAGCAATGTAGTCATGGCAGAGAAGCAGCAGCGGAAATTTCTTATACTAGCTTTGCGAACAACAGCGTATTCAACTAAAGTAACAAAGAAAAGAAAATATGAAGAAGAAAAGGAGACATTGAGAAAAGAAGTTGATCGAGCTAGAAATAGCCTAAAACCAGAGTCAACATCGGACGGGCATATCAAAGATGGAGAGAGCTACGGGACCTAAAAAAACTGAAAAGTGATGCAGAGCTCGCTCTATTTCTACTGGACAGGTAATTTATCTTGCTTGGTCTAACGTTATTTCTTTGTGGATTTGTTATTGTCCCGAACTGTAAGGTTAGCCAACGTAACGTTAGCTTGTTAGCTAACGTTAGTATAAGCCCAATGCCGGGATGTGATCCCACTGCTAACCATAGCTAGTTCTATGTTAGCTAAGATAGCTAGCCATGTAGCTACTGTCATGGAGATGTAGCCACTATCATCCTAGCAAGCTAGCTAGTTAACTAACGTTAGCTAGCTAGGTTCACAGGGATGTGTGTTATCAGCTGTGTATTCTTAGCTAGCTAGCTAGCTAGGTAGCTAACTTTATCAAGCTAGCAATCGATAGCTAGCTAGCTTAGGCTTGTGCCACCAACATTACATTATGCCTCACATTCATCCGTGCACACATAACATTACACAAAATCGGTGGAGGCAGCTAAAGTTATGTGAATAAAGCTAGGCTAGCTAGCATAGTTATAGCGATTGCTGTCTTTACCTTGCTTTTATTTTTTTTGTCTAAAGTTTGCTAGCTAGCAACATAGGCAGCTAACGTTACCGAAGCTATCAAGCTACTGCTAGCTAACCAACAATTCAGTGTCAAATTCAAATCTTTCATAAATATTATACTTGCTGTGTAACGTTAGCTCCAAGTAAAATAGGGCCTATATATGTTCATTGATTACATTCAATACAATAAGAGTTTATTTTTTCTCTTACCTGAGAATGAGACATGATGACACACAGGTGGGTGAAGATGCCAATGCGAGTTCTCTATGTTACTATCGTTACCAGGTCAGCGCGCGTTCATGTGCTTGGGGGGAGGGGCCGGGGGAAGGGAAAAAAGAGGAGGGGGAGGGGTTTTCGCCGCTGTATACATTCAAAATCTTTGTCCCTCTGCCCAGATTCTACTCGCGCCAAAAACCTGCATACCCCAGCTTTAATATTTTAAGGTAAGTGCAGTCTTACTTTTTCCTTTCATTCATCCTTATATTCTTTTCTTTTCTCTCTATTGTCCATCGCCCTCCCTAGCCATTATCTGCGCAAGCACATATTAATGGGATCTTAATCCCTTTCCGTATACTTAAAATTCATATAGAGTAGGATGAAATTAAAGAAAAAAAAAAAAAAGCAATTCGGCTGCACATTTCTCGGGAGAAAGCCACCCGTCTCTAGCGCGCAGGTGCATTTAAGGACAGCTCTTTCATACCTTCAGCTCCTGAGAGGTTGCAACACTCGGCACGATGACTTGTAATCTACACTGCCTTCAGAGATTTTTTATTTTATTTTTTTGCCTGCGGTGTGATGCGGGCTACAGTACACCGGGGGTGCTGTTTTTTTCTTTTGCCGAATGTTTACCTTTGAGATCTTCTGAAGAGGAGGGTCTTGTCTATTCCAGCTGGTTCGGCAGTGTACTAAAGTGTAGCCTCTTGACAAATAAATAAAATTTTAAAAAACATGTTTTGTATTGTTTTCACACCAACCCCCTTTTATTATTGAAGAAAAAAATGCTTTTTAATAAAAATGCCTATTTAGTTTATTTTTGCATCCCCTACAGCACACTATGTGGTATATCAGTTTATCATATTCCATTAAAGAGTGTGGTAGGCAGAGGCCTAACTGAATCATCACTGAAATAAGAAAAAAGAGGCTACATACATATTATGTTGTTTGACTTGCAAGAATTCAATGTTTTTAGGTACCACAGGGAGCACAAGTGAATCTTGTTTGTACCGTTCAGGCGTATATAAGTGTTAGAGCCAACATTGAGGCTAGTGTTAGATAGCTCATTAGGAAAAACACAAATCCCAAGACCATTGCTTATCTCCACATAGGCACTGCATTGTCCTTATTGGCTTTTCAAGTCATTTTGTGGCTTATGTTGATGGGAAAATAATCTTGTTCAATTTGTGTCACGTTCAACGGATTTGCATTTATATTACCGTACCGCGTGGAGCTAGCAGGCGGTACTGCTTTGAACAGGATTCAGAAGTGTGTTGGCAGGATTTCTGAAGCAGTTTCTTTTTCCTAAAGGGTAAATAGTCCACAGTGACCGTACAGGCACTTAAGTCCACACACCTCTACTCACTTTGAAAGCATGACTCTTGATTTGTCCCTGAGAAGAGATAAAATGAGTGTGAGCTTAAATTTCTGCCTTAAATGAAATATAACCAGACAATGGAGAGACCAAGCCAGTGCTAAGTATACTATACAATCTATTCCGTATGCTCTTAGTAGGGACTTGCCTAATTAGACTGGTCAGATTAATCTCTTAAGTACACGTATATAAGCCACTTATTAAGAGGTCTTTACATGTACCGGTTCTGCCCTTGGGCTAAGTCAGTTCTCCTCTACAATGGGGCTATGTTACATTACCGTCCAATTAATTCCAAACAGAGGTGTGCTGGCTGCATGTTTTAAAACAATCTCAATAGGCTGAGTGAGACAGTCAGAGTTTTATGAAGGCCCTGGGATGCGTCGCTGCACTGAGAATAAGCGCATCGGCCGGCCGTCTCCTGTTAAAATGTGCTTCCATTTCTCCTCATAAAGAAAATGCTTGTTAAAATTGTTGCTACTGTGCCTCAGTGCCAGTGTGTTGCGTGTGTGTATGTGGACAGACAGACAGACAGACAGACAGACAGGTAGATATTTTATTTAACCAGGGAGGTTGGCTGTGAGCACAGTTCCCTTGCGTGGTGATGACGTGGGGAATCTATCTTGGTAAGGAATGCGAAGGATTTTGTGGCCACTGCGATGTAGGGAAGCGATTAGGTGGCCCGATGTAGAGACACGGTTTTTATGGGAATTTGGCCAGGACACCAAGATTAACACCCCTACTCTTTCAAAGAGTGCCGTGGGATCTTTAATAATCATGGCGAGCCAGGACCTCGGTTTAACATCGCGTCTGAAGGACGGCACCATTATGGAAAGGTCAATCATAAATCATAAGTGCCTCTGCTTATTCTGAGCAAATGGTTCAGCGTGAGAAACATTCACAGTCTTCATCTAACGAGCAGAAGCACACAGCCAGGACTGTTTGCACTGTATTTGGACAGCAGTGTAGCAAAATGGCTCTGGAGCTAGGTTGTAACTCAAAGTTTGTGGGTTTGATTCCCAGCTCTGTGTGTGCGCGTGTGCGTGTGTGCATGCACTTGCGTGTGCGTGTGTGCATCCAATTGCTATAAATACATGTCTAGTATTGTGTTTTGTTGTTGCTACAAATACAATAAATTTAAATGAACAAGATTATAATTTACCAAAAAACTATAGTTCTTGAGTTCATCCAGAAGCTAACAGAATAAATAATAAATAATACAGTGGTGGTGAATGGGTTGGGCTAGGGTGTTTGTCTTGAACTGCTATCCCTGAAGGAGCAGGGGCTGCTGCTTGACTGACATTAGCTATAGGATGAGGAACATGTTTCCAAAGCTTTTAAAACGAATGCCTTGTTGCTAGATTACCAGCAATATTATAACATAGTAACAGCGCTGGACAACAAAGTATTGCTCCATAGAGAATGCCTTGTTGCTCCAAGGCATTCTCCGCCACCTGCTCGTAGTGCACGGGGAATAACCTCCCGAAAAGCGATAGTTTTAGCTCTGGGTTTATGTAATGCGGGTGAATAAGCTAGGTAACGTTAGACCGAAGATTCACTATTTAAACTACGTTTCGGTGAGTTTTCGGGAACGATATTCCATGTACATTGCGTACAGGCAACAGAGAAAGCTTTGGAGCAACACAAATTTAATACTGTCGTCGTTCCAGGTCATTTAACATACAATACATCGTTGTCCAGCTACTACTGCTACTTTGTGGCTGGCCATCTAGTAAATGCTGACGGTGTTATTTTCCGAAATTAATAACTATGGACTTGTTTTATCTTATAACGAATGTTACCTTGACTTGATGAGGTCCAGACAGTCACGTTATTTTGGGGAATGGCATCAGCTTCGGAGCCAGATCGAGGGCTGCACTGAGGGGAATGGCGCAGCGGCCGCTTTGCTCAAGCAGTCAAACATACTGCACTGCTTCAAATTTATGGCATATTGTATTAAGTGTTTCATTAGATTGTTAGTGTTACTCCCCTTACACGCAACAGCTTTTTTACATGAACTGCATTTAGCTGTGTTTACGTTCGCTTTGGTAAAGTGGGCCCACACTTTTGAACCTTTGGTTTTAACCTGTCTGCCATCAGTGCAGGGGCATGTCTAGAACATTTTGAATGGGGGGGCCAGGCTGGGGCACAGACCCAGAGGAGGGGGGCCAGCCATCAAGGCTTACCATTTTTTTTTTTTTGCCGCGTACAGCACACACACGTGTATTTATACGACCAAACCTTAGCCCTAGCCTTAACCCTAGCCTAACCTTTTTTTTATACCTGCCCCTGATTCTAGGTAATCATATACAGTGCCTTCAGAAAGTATGAACACCCTTTCAAATTTTGCTGTTTGACAGCTCAAATTAAGATATGTTTAAATGGGCTTTTTGTTACTCATCTACACAAAGTGCTCTATAATGTCAAAGTGGAGTAAAATGTTTAGATATTTCACTATTGGATACAACAGAGCTTATTTTTAAGCCTTTACAGCAAAGGGTTTTTTTCTCTACTTTGACATTATAGAGCACTTCATGTGAATGAGTAACAAAAAAAGTCAATTGAAATGTTAATTTGAGCTTTCAACATAGCACAATTAGAAAACAATCCAATGGGTTTGGATACTTTCCAAAGGCACTGTACATATATTAAATGTTGCATTATACATTTCCAAACTGTATGGTTGAATATCCCCTCAAGATTGTAGCACTTGTTCAGATTTCCATTTTATTCTTCTGCTTCAATATTATTCTACTGTTCTATCATAACCAATATACTGAAAGATAATGCCTTTTATTTACCCTTTATTGTATAGTGTCCCCTTACTGTGTACAGTTTTGCAGGTAGTTAAATAGTCATGCAAATCTTCAATACCCATGTAGTATAGATAGAGAAAAGTAAGATTATAAATAAATGTGTTTGTACCCAAAAAATAAAGTCAAAATAAATCTGTACACTATTATAGCTAACTGCCTGTAGCTACACTACATAAATGGCCATTAGGTGGCGACAACCAGTAATATTAAGAGCACCCCTAAAACAAAATAAAATAGCATGAGAATAAATGGATACAGTCCAGGTCAGAATTAACGTTTTAACAGTTAAATTGTTTATTCAGAATATTAAAGATACAAACATAAATAAATAACTATTTTACATATTAACAGTATGAAAATGGATAAAAGGCCATAAAAGCAAAGTAAATAGAAAAGTACTATGTACAATATTCCAATATTCACAGTAGTTTGTACAGTACACAGTACAATGAGGTTTTGAACCTAAAAATATATAAAATAAAATGAATACAAAAAACAAAACATAACCATTTAGCTCTTGACTGGTCACTTCTGTGACTGGTGGGCAAAAAAGGTATTTGTGTGGGGGGGATTGGCTCCATATATATGAAGATATTTTTTGAATTTTTATAAACTTGAGCCATATGTTCCATGCAAATATGTAGATACTGTAATCAGACCATGCCAGGTAAGCAACATTACCTACACTTGAATAAACAGCGGAGCTGACATTTGTGACAAGGCCTTCTTATTCATTCTCAAACACAAACATAATTTTATCCAGAATGGCAGCAGCATGATTAATCCTTAAAAGGACCATACCACTCTTTTAGACATGTGGGTCCTGTACGATCCTTTAAATGGATTAAAACAGTTTTATTCTTCTGTTTTGGTGGTGGCTGGCAAAATGTTTGACAAAATCATCCAGGTTGAGTAACTTTGCTCTCCTGGCCTCAATGCTAAGTACTCCAATGTTACTAAGCCTTTCATCATTCATAGTAACGTTAATGTAATAGATTCTAGCTAGCTAACGTTAGCTATCTTAAGCTAACGTTATGTCTTAGCCGAGCCCGTTGGCATTTGCTTAGCGCTAGCCGAGCCTGTGTTAGCGTTCACTTAGCTAGCTAACGCTATCTAGAAGTTACGTTACGCATTTACCTTTTAACTTCTATTATCTAGTCCATTACAGTCCACATAAAAAGAACACATTTGAACTTCAGTTTAGCTACGTAACGTTACCTATAATAGGGAGGTCAAACCCGTTTTCGTGATTTTTCAGAAAACATATTTTGCCAGCTTATTTTTCATGTATATTGTCCTAAATGCTACAATATAATCAAATAACAATATATAAATCGCTAGCTTGTCAGAAAAAGGACGTTTGTTCGCTTTAAAATTATTTTTTAAATTAGCCCGTTTCACTGTGTAATCACTCTCGTTGGACGGAAACACATCATCATCTGTGCTGCTTTTAGGATACCGTTATCCTTATTTTTTCAACAACAAGAACCGATATTTTGTGGTATTCGTACAGAAAAACTAATATACTCTACACATTTACTCACATATATTGTTATGGCGTGTTGTATTTAATTAAATATGTACTCCCAAAACGCCATACTTGCCAAACGTCTCAGTTTCAAACTTGGCGGGTCCCGCGGCTTCAGAATTCCACTGTATTCGCAACAGTAACATTGTTTAGCCTACTTAATGCGTCTGGGTCTGACCCATGTTCCCTTTTCATGTTAATTTAATCATGTTAAAAAACACCCATTCGCAATATTAAAATGCTTTATACCATACTGTAGACGAGATTTTGATGAAGATCTACATGTAAAAATGTCGTTGTTCATATGGAGTTTACCGGCGATATGGTCCAGAGAAAAACATAGCAGCTAGCGACTTTATCTGGCACTGGTTATCAGAATTCTCAGTTTTTGGATTCGGAATCTATAAGGTGCATGTTCCCTTTTCATGGTAATTTTAAAAAAAAACACCCATTCGCAATATTAAAATGCTTTATACCATACTGTAGACGAGATTTTGATGAAGATCTAGGCCTACATGTAAAAATGTCGTTCATCTGGAGTTTACTGACCTAGCCACATCAGAAAACATTTCAAAGCGCCTCTTTGCCAGCATATCTTGGACCAATCGGGTTTGAACAATCGGCATGATGTCGACAGGGGTTGGCCACAATTTGAATAACATTTCATTTCACTATTACAAAATCCCTTCTGGGGTTATTTCGAATAAGGTGGCGAGCGCCTTATTTTTTTGGTGCCATTTTGCTTCTGAAGTGGCTGTAGAATTCTAAGTCCCGCAGGACGCGCGGCACATGTAACGTTTTCAGGACACCTAAATAGACGAAAGTATCGATACATACTGATCGATTAACACCTAAAACATTTCAGTGAGTTTTTCTTGTAATAAAATGTGTATTAACGACTTCAATGTGGTTGGACGTTTTATAATGACCCCATTGATTTCGGTACAGCGTTAAGTATAGGCACAAATGCTCGTAAATAGTCAAATTAGCATAATAATGTCTGGCTTCTAAAGTAAAAAAATAACATTGTTGAAGTGTAAGTACACTTCTGAAACAAATGAATAGCTTCATCTACTCTCGTTTAGTAGATTTCCTTGTTAAATGACATGTTGAAATGAGCCACGTCAATTTTGTTTTTTGTTTTGTGTGTGGAATGCCCATTGTGATTACATTGCGGGCAGAACGTTCGACCTCCCCTACCTATATTCCACTTTTGTTCTTCAGCGACGACAGCGTCAAATGATCTTGCATCTTCTCAGCGGCAGACGTTAAAATGTTGATTGCTGAATGCTGAAGTGAGGCGGCTAGCTCTGTCATTGGAAGATGCAACTTTGGTTCCGCCTAATTTTATGTCCATTCCCATTGGGCTACAGAGGCTTCTTTCATCGATACTGACAAGACAATGGCCTATCATATTCCGGTTCTGGTAGGGGGGGGCACCAGGGGTGGCCAGTCAGATTACAGTGCCCACTGGCCCCGCCCCTGCATCAGTGCCATGACTGGAGTGCACAGAACGTAAACAGACAACGTCGAATGTAATCGCCTGACACGTGCAACTCGGCATCATTAGAAAAGAAAAACTGGTCATCATTTCGGACCCGAGTAGAAACATATATTTTATGGTAGGTAATTTGAAAATGCCTGCCAGCTATGTTAGAATGAATTAAAGTGAATTACGTTCAAATATCGATAGCAGCACCCTTTGTCCAGGAGCTTATTGGTATTTCCGTCCTGACCAACCTGGAGCCGGTACCAGTTTAATGCGGTTCTCGATAGCCATCCTACAAGTTTCAGCTGCCAGTTTTTTTTATTTTTGGAAGTCATGGCCATGTCCGCGGCTAGTGGTGAGACGGTTGAGGATAATGGGACTGGCTAAATGGAAGACCATGTAACTTGCAAAATGTTGTTCAGTTTCCTCCATTATCGGCAGTCGCTGTGTATGGAGGAGAAGATGTTTTTTGTACCCATAACGTAATTGTCTGCTATATTTCTAGCATAGCCTATCTATTATAAATATACACAAGTGGATGACATCAGACAGCAACTGAAATATATTTGGGTCCTTAGAACGCATCTTATAAATGTGGCCCAAAATAAATAATTCATAATGTATGTGTGTACGTATGTACATGTACGTAGCACTGCATTACGTACGTCCCCAACCCTGTTCCTGGAGTTCTGTAGGTTTTCAATGCAACCCTAACAAAGCACAACTCATTCAATAGCTAGAGGTCTCGTTGAGCTGTTAATTACAATCAGGTGTGCCAAATTAGGGTTGAAATGAAAACCAACAGGACGGTAGATCTCCGGGAACAGGGTTGGGGACCACTGCTGTAATGTATTCCCAAAAGTCAAGTCAGTGGAACACTTTGTGGGAGGGGAGGCTACGACAATTGGTGTTTCAGGCCTCATTTCCTGCTTAACTTCACCCATTTCCAAGAGAACAGGGGGGTGAAGGGAATCAAATACAATGAATAATGTACATATTCTAGTACTAGTACTATGCATCTATAAACACCCTTGTTTATCACAGCGTGTAAGCGAAAGGGCTCTTTTCCTCTGGAAAAGTAATTTGTCCCAGTTTTCAGTGGACACCTTACTCAGAGCAAGAAGCTCTACACCGCTTTGCAAACCTATTAACAGACAGCACCTGATGACAGGTAAAAATGGGACGTTCTAAATAAAGTACACGTCGTACACAATTAACTGTCAGATTTCAAAATACATTTCATATGGACTTATTCAGTCCACAATTATGAATAATTACTTTGGAGTGCTTGTTTAAATCACCTCCAATGTGTAGCATCCTCCTGAGTGACTCACGGCAGCCATTTTGAACCAGTTCGCATTGCCTATCAACTGAGAGAGAGAAATTAATTTAGCCAATTAAACTGCAGAGTAATTAGATGGCCTGATTATGAGAACCAACTGGGAAGTTTTCCAGGACTCCAGTCAAATCCCGGCACCCTCCAACAGGGCTTGTGGAATGTTTAAAGACCACGGGGTGTCATCTCATTTCATTTAAATGACATAAAGAGCTTAGCCTACTATACATGGGCACCATTTTCCATCTAGTAACACTGGAAAACAGAACAGAAAGAACAAGGTCACAGATTTGTACGTATTATCCAATGGAAAACAGAGCATTACTGCTAACAGGCATACCAGCTGAAAGATCAAACTGATCTCTGTGATTTCGCTTGATTTCTCTTTCTAGTATGAAAGGGTATATGATCATTTTCGTAAAGAAACTTAACTGACACAGTGGCAGAAAGGGGGCACTTTTAATGAAGCTATATGTGTTTTTAAACTTAAAGACGAGACAGCGCTGTCACAAATTTACATGCACCCTCCCTCCTCCCTCAAACCAAAGGTTACACGAGGTTATTAGCCAGTCTAACGCACTGCTGGGAGTAAATTTGGGGTCGTTTTTCTTCATTCTGGGACCTGTCACCGTGTAATGGAATGCTACACTTATTGCACTGTCTCACAAAATCATGCTCTCGCACAACCAGATTGATTCTTAAAATCATGCTCACGCACATAGAGCCCATCTGATCAACAAGCTTAAAATGGAGAGGGTGAGCAACGCTTGATATTCGCCAGTCTATTGAACGCTAACGACTGTCTTTAGGAAGGGGGAAAAAACAAAACGTTAAACTTGAGAGTAGTGAGCAACACTGCTTTACTCCCTGGTACAGCTTTTTGATGTGTGTGTATGTGTGTGTGTGTGTGTGTGTGTGTTTGCATGAGTATGTGAGTCTTTACAAAAATATTTTTTAGGGCTTTTTCAGCTTTAGTGGACAGCACAATGTAGAGAGACAGGACGAATTGGGAGCAAGAGAGAGAGACATGCGACAAAGTTTGCACGGCCGGATTTGAACCGCCAAAGTCGCAGCAGACTGTCAGCTTTCATTTGTGGGTTGTTACATCTGCATCGGGGAACCGTGTAGCAATTGTAGCCATTTTTTACACATAGCAGCCCCGCCATTTTAGGGGACCGAAAGTAATTGGACAAATTAACATAAACTTAAAATTGTCATGTTTAATCAATCCCTCCAGGGACTATTAACGCAAAATCAACAAAACTCCGCCAAAGTTGCAAGAGCTTGAATTTTTTTCCAATCACCGCAACTTTCCCGCGAAAAATGGTCAAATCATTGTGTTACGACCCCGGCTCGAAGAGCACAAATGATTTCAAACACAAATTACAACTTACAAAATGTCTATATTAAAATATCTCCTCCGTTGTAGCGAGTCTCATAAAGCATGGTCAGTTTCCCAGTCATTACTGAGCATACAAATGGTTTCATAATAAAAGCGCGTTTGGGTTCTGCTGTCGCGAGTCTCCGTGTTTACACATATGCTACTTCCGGGTATCACACGAGCAGAAACAGAATTACTCCAAGAATTACTCCACCTTAACTGTGATTTTCAGGTCCAAAAAAATAAGTTTCACATTTAAATTTCAAAATAAAACAAAACATTTTTGTTATATTGAGCCTTTTTTGTATGGTTACTCAGAACACAAGCTCCACACTATTTCCAGTTGCGTTATACAGTAGCTACTGTTTCATTCTCACTGAACTTATATTACATAAGATTTTTTATTGAATTACATATATATTTTTGAAATCGCAATTTTATTTGCAACTTTCACTGATTACCGCAACTTCATCGCAACAAACACACACAAAACATCGCACTTTGTATCGTACCTTTTAAGAAAAGCTGCCGCAAAATCAAGCATTTTAGGCCGCAACAATCACAAAAAAATTCCGGGAGATCCTGGTGGGACTGTTTAATATTTGGTTGCATATTCTTTGCATGCCATGCCTTCCAGATGTCTGTGACCCAACAACATCAAAAGACTCTTGATATCTTATGTTCAGGTACACTTACAAGCGATAATATAACCTCTGCATTTGAATGGATCTCTATGGGAATTGGGGGGTTGGACTAGATTAAGCTGTGAATTACACGGGAATAGTATGGAACACATGGTTAGCTAAATGGCTCAAAGTCATCAAGGGTCTGACGTATCAAACGCGCCTCAAACCATCACTGCTGCCAGATATGCAGTAGATATGGATGGATGGATGGATCACTTTAAGGGCTGTTTCTCTTGACTTATTTTTCCATAGAGTTCAATAGGAAAATGAGTCAGGAGAAACAACCCTTCAAGTGATCCATCCATATCTACTGCATATCTGGCAGCAGAGTGATGGTTTGAGGCTCGTTCGATACCTTAGACCCTTGATGACTTACAGCCATTTAGCTAACCATGTGTTCCGTACTATTCCCTTGCAATATACAGCTTTATCTAGTCCAACCCCCCAATTCCCATAGAGATCCATTCAAATGCAGAGAGGTTATAGTATCGCTTGTAAGAGTACCAGAAAAGCGGATATCAAGAGTCTTTTGATGTTGTTGGGTCACAGATATCAGGAAGTCATGGCATGCAAAGAATATGCAACCAAATATTAAATATGATGACTTTATTTAAGTTTATGTTCATTTGTCCAATTACTTTTGGTCCCGTAAAATCAGGGGGGATTGTGTATAAAAATGGCAACAATTACTACACGGTTCACCTGATATGGATGTAAAATCCCTCAAATTAAAGCTGAAAGTCTGCCCTTTAACCTCATAGTCACTGATCCATTTGTGCTGGAGTACAGAGCCAAAACAACAAACATTGTCTCAGTGTCCAAATACTTACGGACTGCACTGTAAATGAATGTCAGCCATAGATGTAATCGGGGGGGCTTATTCCACATAAGTAAGTAACTGTGTAGCACTAGGTATTTAACATTAATATTTATAGTAATTTATTTAATATTTTGGAATATTGACCTCTTTTCAGATTTTCTATCTGAGCCACAGCAGATCGCTCAGACCATGGGGGAATGTATGTGGCAGCCAGGCTTCATGGGCCATGGAGTCTATAAAGATGTTTAAGATTGGGTGTAGCAGACCGAGACTGCGGCCCCTAGTCTGGCTTTTCAATTTCTCAGTAATGAAAGTAACTGTTGGGTCAAGCAATTTTCGCCAAAATCACTTTGCACCACAGATTGGGGGGTGGGGGAGTTTCTCTCAACGCTGCTAAATGGCAATGCTAATAGGATGTGCAGAGTCACAAAGTATTTCAAGTTTTTTTTTTTTTTTTTTTTCCTGGAGAACTGCCGGAAGACAGGCCTCACTGGCCAGAGCCTCAAAGGGAAATGGCACATTTGCATATATATGCAGCACAGAATGAGATAGATAGTGGACTTGGGATGAGCAATTTTCAAAGATGAAGAGGCCTAAAATATGTTTTCTAAATGCTTCATATTTCAGGAACAGTGGATTGTCTGATTTCTGTACATTTCAATTTATAGAGATTCAATGGGGATGCTGTGCCAGTATAACCCCCACCCCCCCCCACCCCACCCTTCTACAGACTATTACAAGTATACCACCATCACCGAGTTGACCTCATATGACAGACTTTTAAAAAGGGCCACTGGCAGGACTGGGAACATCTTTTTGGCCGCTCAGCTTGACAGAAGGATGAGATTTCTTTTTTTTTTGGTACCATTTGTTTGTCCTTTTTCTCTACATTTGAAATGCCCATTTGTAGCACACTCATTGCGGCAATCTCCACTATAAGTTTGGGACAGTGCAGACAAGCATGTTCTCTCCTCCAAAACGAGCGACATCAAGCCGCTGCTTCTTCTTCACGCGCGGAATAAAACCTGAGCATGCGCAGATATGAATCAAAGGAAAACATTTCACATGAAGTCTGAGCAAGCAGACCGATTACCCAGCAGGGGTCGTTGTTGAGCAATGAATCATTCACGCCAGCTGACTAAATCGCTCCCTCCCTTCCTGGGTGACGCTACAGCCATCCTGTGTGCCACAGTCAAAGCTGGTGCACTCCAGATTTGACAGCAGACCGTCAGGCCATTCACACACTAGAGCAGTGCCTTAACAGGATGAGCTACCCAGCAGCCCAATGACTGGATGATGTTGTTCAGTGTTTTGTAGACTACATAATCCACATTCAGCCGACCTTCATAAGTTGCCCACCAAATGTCACTCGCATGTTCCTCTCTTACCAAAATCGAATTTAAAACACATCTGCAGTATGTTGCTTGCTCTTCATTTTCCTTTGATTTCTTTCATTATTAAAAGGCAACTCTTCGATCAAATTCACCTCTGGCACGTTTATGAATTTTGACAGAATCTTTTTTTTATTACATAGCTAGCTACAATAGATTGCTATCTGGCTAGCAAGCTGTTCATATAATTGGTTTTCAAAAGACACATTTCATTTTGTATTTTTTCCCGATTATGTTGTTACACACATCTCAGCTTGCAGTCAATGGTCCAAATGGTCTTTGTTTAGCTATCATGACACCTGTCAAATTGACCCCAAAAGTTTTAACTGACACAAAACTATAGTAATATTTTTTTTTCACACTTTCTGTTTCACCTATTGTGTGTCTCCCAATTGACTAGCCTTTTATCCCTAAATATTATGTATTCTGTTGAAAATAAAATCTGTGATGAAACATCTCATTTTAGAGCCTGAGGTAAGTGAGTTTGTGAAGTTTAAAAACCTGTTTGGGTTGTCACAGTTGGTACAGGACATTTGATAGCATAGCATTATGTTTATTGCATATTTATTATTTAATCCCAAAAATAAGAAAAAGTAATATAGTGTCAGATGAAAAAATAAGGTTATTAAGAGACGTCAAACATTGAATCGGGGTCAAATTGACCCTGAAGATAATATGAGGGTTAAACACAAAGTAAATACACAGATGTGCCAGTCCTGCTTGTACTGTTTTTGATAAGACTGAAAAGAGTTGTCATACTGACAAGAGCAAGGAGCAGAATCACGTTAAATCCAAACAAAGTTTCAGTAAATCAACTGTGTTAGCGTTGTTCATTGTCCTCTGCATTTTACCTGCTCAACACACAATCTTCAGTGTTGAATATAGTCTCACAGAGAATGATTTTTTGAATCACTTCAGGCTTATTGCAAAGCTGAATTAACACTAATCACTTTACTGTGCGATATACCCACGTTCACAGACTCCTCATAATGGAGGATAAACATCAGTAAAAATCCCCACCTGGTAATCCTAAGCTGGAATTTATGACCACAGGGTACATCATCTACAGCATCATAAAACCAGTGGTGTTGTGATCGAGAAAATAAATGTAAAAAAAATAATAAAAAATTGCCTATCACAGAAAACCGCAGCAATCACTTCAAAGTTGGCGGATATGCAAACTGGACTGAGTCAACAAGTCAAAAGCTTGTGAAATCACTGTCTTCAGTCCTTGCTTGATGGCAGGTTTTATTCAATTCTGCAAAATAAAAATGCCAATCTGGCAGCTAGGGCTGAATACCAAGCAGAGGTCTGAGATTTAACAGCAAAACCTATAATTTGCATTCAATCAACAGAGCAGGGCGTGTTTGCGGTTAGTTCAGTCTGTATAATTTCATTTAAGGACTAAATTCCCCTCAAAAAAAAAAGAGAGAGATGATAATCCTATGTAGGCCTGTAGTCTGTATACATGTGGAGAAAAAAGGAAGGCACGGATTCCAGAAGGCACCACCTTGCTATTGTTAGTTGGCTTTGATTAATTTACATAGCGCTGAATTGCTTCTTTTGTTTTTCTCTTTCACTTTTGTTTGTTTGTTTTTCTCTTAGCCGTGTTTTAAAGGAAGAGAGTAAGAGCTGCGCTGTAAATTTGGAGAAGCACACGAGTCCTCCGGCGGGACGTGAACCGCAGCAGGCGGAACCCAGGGGGCCCCATGAAACATGCATGAGCTGGACTTACTGGGGTTCTAGAACGCCGTGTCAGGAGGGACGAGGCGCATTCGTATTCAAGCTCGACATTCGAGTGCACCCTGCTCCCCGGCCCGCACCCGGCTCTCCCTTCCCTGGCTAATATGGGGTGGGTGGAGAGAGGGGGGACGGAGTATCGGAGAAGTGCTGTCACATCCACTTGGCATGCATAATTCATCTCAAAATCATCAAGTCTAAAAAGGGACCTATTGGACCAGGCCCCTGCAATTGTGGTCAAGGTCAATGCCTGAGTAATGCTGAAGAGGACGATGCGCAGGGAGGGAGGAAAGGGGGGGGTGAACTTTGAGTAAAACTTTCTGGTGCGCTTTCCTTTATAAAATAGATATTTCAGGGTACCATTTCCTGATTGATCCATGAGTGGTCTAGCTGTGTGCGTATTCATGATGTATCAGAGCCAGGGTGGGAAATTAACTTTCTGACCTACCAGCCACAGTGGCTGGTAGATGCCAAATTTTACCAGCCACCCCAAAATTTTACCAGACACCTTTTTTTTTTCTTCTTTTTTTTAATACATTGCGCTAGAATAACATTTCAGAATGCACTCATGTTTAGTAGCTCTAATAAAATAGTATTTATTATATCATGTATTACAGGTCAAACAGTCAAACATTGTGTATAAATTTATTACATACATTTCATATTATCTATTATCTAATACTAGATACGTTTTTCTGAATGAACAGATGCCAGTAGGCCTAACGTTAGAGTGAGCTGTCCGGAGAGATCACTTTTACCTTAGAGCGTATTGGCAAAGGTATTGGTCAGTTTTTTGTTTTTCTGTGTGACGCTGTGCGATGCTTGTTAAAAATGCTTTATGGTAAATTGAACGCATATCAGTTGCACTGGACTCTGCGATGTTAAACGGACCATCGGAATTGGCGGAAGTAGGAAAAAAAAGATTTCACTGCTTGTTCCTTTGATAACTTGTAAACAATCTTATTTTCCAGCAAACTAATAAAATGATGTTAACAGACAATATTAAATGACACCCGTTTTCATTCTGGAAGGCTTGTTTTAATAAAAAATATAAAAATGAATCTTTATATTGAGGGTATAACATAATACCGTAGCTTATTTTGGGAAGTAACCTAGGCTATTTCTTTCAATTAACTTGAGAGCCAAGACTCGCAAAGTTCTGCCACTAACGTTAGCTCTAGAAGAAACTCTGCAAGATAGGCTACTGGGTTCACCCACTGCTGAGATGCGGGGAGAAGCATATCATAGACCAGTGGCTAATATAGGCTACTGGGTTCACCCACTGCTGAGATGCGGGGAGAAGCATATCATAGACCAGTGGCTAATATAGGCTACTGGGTTCACCCACTGCTGAGATGCGGGGAGAAGCATATCATAGACCAGTGGCTAATATAGGCTACTGGGTTCACCCACTGCTGAGATGCGGGGAGAAGCATATCATAGACCAGTGGCTAATATAGGCTACTGGGTTCACCCACTGCTGAGATGCGGGGAGAAGCATATCATAGACCAGTGGCTAATATAGGCTACTGGGTTCACCCACTGCTGAGATGCGGGGAGAAGCATATCATAGACCAGTGGCTAATATAGGCTACTGGGTTCACCCACTGCTGAGATGCGGGGAGAAGCATATCATAGACCAGTGGCTAATATAGGCTACTGGGTTCACCCACTGCTGAGATGCGGGAGAAGCATATCATAGACTTTCCTTGAACTCCAGCTAACTTTTCCGGCGAGGAGTTCAGACGGTAGCCTATTTTCTCTCGTTGTTTTCGTCAGATCTGTTATGGCGCTGCGTTGCTCTGGGGGCGGGGATTGCGTTGAGGATTTATGGTAGGCTACGTAAAAACAATGGATGAGTTGTGAACACGGCGTAAGGCGGGCTCACCTCGGGATATTCAATGTTCTGTCTCACTTTTAGGCAATCAGAGAAAGAAACCTGAAGTTTTTTTTTTTATTCCTGCTTGTATCCACTTTGCTACATGCCACTGTGGTGGGTAGGGTGCTAATTTCCCACCCTGATCAGAGCTGAAAGTAATTTCAATTGCAGTGGGGGAGTGCTAGGCCTGAAAATTTGAATAACACCATTCTTGTTGGGAAAACGGTATGGTACAGTCCACAAAAGTGTAAATCCTAAAAGTTTTTATTTTATTTTATTTTTTCCATCGACCGTTCTCAGCTCAACATTTCCCCACTGCTGGCCTCTTCAAGCAGTAGTTTGAGACAACTTATCCTATACCCTTGCTTATAGAGTATCAAGCACTCTTAGGGCTCTATTTTAATAAACCAAACGCAATGGTGAACGCAAGAGTAATCGCTTGGCGGTATCGCTCTGAGGGCGTGTCGGCGAGAAATTTGGTAATTTCATGACGGCAATCTTGGCGCACCTTATGGCGGTATTGCTAAAAGGCTGGGTTTAAATGTCCAAGGTGTGTCTCTATGGTAGCCAATCAAATTGTTGTTCTCATGCTTTAAAAAAATCCAGTTGGAACGCAATCGCTCCATGCAATTTCATAATGAGCAACCCAAACGCACTGGACCGTCAACGACAAGAGCGATTTTCCGCACAGGAATCAGACATACTTGCAACAGAAGTACAGGCTAGGACTGTAGTAATTTATGGATCACAATCCACACCACCTCGTCTCCCAGAAGTTCGGAAGGCACGGGAGGAGGTGGCGAATGCATTAATTAGCCTACATTTGGTGATGTAGGCATAATTATGATTCAAATGGTAGGCTTATGATTCAACTGTGTCAATGTGTAATTTATATATTATAGGCTATTGGCCTACATGATCGCAAGTTTCTTGTAAGCTGTCCTGTTTTATTCTAGTAGTTTAAATTAAAATTAATTAATTAATAATAATTATAGGCTATTTGTTCATTAAATGGAAGTGTAATGTTGGCATCACCTATAGACACTACATAGAACTACATGACTAAGAAGTTGCCAAATTGCCAGAGTCTATTGCGTTTCCGCTAAGAGGTGGTTCCAGCTGATCATAACGCAATGGGTTTTCGTTGGTTCAAATTGTCACTGAGCCGAAAGTATTTTAGAACACGCCCCAGACAGCGTCACCCATCCCACTGCAGCGCAAGCGAAAGGATGTTATGTTGAGAATTTGTTGATCCTAGCGGTATTGCTGAGAAACGCCATAGCGCCAGTTTTAAGATGTTGATGCTGTCAACAAGCTTGCGTTTGACTATACCGTCCCCTTGCGCTGGTTTGAAAATAGAGCCCTTAATGTGTTGTGAATGGAAGCCTTTTTAACTGAGAAAGTGAATGATACGTCCTCTCCCAGTATCTTCTGTCTTAGATACGGTCAAATTAAATTGCTGGCCTGAAAAAAATGTAATTTGATTATCCCCACTGCCAAGTGCAATGGAGAGCCAAATTCCTGTTTCTCTGCATCTGACACCACTATGCCAGATAATATTGCACTCAACACTAAAACCTAAGTCTAAGGCCGAACATGGAATTTTTGTCCTTAAAAAAACTAAAAACTAAACCATTCAGAAAATGGCAAGTAATAGGGAGTTGTAGAAACTCACAGAGGACATCATTTTCTCTATTTTCATTTCCCAGAATGCATTATTTGTCCGATAAACATGCCATCCATTAGGAATACAAAAAGCAGGCTGGTGTCTTTTTAGCCTTCTGCAGGAATTAAAATCTAATTGAGTGATCATAAAAGATGCTTTTATGCTTTTCATCAAAAAGCAATGAGCCCCCAGGGAATATCAATTGCCCTTTAAAGCTGTTTTGGGAACAATATCACTTTTCTAATTTACACTTCTCATTCAAATAGTGTATATCTATTTGGAACTTTAATTTAGTTGAATGTTTTTGAGAAAACCTCAATAAATATTTTAAATGGAAAAAATGTTTGGCAGTATGTGCCAAGTCAATGAGCCTTATAAAGAAGGCTCATTATTTATTTGTATAAATTTTTTTTTTCCTTTTCAATTTCTTCTTATTTTGCTTTTCCCCATAATTTGGAATCACCAAACTGTGCTTCTTGAGTTACCACCGTGTCCGTTCACCACACACATCAGGAGCACTGAGCTAAAGGACAATGATACACTCGCCTGCAAGCCAGCGACTAGTTTAGAACCCTAGAGCCCACTCTGTTCTAGTATTAAATATGACATCACATTATAATCTATATACAGTCTCAGAAAGGCATAGCGAGGTGCATTTTTGTTCTTTGAGGAACAAATTTGCAACATGAAAGAACCCTGAAATTACAATAATGTTTCTATTTGGTTACTAATAAGAATCTTTCACAAGAAAAAAGGTACAAATTAATTATCTATTGCTAGTACATTTGCTGTAAAAAAATTTTGTACCTATAGCATACCACCCATGACAAGCGTTTATACCTTTTAAGGCAGTTTTTTGTACCTTTTGTCTGAAAGTGTAGATTAATATACATAATGTATACTGTCAGGGGGGTCGGGTAGGAGGATCAGACACAACCGGAAAAGGATTTGAAAAATTATCCACAAAAAAAGTGAATAACCACTAGACAAAAAACTCCCGTACAAACAAACAAAATGAAACATCCTTTATAAAAACAGGACGATACCTGTAAACTCGAGTAGAGAAATTAACTGAGAGGGATAATAATCCCGTAAAGTACCGAAAACAAAAAAACAACCCTAATAGCTCTGGGCGCAACTCGAATAACGAGCAGATGCGAAAACAAAGGGAGATAGTCCCGGCCAGAAAGACCTGTGGAAGCGTTGTGCAGGGTGTTGTGTGCATACTCTGCCCAGGCAAGATGGCGACTCCAAGAGGTGGGTTTGGAGGCGGCCAGGCATCGGAGAGTGATCTCCAATGTCTGGTTGGTACGTTCCGTCTGGCCGTTAGTCTCCTGATGAAAACCAGAGGATAAACTAACGGCCCCCAGCTGAGCGCAAAAGGAACGTGCAAATCGAATCCGAAACCACATCTTGGGGTAGACCATGAACCCTAAAGATGTGATCCACTAATAATTAAGCGGTCTCGGGGGCTGAAGGCAGTTTGGGGAGAGCGATAAAATGTGCCGCCTTTGAAAACCTGTCCACAATAACGAGAATCATCATGTTGCCCTGGGACACAGGCAAACCGGTGATAAAATCTAATGCGACATGGCTCCAAGGGCGACTAGGAATAGGTAAAGGACGTAAAAGGCCCGAGGGTGGGAGTCGTGAACCCTTGTTGCGGGCGCAGACTGAACACGCCGAGAAATCTCTCTCCATGCTGGGCCACCAAAAACACAGAGACAGAAAGTCTCTAGTCCGATTTACGCCAGGATGGTCCGCCAGCTGGGAGGAATGACCCCATAGGAGAACCCGAGACCTAAGCCGTGGAGGAACAAACAGGCAATGAGGGCCCCCACCAAGACTTGGATCAGATCGCAAAGCTCTCTGGAGAGCCACCTCTATTTCCCACATAACTGGGGCCAAGATCTGAGCAGCTGGCACAATAGGTTCGGGAGTCGGATCCCTATCAGTGCGGTCCTGGATACGGGACAGTGCGTCCGGTTTAACATTTTTCGACCCGGGTCGATACGTGATTAAAAAATTAAACCGGGTAAAAAACAATGTCCAACAGACCTGCCGGGAGTTACGCATCTTGGCTTGCTGAACATATTCTAAATTCTTACGATCAGTCCAGACGGTAAAAGGGTGCACCGGGCCCTCTAGCCAATGACGCAAATCCTCTAATGCCAGTTTAACTGCCAGCAGCTCCCGATCCCTAACGTCATAATTTATCTCGGCCGGTGTTAAGGCAGGAGAGAAAAATGCACATGGGTGCATCTTGCGATCTAGCGGAGAATGCTGAAACAAAATAGCCCCCACTCCCAACTCTGAGGCATCCACCTCTACCACAAAGGGGAGGGAGGGGTTGGGAGTAACCAGAATGGGTTTGGAACTAAACCTTCTCTTTAGCTCCGTAAAGGCCGCCTCAGCCCTAGGGTTCCAGTAAAAACGTGAACTTGACGTCTTTTTAGACTAGCGGAAAAAATCAAGATATCGTCTAAATAAACGAACACAAATTTCTCTAACATCTCCCTGAGCACATCGTTAACAAGCGCCTGAAAAACCGAGGGGGCGCTAGTGAGCCCGACCGGTATGGCTAGGTACTCATAATGTCCGTTATGAGTATTAAAAGCCATTTTCCATCCATCACCCTCCCGGACGCGCACCAGGTTGTACGCGTTCCGAAGATCGAGCTTGGAAAAAACTGACTCCCCTTGAAGATGTTCAAAAGCAGAGTTCATAAGCGGAAGCAGGTAACGGTTCTTTATGGTTATGTCATTTAGTCCCCGGTAGTCTATACACGGCCTCAAACTCCCATCTTTCTTTTTAACAAAAAAAAATCCGGCCCCTGCCGGTGAGGTAGAAGGCCTGATGAAACCATTATCCAGTGACTCCTTGATATAGTCCCTCATAGCCGCACTCTCGGGGGCAGATAAAGAGTACAAAGAGCCCCTGGGAGGAACAGTGCCCGGGTACAAATTCATAGCGCAGTCATAGGGCCTATGAGGTGGCAAGACGGAAGCGCGTTGTCTGCTAAAAACCTCGGCGAGGTCAGAATACTCGCTAGGTAATTGACCGGGCAAAGGAAATTCCAGCGTCCCTCTTAACCTAGTACTCTCCAAACTAGAAGGAGAATCCAGTAACGGATCCCAACTGATCTCCGAATCTGAAAATTCCTCCTTGTCCAAAAGAGACTTACCGTCGGCCAGGGAATCCCAAGCCAAACTCTCCATCTCATCCTCAGAGGAGAGAACAGAACTGTCCTGATCAGACAGCGACTCAATATCCTCCAGGTCGCTGTCGTAATGACGTTTAGAGGGAACTCTGCGCCCTCCTGAGGCGAGAGGAACAATGCGAGCTGCATTGGGGACCCCATCTGAGGATGACGGTCTTGTCCCCACCCCAATCAATATAAGGGCTGTGCCGCACCAACCACGAATGCCCCAGCATGAGGGGAAAAGCCGGAGAGTTAACCAAAAAAAACTGGATACGCTCCGAATGATTTTCATGAGAAGCGTACATATTTTAAAACTCCGTAACCTCTTTAATGGATGGCCATCCGGAGCTGTAGCCAAGTGAGGCAGAGTGAGACGGTACACGGGAATATTTTGTTCACTAGCCCACTGAGCATCCACAAAAGATTCAACCGCTCCAGAATCAATAAACGCCTCAACATTAGTCGAGCGCTTATTCTAATGCAGCTGAACCCTTAATAAAGTCAGAGAAAAAGCAACGCTATGTCTCGCTAAAGACCCCGGTTTCTCTAGTGAGACCCCCCGTTTCCCTCCAACTTACGGCATTCCATCTCTGTGGACGTTATTCTTGGAGCCGTAAGCAGGCGTTCCGGCTTCACTTTTCCGCCGTCCGCCCCGTGTTTTCCGGATATGGCTTTATTTACGGAATTTCCATTTTACTTCAATGTATATACCTACTTACATAATGTATTGTATAGCCTATTATGAAAGCATTAGCAATAGGCATCAACCCAGCTAATTCATTTAACCTGGGCCTCAGGCATTGAAGACCAAAGACGTCTGAGGCCATGAAATATTCTATGCTGCGACTGATAACCTTGCCCCAACTGTTGCACATCCTTGTACTCTGATGATATGAAACGTACTCACCATGTTTTTTTTTGTTTTTTTTCTGTTATAGATATTGCAAGTGATTTCTGGATCCTCCCTGTCTCTGAAAACTGAAGAGCACGGTACGCCTTCACACATCAATTCACATGATACACATGGGCACGCATGCCCCAGGGCTTCCGCAATAGCCCTAATCTCCGTTATTGCAGCACCAATCAATGCACTCTTAAAGGTTTGCGTCACTGCCTAGAGGAAGCTGTTTGGTCACCTGAATGTACAACTTCGTTTGCTGCCCAAAAAGACGGCTCTAACATTTGCCCTTGCTTTAGGTGTGTCTTGTTCTGACCTAACTTGCTTCCTATGATCTGTTAAGATTGGCCATTCAACTGCCGTTCTTAGGCTGTGATCGCACAGGACGCGCTTTGTAGGCTTCAAAATGCGAGGAGCACTACCTGTCTTGATCTTACAAAAGCCTACTCTGAAAAAGGCTTTGGAGGCGTCTTTTTTGCTGTTGCTAGGCAACCGAACTCCGCTCCTGTCAATCACTTAGCTAACGCTGCAAAAGCAGCGTAGAAAGCGCTTCAAACTCTGAAACTGAAAACTATTCGGATAAAACGGATCCCAGCTGATAAAATGGATCCGGTGTGATCACGGCCTTACTCAGCCACACGGGGGTGTGCAATGTCCTATTGCGGACTATTCTTCTCATTTGGACCCTGTGGCCTCAAGTCTGTCCCCTTGTTACACCGTGCTATGACTGTTTCTGCTCCTCTGGTTTCAGGAGCCCCACTCTCTGTTAATGTTGCATACGCCGTTCACAATATCTTAACCCTTGGCCACTTTTTCCGCATCTCAGCCACTAGATGAACACAATGGGAAGCCCTTTTACTCATCCACTCTTCTGCTGTGAACCCAGCCAAATTTCAGAATTGCAACTCCTCTTACTGACACCGATCTGTCACTCTGTTGATGGGTCCCGTTACTAGGACAGACCCCACCCTGTTACTTTCTGGCCATACTCTGATTCTGCTCAAGTCGCTGAACTTGTTGCCCTATCTTGGGCTAGTGAATTACTATGTCTGATTTCAGATATGCTTTTGGTGTTGTTTATGATTTAATGCGCAGCTGGTCTTTGCAGGTACCCCCATTCAAAAATGGGGGGGGGGGGGGGGGGGTATTGTTGCAGGTATTCCATTCTGGATTCACAATTCACATAACAAGCTTTGTCCACCACCTGAAGACGCCAACCGAAGCCATTCCTCTGAATTACAGAAGAAGTTCCCCCTACAAGTTTCAAATTGAAGAAATCGGCAGTAGGGACCCCTGAACTGAAATCAGGGTTATGTGGGTGATGTGCTGGCAAGCTATCCCCGCCAGTATGACCTGGTGTATATGCCTATTTACATTTCACTGTCATGATACTTCTCTGAAACTATTATGTTCAAGCAGCAGCTGAAGCCTTCCTCAAAGGTTTTGGAACCTTTCTTCTCAAATAAATGCCAAATGTTGCTCTGTACTACATAACCAGGTTTCCATTCAAGGTAAGAGTGTTTACTTTTGCAAAATAAAAAAAAAATTTTTTTGCAAACTGAAAAAAGAAATGCCTCGGGGAGCATGGAAATGGGTTTGCGCGTCCCAACGGGATTGAGATTAAAATGAGTTAGGGAGGCATTCTATCTTTGTTCTCACCTTTATCTTCACACTTCATTCGCGCACATCTGCGCACACACTTAGCATAATCACATGTTTTTTTAAATGCACACTACTTCTATTCTTTCTTTGGAACCAATTAAAATTCCATAATATAAACAGAAGATACACAAAAGGTAACGCCAGCACCTTTGTGAGAGAACACGGCAGCATGTTGTTCATCATTTTCGCCTTAACGCCATTGCAGTTTAACCTTGAGCAGCCACCGCTTTCGCACTTTCTCCAATCAGGATATGGCCCCATAATGCACTGCTTCTTTCTTGGGTTGGAATGAAGTTAAGCGCAAATATCTGATTTGCTGCAAATAGGTCTACCGCCAATGACCGTCACGTGCACCGAACAAGCCCCCAGTAATCAATATCACATTGCATAATTCTTTTTCCTATCAACAGCATAATCCACGGCAGTTAAGACTGATTTTACTGGAGCGTTCTACAGTCTTTTCACAAAGCCACCCTTTTCCCAGAAGGAGAACAGCAATGTAGAGGAAGACCGGCCTGCATCCTAAATGTCACAGCAAGGTTGGGGTCAGATCATTTCAATCGAGTCAATCTGGTAACGGAACAAGGATCACAATGTTCTCTGAGGATTTGTCAAGCCAAGAATTGAATTCCAGGTTCCAATTTCCGGCATTGACTTAATTCAAATGTAACTGACGACCCAGGCCTGTGCTGCAGGTTTCATTCCTAGTTGTATACCTATAGAGCAAGGTGCACAAGAAGGTGCAACTACAGCAGTCATATGACTGGACAATGTGTACATTCAATATAACTGATTTATGATGGGCAAATTATGGGAGTCAGCAAAATAAATACATTAGTGAAATAAATAAATAAAAGTCTGAGATTGTGGCCAAGCCCCCAATCCCCCGCAAAGCCACGCTGTTGCATTCTGGATTATTCAGGCTGCTAGCACGGCAAAAACCTGTATGTCCCCCTTGATAAATGATTGATTTCTCCCAGTAGGAGTATTGCAGAATGGTGATTTGCGGGGATTCAAGACAAAACCCGTGATTTGTCCCGAAGGGCTTTAAACGAATATCTGATACTTATAGTTGGTGCCATAGCGAGTTTAGGACACACTCTCATATTAAACTGCACTGTGCCTGCTGTGGCAACTGGCAATATCACCGTGTGATGTCACGTCATCTATAGAATTCGAGTTGAGCTGCAGAACAGTGAAATACTACAAACCCCAATTCCAAAAAAGTTGGGACACTATGCAAAAATGTAAAATGCAAATAAAAGCAGAAAGCAGTGATTTATGAATTAACTTTAACATATATCCTATTTAACTGAAAACAGTACAAAGAAAGTATATTTACCTTATGTTTTGAATTTGATAATTTTCAGTCCCATTAAAATGAATCTATTTTTTTTCCATTTCAATAGTTTGTGCCGACTGCCAGTGTTCTTAAGTTTAAGTGCCGTTTAATTACCGGCTTTATTGCTCACGTTTACTTTGTTTTAAGAGACTTGTATCAGACTATTTTCGAATGTGTGGAAGTTTCTTATTATAAGCCGAAAATGTTTCTTTAAGGGTGGGTAAGGAGGGAAACCATGTACAGGATGTGCACGCATCTTTTTAGCCATTTCCAGGAGGAAGGAAAAGGGCTCTGTTACCTGGACAACAGTCCACTAGTTATGGATACGTAAGAGGCCTCCTACACTGTGCGTGTGCATGCCGAAATCGGACCTGTGACTCTGCATTATTAAAGGTCACCAGGGCTTGTTCTCTTCCTTAAACAAAGTAATAAATACAATGAATAAAGAAAGAAACAGGCTAGGGCCCGTTTAATTAGACAGAGCTGGCGAGTGTGATCTGAGGAGGCCAGATGTGTGTCTCTATTTCTGCTTCATCTCAGCTGGTTCCAAATCAAAACAAGTTAGCAGCAGGTCAGAGAGAGTATGACTGTATCACAATTAGACAGGAGTGGGAGTCTGTCATTTTTTGCTTTGCAGACAAAGGGGTAGTGAGCCACCTTTAAATCGTTCATGGCTTTCCCCCGTCATTAGCACCTGGTGCTCTCCGCCAAGTCTGACAGAAGTCAAGAAGCCTGCTCATTAGGACCTGCGGAGATGAATCAGGTCTAAGCGTCGCACTCGACTAGTTTGAAAGCAACACGCCGTGCCATTCTTGTGTTGGAATGAATGGAACGGTGTGAAATGATTAGCAGAACCCCCTTAGGCCTGTGATGGCTTGATATCTTTCATGCGCACGCATGCTAAATGCTGGGTTATTTGTCTTTTTCATTGTTCAATTAGGCCATTTCTTCTGTCAAAACAAAAGAGCATCTTTTTCAGAGCCAGCACATTTCTTTTTCCAATTCCTTTAAGAAAGAACAGTCGTGGATGAGGCCAATTCTACGTATCCTGTCCAAATAGGGCTTTTGTCATTACTTAAATAAAGCATTAGGTCTATTTTGTCAGTTTTTTGTGTGTAGAATGTAGGCCTATCTTTTTTTTTTCTTTTTTTTTTAAGATTCAGCAAAGCCAGCAGCTTATTATGCCTGTTGTATGCGCTCAATGCTGTAGTCTTTATTGAGTACGCTCTGTAGCAGTTTTTGCAACCATGAGGGCACTTTCCACGAAATGCACCCCCCCCCCCCCCCCCCCCACACACACACATTTTTTTGCACAGTGTGAACGTTTAGTGTTTTTATGAGTTTAGCCCATCCCTAGTTATCATCTCCTAAAAAAAATATAGTGGCTCCTGAATAGGGATGAATATCGATAACCGGTATGAAATGGTACCGGCTCCTGATTGGTCAGGACCGAAATACCGATAAGCGTACCATAAAATATATGTTTCTACTCGGTCCTAACGATGACAAGATTATTTTTTTCTAATGATGAGGATTTGCACGCATCAGGTGATTACGTTCGACGTTGTCTGATTACGTTCTGTGCACTCCACCAGTCATGTGGCACTGATGGCAGACAGGTTAAGACATTAAAGTGTGGGCCCACTTTACCAAAGCGAACGTAAACACAGTAAAATGCAATTTATGTAAAAAAATTTTTTTTTAAAAAAGCTGTTGTGTGTAAGGGGAGTAATACTAGCAATCTAATCAAATACAACATGCCATAAATCTGAAGCAGTGCACTGTATCTGACTGCTTGAGCAAAGCGGCCGCTGCGCCATTCCCTTAAAGGGGAACTGAAACATCCATATCCATAACACATTCATTGTTGTATTTTAAAATATCTATCGAAAAAATAATGTGAAAAACGAATATAAATTTAGAAATATATCGCATTTCTTAACCAGATTTCTGTCAACTTAGCTAGTAGTAGCTAGCGAATTATCGCTCGTCAATATGAGTAACTACGAGGACGAAAGTGAACGATTTGTGCCACTAATTTGATTGAGCAATATCGTGTCTGTTTGATTTACCCCTCCCACTCAGTTAAGACAAATTCAACCAAAGAAGTAGGCTAACGTTGTCATAAAATTTCTTCTTACCGTGAAAAACGACACGGTAAGAAGAAATTTTATGACAGCGTTAGCTGTATTGCAGCGGCTAACATTGCCACTTGCACCTACAGATGAAGCGACTAAATGACTACTACTACATGCACAATTATTTTAATGCTCACACATACCTGACTCACGTGCTGCACTTTATTGTCGACTCTTTTTAATTTGACGTTTCGCAGCACCCGATGGATGTTTTCGCTTAGATGGCCCATCGTCCCATGTCATGTAGTAATTACGCACTTGCACTTGAACCTGACCCGAGTATCACATTCGGTTGGGGCCTCAGCCAATCAGATAAATCTATTGCTGTGGGAGGGGGGGCCTCCCCGAAATCTGTGATTTTGATTTGGTTTTATGATCACTGGCACGTACTGTATCCAGAACGGTAACACTTTTTAGAGTTAAAAAAATGTTTTGCGAGGCCCTAGGCATTTGCCTATTCCGCCTATAGGAGGCGCCGGTGCTGTTTGTAGTGAAGCAGCAACAAAACACACTACCAGGCATTTATTTATAGCAATTGGTGCCCTCATTATGTGCTCTCAGGAAACTATGAGGAAACAATTTAATTTAATTTAATCAAAATAACTGTTGTTATTTCTGCTAAAAGTAATAATTAAATAATTAAATTATTTTCACAACATCTCTTTTTTTAAACAAAATTATGGAGAGTAGTATCGATAAGAGTATCAATAAGTATTGGTATCGATAAGCAGTACCGGCATCGCTATCGGTATCGATAAAATCTTAACGATACCCATCTCTAGTCCTGAATTGCAGTGTCCCTTTCACTGGTTGCTATTCAGTAACAGAGCACCAGTTATTTTCACACTTTCGGCAGCAAAAGACTACAGGATGACACAGCATCTGACAGAAACTTCTGTGATTGGATTTTGGTTTACATACATTCTAGAATTCCCTTGTTCAATGCGGTCATATTACATCATATGAAATAATAACTTGAGTTATTGAGTTAACTTCAGAAGTCTCATTCTGTTCAAAACAAAAATATCAAAGCTCATTCAGCCATAAAACACCACTGAGTCTCATATAAGGAGCCCTCCTCACATCTGTTCTAATAAATGGTCTGTTTATTTTTTAATATCTAACACTTGCTGAGTTTTCTAAAATCTTGTGATTTAAAAACCAAGATAGGAGAGAAGGGAAGTGGGGAACAGAGAAAAAATGTTTTATGCACTCTTGATGCCATAAAATATTCACTACCAAAATCAAATTCAAGAGGCGTAAAAAACAAATAAGTAAATAACAGTATAAAAAAATTACCAAGGGCGATCTTTTTTTGTTTCAGTTGGAGGGAAAAAGGTATGGTCGCACTGTCCCGCTGTTCGTAATCTTACATGCGGTCTTAAGACTCACAGGGTGCAGAGTAAGTTTTATGGAGTTTTCTATTGCTGCTGAGGTAGCTAATGATGAGGGTACAGAGTAATAGAGAGGATTTATATTTGCCGCTGTAAGGAAATTTATGCTCCTGAGGTGTACTTGAGTTGCAGTTCTTTAAAACAAAAGAACTGCTTACGCAGCAGTAATGGGCAATAATGGAACCCACCACTGCAAAACTCAAAAATCTCTCTCCCTCCCTCCTGCTTAAAAAAGTATTTCCCACGTGTTGAATATTTTGAAGGAGAAAAAAGTCAAACGTATGCCTGACTTTTTTTTAATGCCCCCCCCCCCCCCTTCCTCCCCAATTTGGAATGGCCAATCGCATACAGCCGCACTCATACTGCAATCGCCTCAACTGATGGTAGGGGTGGGCGATATGGCAAAATATTTTTAACGCGTCTATTAATTGGTCAACCCATTTAATTAAGGCGTTTGAGAAGAAGATATTGGTTTATTGGTGTGTCTGTTAGGGGAGGTGCAACAGGGACTAGCGAATAGTGTGATTTTAGGTTTGGCTGAGAAAACAACGTTGGATGCCGTATATGAGCGTTGTCAGTGCAACTGATAGAATGTGCAGTTTCACTGTAGCCCGATACTCCCGATCTCCCTAGAAAGGCAGATCGTGGTGACATTTTAATCGTTCACGATCTAATATCGTCATATCGCCCACCCCTAACTGATGGCCAAGCACAAACCCTCCTCCGAAGCACATGATATCGCCCGTGGCTTGTTATCATGCTGCAGCCCACAAGCCAAACCCGCACAGACATGAGTCAGGGGAACACGCTTCATGTGCAGCTTTAGCAAGCGGACCGCGGGTCCCGGATCGACCAGTAGGGGTTGCTATACAGCAATGAGACGTGGATCCCGATAAACTGAACCCTGAACCAGCACTGCACCGCGGGGTTACCAGCCACAATCAGATCTGACCCCGGACCATTGGGCTCATCCATACACTGGAAGCCTAACTCTTTTCCATATAGCACAGGCAATCTAACCACTTTGGTACTCTTTATTTTTAAAGTTATATTTTTAGGGCTTTTCAGCACCAATGGACAGCACAGTTCAGAGAGACATGAAGAATGGGAGCGAGAGAAATGGAGAAACATGCGACAAAGGCCGCGCGACCAGAACCGAACCTCCAACGCCGCAGCCCGCAACAAACACGCGGACAGCACTCCCATAGGCCATGCCACGGAGACACCCTGGGTACTCTTTCTGTACTAGGAGGAAAGGAAGGTTCTATCTGCATTCACTCTGAACTACTGCAGCGGCACAAATAACATGTACTGGTATGATGAAGTGACTTCATTGACCATCAAAACAGTTCTTACCTTTTAGTGGGGGGAGAAAAAAAATAAAAAAAAATAAATAATTAAGGCTTTTGAACTTTGCCCCAAAAAGAGGCAACAAAATGTGAGATTGAATGTGAAGGCAGACATTGCTGTTTCTTTTAAATGTCACCGCAAATAATGAGAACCTTTCATGATTGTAGATTGGAGCCTGTTATGCAGCTTCAACAGGTTTCAGAAGTACCAGCAATGTAGCAGAACGGTCAGAGTGCTGGGCTTAAAACATCAAGGTTGCAGGTCCGATACCCCTGAGCAAGGCACTTTAATGTAACCTGAATTGCTCCGGTAAATGTCCAGCTGTATAAACGGACTGCATGTAAAGTAATATGAGTCACTCTGGATAAGTGCCTCTAAATGCCTAAAATGTAATTTTTACCATAAAATTATATTTACCATAAATTTAACCATCAACAGCTTGTTCCTTTGTATGGTCAGGCCTGGTCCTTTTAAAATTGTTTAGCTGTATATATAATATTTTCTTACCATTTGTTTCTACTTCTCCCCAATTTAAAATCGGCAGTGGTTCTCGAACAGCTATTCCACTCACACCTGCACACCTGAAGTGTGCTTTTATGCCTGGGATGCATTCATTCACTGAGAACAACTGGTACCCTGTGGGCCTCTGGTGTATCATTGAGAGAAGGCATGGTAGCAGTTATCTGAGGTAACCCTGGCTAACAGAAACACCTCCGTCTCCTGGTGGGAAGGGAAGTGGTCGATTACGCCCGACAGCTCTGGCCTCCTGGTCATGGGCCGGCTCATGGCGCAAAGCCAAGGCAGAGAGGATTGCATCTGCTGCTAAAACGCCCACACCATGCTTGTTGTTAGCACCTTTACCAACTGGACCAATGAAGTACTCCCAATTTTTACAAAATTTTTTTTTTTTTAAACAATACAAACAGCATCCTTGTCTTCTTCAAGCACGTGGGATTTTGTGGCGAACATAGCGGCTGCAGATCACTTTGCATCGGAGGCGCTGGGCTGAGCCTCCGTCCCGGGGATGGGTGGCTGGCACGAGGCTGCGGACGCGCCCAGGAAACAAAGCCGCCTGACAGAAGCCAGCCTAAATGAAAAGCCACTCAGTCAGCAATCACTGCTCAACGAGGACTTAACAAGGGAGCCGATGCAGACCCGCGTGTTATTCTGAGCACTGAGAGGAATACGAGTGCTGCACTCCTAAACGACCCGCTGCCCTCATATGAACCGGAGCCCTCGCCTCCCTCACAGCTGTAGTGTTCTTCACCCGAAACAAAGAGGCTGCTTTACTCCTTCACTGATGTCAAAAGTGAAAGTAAAGGCCCACCAATTAAAAGTCAGGCCTTTTAGGAAAACCCTAATGAGTAAAACGGTACCTTATTCATAAGAAAGTGAGTCTGAAGAGGGAAGAAAGCGAGAGTACAAGAGATCACAGAGGTCAGTGTAGGAGCGCAGTCTCACCAGCGAGAAAAAGCAAGGCGAACTTCTGAGGATGTCGGCATTGTAGCAGAATGTGCATGAGGTTGCTGAACTGGCTGGATATATATTGGGACTCGGACGGACTTGGTGAGATATCATGATATTTACAGGGGTGAATAAACCAATCACATTTCATAAGGCCCCTTTTGATCCAAAACAGTATTTCATACACTTGGCTCAAGGGCATGTTGCAGTTTAGATGAATCTTGGCTCTCTCTGTACACGTCCCAGTATTTTATCGTGCCAGTATACTGACAGGGGAATTTATGAGCAGTGCTATCGACATGCACAGTAAAAAGTGCGGCAGGGTTAATTACGGAAACTCTAAACGTAAAGTTTTCACTTCCTCCAGGGTAAAAGGGGAAGACGAGTGTATAGCTGGCTGTGGACGTGACGTATGTTCTGCCGATTTCGCAGCTGTTGCCATTCTCTTGAGGGACGTCGGCATCCGACTTTTCTGCTGCTTATACAAAAGGATGCTTGATACAAAATGGGTGATATTTTTTCCTTCTCGTTTAACAGTTTTCAATTGTATGACAGCGTAGTCGCAGAAAAGACGTGACGGAGGAGGACAGGCGGTGGCTGCCGGCGACCAGTGACGACCTGCATGTTAACAGGGCTGCGAGCACTGTCCATTTTTCTGGAGGGACATCTGTCCACTGCAGCTGCTCTAATTCCCCTTTCATCCGCTGGGGTCATTTGCACAACCCCATCTGGAAAATAATAAAAGACTTTGTGCACGGAGGTAGCCGGTTATCCTCGCGGACAAGTTGTCTTGGCGGCAGTGATTTGAGCTATCTGCCCTGCATGTAGGGACATATGGACACACTTGATCCCTGCCTTGCCTGGCCGGCAGAAACCAGAACATAACCTTTATCTCCTTTTTTATATTCTGTGTGTCAGCCATAAATCGAGATGCGTATTATGTGGAACTGCCCATCAACGGCGGTTCCTCCTCGCTTAGTATCCCATCATTCCTCCAGGTCTCTATCACGGCTGTGAGAGCAGTGGAATCTTAATGGACTGCTGTGTTAGTAACTGCAAATGCTGTTATGCTGCTTGAGTTTAATTGTTTTTCTGGGCCCCTTGTGATGGAACATTTTCCTTTACCCTTGTGCATCAGGCTCCTTTAGCTACACAGTTCTTGTCATTATAATTGTTATTGCTGTTATTATTGTTGTTGTTATCTTTTAATAGAATTGTAATGCGCTATGGCAAAACCATATTTTGATATTCTGATAAGCAGGTATAATGTCACTTAAAATCATGTTATTGACATAATATGTGTATTAACAGTATATATATGGTGCTAGAAAGTTTGTGAACCCTTCAGAAATTTCTGTATATCAGCATAAATTCGATCTAAAATGTGATCACATCTTCATCTAAGTCCTAAAACTTGATAAAGTGAACCCAGCTCAATAAAAAACACAAAAAACATTATTCTTTTATAATTTATTTATTGAGCTAAATTATCCAACATTAAATGCTTTGTTGGAAAAAGTATCATATTTAATATTTGGTCACATAGCCTTTGCATGCTGTTACTTCCTGAAGTCTGTGACCCATCAATATCAAAAGACTCTCAATATCTTATTTTCAGGTACTGCGATACTACAACCTCTCTGCATTTGAAAGTATTGGCTAAATGGCTGTAAGTCATCCAGGGTCTAAGGTATCAAACGAGCCCCAAACCATCACTCTGCAGCCAGATATGGAGTAGATGTGGATGGATCACTTTAAGGGTTTCTTCTCCTGACTTTTTTCCCCATAGAGTTATATAGGAAAATGAGTCAGGAGAAATAACCCTTGCAGTGATCCATTTAGCCAGTCATGTTTTCCATACTGTAGGCCTACCAGTGTAATTTACAGCTGAATCTAGTCTCACCTCCCAATTCCCATAGAGATCCATTCAAATGCAGAGAGGGTATAGTATCGCTTGTAACAGTAGTTGTTATTGTCCTCTTTCGATGTAAAAAATAATTATAAGTGCTTTTTTCAATTCTGGGAATTGAGTTTGCAATGACTCGATTTCGTATATACAGCTCTACAAATGTCAATGTCAATTCTGACTCCTGCTCCACATGAAGAAAGAGCATGCCAATCTTTATAAAAATCATAAACAATTTATCATAATAAATCGTTATCTATTTTATTCTAGCTACGGCCAGATGTCGACCCGGGGACTCGTTAAGCAACTGCTAGAAAACATTTTACACTGTTGTTCAAATTCAAAAAATAAAGATTATTGTTGCTCGCAACGTGTTAAACTATAATGAAATCAATAAATTAAAGTCAGTGTTTCCCACAGGATTTTGTGAGACTGTGGTGGGTGGACCCTGGACCCTCTAGGGGGTTTCCGGGGGCATGCTCCCCCGGAAGAAAATTTTGTACATTTTAAAGTTAAATGCATCAATCTAGTGCACTTTGAGAGCAAAATTAAGAGGCTAGATCTATGAAGAATTTTGTGCTCTTGTAAACAATTGTGTGCTCTAATAAACAATTTAATCATAAACACAATTGGTTGTATAGATATGAATGGTGAAGACACGGCAAAAAAGTCACACCCACAAAGCGGAGTTTAACGCGGTTCACAATGGTCAAAACACAAAATCGACTAGAGCATACATTTGAGCCATCAAAGAAATGAAGCAAAAGTGGTTACCTGTGTTGAACTGGTTTATTTTTAAGAAAATAAAAAATATACTGGATGACGAGGGCACACACATCATATGTGAAAATAAGTGACCCTTTGCTGCCTTAATACAGATTTATTATCTATTATAGGTAGAGGACATGGTATTGATAATTCTCCCTACATCCCTTTTGGCAAACTTTGCACCCTGAATTTGGACATTTAATTTTCCTGGGCTTTGAGAAAAACAGTTCTAATGCCCTTCTGTAATTTAATTCCTCTGGGCTCGGCCCATTGATGGAGACCCTCAGGCAGGAAGCCAGGTGCTCCCCTTGCAGCCTGTTACGAAGGTCTGATTTGACCTGAAAATGAAGGTAACTACAATTAGTCAAATGAATGAAAATAAAAGGTGCATTTGGAGCACACTGTTTGTACTCTTCTTTTAGTTAAGAAGATTATGCAGTTTATCATGTAAGTGCGATGTGTTAAAAGTTTGGCACACATCTCGGCAACTTCAGTCATACTGCCATGCCCCCCGTCCTTACCCTGTTCATTGTGGAGACGTCTCTCTCACAGTTGACACTTGACACCGGAATGACAAGTGCAACTGCTGCCAAACGGCGGAGTAATGGGTAGATCTGTCCCCAGTCGCACTCAATAATCGGGTTTCTCATGGTCATGTAAACGCACTCATGTTACAACTGTGTAACTATTTCTCCATCTTGCTAACGTCAGGTCGTCAGCTATCTAGCTAGGGTATCGTTCATGTTAGTTAACGTTAGCTAGCTAGCTAGTAGTTACGTTGTCAGAGCCGCTGGTAATAACGTTAACGTTAGATAATAACGTTAGCTAGCTAGATATAACGTTATACATTGTTTTTCACGACAGGCAGCCTGATATGTCAGTCATAAGCGAGGAGACTGACAGCTAACGTCGTTAACTAACGTTAACGTTACCTAACCTAGCTAACGTTAGACTAACATTAATTATCAATGATAACTTCTGAAGTAACGTTATATGTTTGCTGTCGTACATTGATAATGATAAAATTGTGTTTGGACTAGTGGATAACTGCAGTGGATACTATAACGTTAGTTAACGTTACTTACCTCAAACGATGTTGTGTCCTCAAAATGCCAGTTGGTGTATCGGATGCAGCCAAGAATGTTCCAGTGCGTGTGTGAGCGTGCGCGCGTGCAGCAGTGAGAGATGCTTTGCTGAAGCAACGGCGCAAAACACAACGTTAGAGATCTTTTATGTTATTATGAGAAGTGTAAAAATATTTTCGGTTCATTATGAAACTGTGGCGGGACAAATTAGACTATGGCGGGCCGCCACAGTCTAGGTAATTAATGGGAAACACTGAAAGTAGCCTAGGCCTATAGAGAACTCCCACAGAAGATGCACATCTTAACAAGTTATGAACATCAACAAGCATCTATAGGCAGATATTCAGGTTGACGATTTCTTCCCTTGCGGTCGTTTCCCTCGGTAGCCACGCGAGGGCGCTGACCTTTTAGTGGATGTTTGCTCCGCCGCGTCTTTTTCGCTGAGCTTCTCTCAGCATCCACACCTGTGCGTGGTTACCTCGGAGCTACTTAAGCCCCCGTTTCCTTTGTTGTATTGTTTTGTACTGTTTGGGTACTATTCATTGTTTTTGGGTGTGTGTTTTTTTGTTCCTGTGTGCTACTCGCCTTCTCGTACGCTTCTCCTTACTGATGCAGGGCGTTTATTGTTTCTGGTTCTGCTTTTGTCAGTTAGCTCGTAGAAGTATAGGACAGCAGTTCTCTGTTCTATTCGCCTTTGTTGGTTTCTACTTACTGAGAGACCGGGCGTTCATGCTTCTACTTTGTCACTTAGCTCATAGAAGTATAGGACAGCAGTTCTCTGTTCTTTAGGCTGGTTTAGGCTTTAGGCTGGTTTCTACATATTGAGAGACCTGGCGTTTATGCTTCCACTTATTTATGTCTGACAGCGAGCCGGTAATGGTAGCTTTTGGAACTTAAGTTCTCTGTTCTTCTCGCCTTCTCGTGGGCTACGTTCCCCCGTACTGTGAGTCAGGGCTTTTATTCATTTTCTTGTGATGCATGTTACTCTGGTGCCGGTAGATTTTAGGACTCGGAGACTGCTTTATTTCCGCCCTGTAGCGAACAGCTCTCTGTTTCGAGCAAGGGAGTTATTTTCGTTTATTGTTTCCTCCCTTTTATCCGCTCAAATTTCTGTCCCTTTGTTATTTTACCGCCTAGGCATTCGTTCTCTCACGCTTCCTTTTTCTTCCCTTAATTACGGGGTCTCTCCGTCTCAGTGGCTCTTTCAAGCTTTTAGAATCTCCTCACTGCGTGTGGCCCCTCGAACCTCACATATCACGCCCCCATTACATCCATAGAAGCAATTATCAGAGAGCGATCTACGGAAGAATGCAAATGTAACGTAACACCCCGGTTTTATTTTTTTTAAAAGATTGCGCATCATTCTTTGAAAAAAGTGTAGGCCTATGCCTATTTACTAGCTAGTGGTGCGTGTGTTCTGTGGCACAACGTGATCATATGTGGCTCTGGAAATGTTCTGCCTACTTAGGTGTTTAACGTTCGAATCCCACTCTGCAGCATTCGATTCTTTTTGTCTTTTATAACTTATTATTCTTGTAAAGAGGATAATGCTTTCCATGAGAAGATATCAAAATCCTAAACTGATCAGTGAACTGAGGGCGATTTTGTAAGAACTGCATTTTTGCAAAGGTGAGATCTGAACTTGCATCACCACAAAAGGCAAGTTTTTAAAATGATGTTAGCTAGGTAATCTACTGACAATAAACACCATTACTAGGTCTGTCATGTAGGCTACAATAACCCAAAACATGACTAAAAAATGACTAAAAAAACATGACTAAAACTTGAATTAATTTGTAATTCATGGTAAAGGGAAAATGACTGAATCCAGGCATATGTGTTTCTTTTTGCTAGAATGTATGTGTGTTTGTGTATATGCATGCATCTCTCTAGATTTAATTCTCTTATGGTTTATAAATTTATATGCATTGTCATTATCAGTTACTCATAACAAACACAGAACTAAAAGAAATGATTTCAACAAAAAAAGTTACTATAATAAAACTAGCAAAATCTAGGCCTGCCATTAAAATTATTGGTATCGAAATTAGGCCAAGCTACAACAAACAATATTGGCTATCGTACCTCACACAAATTAAACAAGCTCTATTCCAAAGCAATGCTACTCAATGTTTCCTAAATTATTTCATGCAACTTGGCCCTGTGCTTTTTCATCTTACCATCTGAAAGGAATGTGGTCATTCAAACTTCACATCAAAGTGTCAACTAACAAAAACTGCTTGGAAGAAGACTAGCAGAATATAACATTCACATTTACAAACAGACATTTATACCAAGAAACATTCATCTACACTAGAGACGGGGGGGGGGGTGAATAAATAAATACAGATAAAAATCTACTACGTGTATGTGCATGTTTGTGGGTCAGATAAAGTTTAGTGAAATAATTAGTAAAATAGTATAATTTATTTTAAAATGTAAAACAATAAAAAAATCTTATTTGTGAACACAATTTTACAATTGTGTAAAATTTTAACAATAATAATATAATGCATTTTACTTATGATGTGGTTTCCGTACACCCAAAGCACTGGATGCAGACAATTGTCAAACATATAGTGTAGTCATTTGTAAATTTTTTAACAGCTGAATTTTACATTATTTACACTTTAAATCATTGACATTTGACACTTTCACATGACTCATAAAGTTTGAATGGCCACATTCACTTCGGATGGTAAGATGAAAAAACACGGCCAAGTTTCATTCAATTATTTACGACACATTGGGTAGCACTGCTTTGGAATAGAGCTTTAATTAGTTTAATTTGTGTGAGCTAAGATAGCCAATGTTGTTTTTTGTAACTTGGCCTAATTTTGATATCAATAGGCCTACTTTTATTGGCAGGCCTCGGTTTTGCTAGTTTTATTATAGACAGTGCTTTGTATGCGTAACTCAGCATTTTTGTACGTTGATAACGTTTTCTGTTGAGTTTTATATTATAGGCTACTTCCAGCCTCACTATAAGAACTATAAGAACTATAAGAACTAATCAATCTTTAATCTCCCTGTCAACCCATGTACAGTATATTATGAATTTACATAAAAAATAAAATAAAATGTACCTATATAATTGAAATGCATGTGTCCAAGTGTTAGTTTTAGACTTGTACAGAAGTGTGTCAACTTTTTAAATCACATTCAGAACACTAGACATTAACACAATATACAAAGTCAAATTATTTAAGCTTTCAAACAACCAATGCACAATGGTTTTTCCATTAAAACTATGAAAGTGAATGCTTTCCCATTGATGGAATTGTAAGGGGGAGTGTCAGGTTCGCAGTACCAGGCGCGACAGCCAAGGAACCTAAAAGTGTATACCGTAGTATACACCACTAAAGCGGACGGATCCGCACCGGGAGAGGGAAATAAATGAAAGTATGGGAATAAAAAGTCCCAGCGTAAGCCAAATCAAAAACAACCCCAAAAGAGGGTGAGACTCGAAAATAGCGAGTAAGAAACAACGAAAAAACCTCACGCTCTCCAACAACGAGCAATAAAGGGAGGTCAGATATAAACAAAAGAAACCCCGTATTAAACGAACGAGAATGAAAATAGAACCTGTTACCTCCAGCTCTAGGTGCATACGAGCTGAAATAAAAGGTAACAAAGAAAGGAGTAAAAATAACGAAAATACTCCGGAAGGAAACTAAAGAGAGAAGGATAAAGGATAAAGAGTGAAACAGGAAAGAAAAGACCCAAAAGATCTTTCTCCTAACACTAAACGGACTTGCTACGTTTCTTATTTGAAACAACAAGAAACGTAGTGACCGAGATCCTATACCTTACCGACTTCAATGTTAAGTAGAAATCACAGTATTGAAGCACCGGAAAGATGAAACCCTGAGCTATACAGTATATAGCCGGCAGGAAACCGAAAACAGGTGCAAGGAATAATACCCGGGCAATATCAAAATACCGGAATGGAAGACTGAAAATCCGATAGAGTGCCTTGACGCCGCCAAAGAAAAGAACGACCGCAAAAATAAACAGAGGCTGCCAAAAACCATGACAGGAATTGGCTAGAAACAGCTAGAAATTATAGTTCCGGCATGCACTTTTATTAGAAATGACCTGTTTGGTTTAGATGCAGCTGTCTTTACGCTCAGATCACCAACATAACGTAATGCAATATTACGGCACTTGCCAAAAATGACACGTCGTAGGTGCAGCTATTACCAGACTATAATCAGACCATAACTTTAAAGAGAGGGTATACGTGACGTTCCGCGCAGTCATGGTGGCGCGGCAGTAAAATTAGTGTTAATATGAAACTAATAGCCTATACCCTATCAAAGTTTGAATCTCTGCAAGCTCTTCAATAAAAAAATTATGAAAATAAATAAAAGCAAGTACTCCACGATGTGTGTTGGCTACCCTTGAGCCTGTCACAAGGGATGTCATGCCACGTTTTTTTGTCTTTTCTTTTTTTAACAAGCACTGTTGGCTTTAAGTTGTATTATTAAAGGTGAAACAACATGTGACTGTTAACGTTGGTCAAGAAACGATGTATTGTAACATGTAACGTGATTAGGGTGTTATTTCTCATGTAGCCGCAACCATGTTATTATAACGTTTAGGAAACTTTCATTTCCAACCATAATGGAATGCAAAATCAATGGCAGTTTGTCTGTCAAATTGCAATATTATTATGACGTTTGATTTTGTATGGTGCCACAACATTGTAATCTTAACGTTGAATAAAACTTTAATTTTCAACCATCATGGGACATAAATCCAACATTGTAGGGTGGCGGTCAAATTACAACATTGAATAAACTTTAATTTTCAACCTTCATGTACCTCAAATGCAACGTCACAGATTGACCATCAAATTGCAACATCATTACAACATACTATTTTTAACATTGTGAATTCAATGTTTAAAAAACTTCAAATTTCAACCACCTTACAACATAAAGTTGACGTTATATACTGGCCAACAATTTGAGACGTCATTCCAATGTTTCATGCCTAACTGAGCTGCAGCATTGCCATTCTAACGTTTAAAAACCTTTCACTTTCAACCGTCACATACCCTCAACTAACGTCAGGTTAATTAGGTTATTAACATTGTTTCAAACATAACACAATGTAAAATGCCTAAAGGGAATGTTTCCACATGCGGTATAACACTAGAGCATAGGGGAAAGAGCTGTCATTGAGATAAACTGCCAAAACAGTCAGAAACCTTCATTTTGGTTGATCACAAAACATAATTTACTTTTTAATGCAATGAAATGAAATATCCATACAACGTAGCCATTTGTACAAATGAGGAATAATGAATCACAGAGAAGTGTAATTGGGTAATTGTCAGCAATGCCTGTTAGGCCTGTTTTCCATTACAGAGATATCCTTAAGGTTGACTGTGAGCCAAAGATGGGAGACCTTATGCACAAACCCATCTCTTCCTTGCATTTCCCATTAACTTTTATGTGTATGCGATAAGAGGATTATAACTTAATGAAATGTGACCTGGACAGGTCGTTGAGTTGGCTCTCTCTCTTTGGGTAAGAAATCATCTCCAAGTTCTTGAATAATCAAATACACTAAAAATAATAATGAGACAACAGCAAATGGTGCAGAGGATGTGTCAGCTTATAATAATTATAAAAAGGGACACAGTCATAGAACTGAAGACAAGCAGGAAAGCATCAATGCAATAGGAATTGTTTTGGTATAGACCTGAATTACATTAGAGCAACAGCCCTCTAAATGAAATACAGACTTTTTTCACCCCTTGGCATGAATGCTTTGTACATAACTGCAGCTATATTTTACAAGCATCTATATACACTCTTATACAGTGTAGTAGTCAAACAAGAGTTAGCTCTTGATTGCTCACGTCACCGATGCTGATTCATGCTATCAGACATATTGACATAAATTTGCTAAGCAGACGTGCTTGCCCAGATAACTTACAACCAGCCCAGACTACTTACCACAAAATAGGCTGCATCACCATATTTTAACACTTTCACCTTCACTAGATTCCTTTATACCACTAGATCCCTTTATACCGCATTAACAGTTCATACAATTTCCACCTTTTATTTTCCACCTCACACTATACCATATTACCATCTTTCTATGCCATTTCCAGCCATTGATATTTGTGAAGCAACCACACCTACAATTTCTTTAGGAATTGTTAATCTAGTTTATTTTATGTATTTATTGGATTATAATTATTTATTCTTACTAAAGATCAATAAAGTTTGTTTTAATTAAAGGTTGTATCAGCGATTTTGGGTCGAAACATAAATGATCACATTCATCTGATTTTTCCTCACGATCCGCTAGCTGCCCGCCCCATAAGCAGGCCGTCAAAAAACCGCGTCTCTGTAGGCAACCTATGCTCCGAGATCGTACACAAAAACAAATGGTACTACCAACCACTCAAAACCAAAATAAACAGTATTCCAACCAATCACCGACAAGGGGTGGGTGATACTAATACGCTAATACTCTTATCACGCTGAAATCTTGACGGATTTACAAACGGTTTGGTTTCTTACAAACGTTATTAACGTGGTTATAATTCTGGATGCTTGAACACTATTTTTTAAAATATAACATAATTGGCTCTGAGCTGGAGCTGGCTCTGTTTGTTTGGGATTTCGCTTCAGAAGTTACGTCACCCAAAATCGCTGATACAACCTTTAAATAATCTGGCAAATGAACAACACTTGTATGCACAACTAGAATGCCCAGAGTAAAACTGTAACGTTACTCCTCCCTTGTCCTCCACCCCACCAAGGCCAATAAAGTTCAGCAATGGATAGAAAATAGCAGATGCTCTGAGCTATCCCATCATCGTTACGGTCCATAGTTTGTAACGAGCCACACAATTAGGGTTGCCAACCGTCCCTTGAAATAAGGGACGATCCCTTATCAGTTCAATAAGGGACGGGTCTTTTATTGTCCAAATAAGGGACGATCCCTTATTTCAAGGGACGGTTGGCAACCCTACACACAATGCAGTAGCCTACTTGGTTGGTAGTTAATAGTTAGTGAGGTCAGTCGGTCAGTTGCTTAGTCATTTAGTGAGTTTCCGTTTGAGTTGTTTCACAGCGATTTAGAATGGTGAACTTTTGTGTTTGTAGCCTAACAGGGCACAGAGTTCACGTTTTTCCCCTCAGGAAAAGTAGCTATTTTCGTGCGTGAGTACGATTTGTGCAGGTGAGGATGGGACTTCTGCAGCATCTGTGCGGATCACTGCGGCATCTCTGTCCAAAAACGCGGTCGTCTGCGGTGCACATTTTAGGGAGCAGGATTATGTCCCCGGAGATATGATGGAGTTCACGATGGGATTTTGAAAACAGTACCGTGTGAGACTGATCGGCCTACCTGGTGCTGTCCTATCCATTCACTCTCCTTCAGTTCCATCGACATTAGCAGCCTCTGCCCCTAGCCCTGGCGGAAACACTTCTCACAGAGCCAGCACAGGTTCAACTAGAGACTGAAATGTGAAATATTTATGGTAAGCGATTGCTACTAGCTAACTATCAGTTAATGAAATAACGTTGCGTGTTGTGAGGCTAGGTAGCTAGTTAGCTAAACCGACCGATCGATCTGGCATCATACCTAGCCTACTGTTAGCATCAAGCAATATTTCCCCATACGTTTGGAGGTAAAGTGGCGGCATGATGACTTCTATACATCTTATTAGGCAGCTGTGGTAACGGCAGCAATTACACTTTGTTGAGGGTGTATTTTAAACTAGTTAGCTGGCTAGCTATGGTGAGACTTTATAACTAGGAACGTTTTTAGGATTGTTGACTGTTATTTTCATGTAATGTCATAGTGACTGTTGAGGAATTATTTCAATAGAAATATACAATATTATTGCTTTCATGTCAGTGGGCAAAATGCACCTTTTAGCCACAGGGTGGCAGTCTAAATGGAGCTATGAGGTTCAAAAGAATGGTTTGTCAGCCCATGGTTTCGCACGCATCCAATGAGCAGGAGAACTTACTTGATTGCAATAGAGTGCAATATTGATTGCTTACTTATTGCCATGTAAGCAATAAATATTGGCGAATTGCATAGTTTATTTTTTCTCCAGGCTCCTATTGGCACACCTGCACTATGACAAAGGCAGCCAATGTTGATGTCTACCACGGTCCACCTCATTTTTAGTGGTGGTGTGTGCACTGTGTGCAGTAATAGTATTTAGCTATTTTAACAATAGCTAGCCTACATGATCTTGAACTGTGTATTCTGTGCTTTCTGCACATTTCATAGGCTATAATGGTCACAATTGCAGCTCAACACAGGCTACCAATTAATTCAAAGTGTAATTAGCTCGCTATAGCTACCAGCTTTCTTGACCGAAACAATAGATGAACTTAGAAAAATATTGTTAAATGTCAAACGATGTCTTCTAACTCAACCTTAAATCACGATAAAAAAGTGATCTAAACAATATACACAGGCGACCAACACAGCCGATGTCGCCCGACATTATTACGTACGACGAATGGACGCGATTTTAGCGAGATTAGACAGTCTCTACTGGGTTAGTTTTCCCGCTGTCACGTTAAATAGCTAACGCAAGCATTGGAAAGTGGATTTTCCAGCTCATCTGTGTTAATGATGCCGACATTACAATCCATTTTGCTCCTAATGTTGCTTACTTTACCATTCACTGTAACTCCCGCTCTGTTCTCACTGCCTTATGTGACGTCACCGTGCGATCTGTCGATTTCATTACAAAATAACCATAGATGTAATTCTAAGTGTATTTTTACAAAAATACATTTTAAATCCCATTGCTAATATTAATTCACTGTTGATGTTAACCTAAAAGTTGCCCTTTAAGTTGTCAAAAGTTCCTAATTGAACTGAATACCGTAATGGGTACAATCCCAATACAGTGTTTGAAATGTCCTCCAATCTCAAATATTCTCTTCCAATTCCTAGTTTACGTTCACGATAATGGGATACTCGAGTGGAAATGGAATGATTACATTGGTTCTCTGACTGTTTTCGGTGCAATAAATACCTGTTCCACAATGAGCATGGATGTGTTAGCAAGTTCTATGACATTTCTTTTTAAAAATAATGTTTAACAAAAAAAACATTCAGAGCAGTTTTCTTTTGTGCGCACACACACACGCGCGCATACACACGCATACAGATGCACACACATACACACGGACACACACGCTAAAATTGTGTTTTCCGAAGAAATGCTATCTTGTCAATCTCAACAAGTGACTGCGATACACACAACTCTTACCGCATCTTTCCACAGATTTAAAAAAAAATGCATTTGCATGAAAATGACATTACTGAATGTGCAATCGGGTGGCACCGGCCTGGCCTGAAGTGGCCTTCTCCTGAGACTCCAGAGAGCTCCAGTGGAATCTCTAATTGAAAACAGAACAGGAATTTTTTTTTTTTAAACTCAGATAAGATGAGTACCCTTGTATTCTCCCTCTCCTGTACTCAATCATCATACCATCATTTAACACTTTCATCCTCTTTCTCCCCTCCCTCTCCCCCTCTCTCTTTCTCTCTCCCCCCTCTCCCTCCCCCTCTCTCTCTCTCCCCCCCTCCCTCTCCTCTCCTTCTCCCCCCCCTCCTCTCTCTCTTTCTCTCTACCCCCCTCTCCCCCCCCCCCCCTCTCCCCTCTCCCTCCCCCCCCCCCCTCTCCCCTCTCCCTCCCCCTCTCCCCTCTCCCTCCCCCCCCCCCTCTCCCCTCTCCCTCCCCCCCTCCCTCCCTCCCTCTCCCTCCCTCCCTCCCCCCTCTCCCTCCCTCCCTCCCCCCCCTCCCTCCCTCCCCCCCTCCCTCCCCCCCTCCCCCTCCCCCCCTCCCTCCCCCTCCCTCCCTCCCTCCCCCTCCCTCCCCCCCTCCCCCCCCCCCCCCCCTCCTCCCCCCCTCTCCCCCTCCCTCCCCCCCCCTCCCCCCCTCTCCCCCTCCCTCCCCCCCCCTCCCTCCCCCCTTCTTCCAACCTTAATTGCACTAACTGAAGTATAACAAGCTGTTAATTGTTCCTAATGAGGCACTCTAAATGTCTAATGAGGGAGGATTTACGCTCTCAATGCCAAATTGTTTCAGAAACAGATATTCATGTTCCAAAGAATGAATGTTCCGCATTCATTCAAGGACTTTTAATTAGTCATTTCAGTTCTCAAACAATGAATGCAAACCCATTTTCTGCAAACGATTCCCCTTGCGAAAAAAAGGTTAAATTTGTAATGACTGACCGACGGACAGCTGAAATCATTGAAGTTCTAAAGGCTGGAAAGTCTGGAGACCCGGTCCTTGAAAATAATCCATTTGTGGGAATTTAACAGTTCAAAGACAGAGTAAATGGTCACCAGCCAAACCTGTGCTGCACTAAAATCTGTTTCAGCTCAAACCAACAACCTTAATTAATGAAGAGATCAGCAGGAATGAAAAACAGCAGTCACAGCTCTCTAGGCTCCGGACTGGGAGCCTCTGCTCTAGTGCTGCTTTTATTGGTTTATTGGCTCCAGTCCCACCGGCTATAGCGGCCATAAAGGCCTAGATTCAAACATTTGCCCTTAACTTTGCATTTTACAAGTAAATTGAAGGGATACTTTTTTTCCCTTCACAAACACGGTTTGGTGATTTAATTTGCCAATTGTAGCAATATTGTTTGAGAAAAAAACTAGCACGTGAATTTGATTGTGAGTGAACATGAGGGGCAAAAGTTGGTTGAATCCAGGCCATCGTGTCATGATCCTGCACTTTCGAAAAACAGAAAACATGGTGTATCCAGTTCACAATACTGGTCTGAAAGAACAAAAAAAAGCTAGAAGGATCTTTAACCTCCTGGGTTACATTTGCTGACCAAACGCAAAAATATGCAGCCTCTGAAGGAACATTCACTTCAATGCAACAGGCTCACCCTTATTTTTTCCCACAAAAAAAGAAGCTCATTGGTTGTAAACTGGACTTGTACAAAGTGAAAGAGGGGAGGCGTTCCAGGATAGGACTGCCATGCAGAATATTTTACATGTCCGAGCCACTCAAAAGAGAGGGACCACATACCCTGTGCCAGTTTGAAGGGGGGGGGGGGTCTGGTGGCTTTCTGAGCCTTAAGCCTGGTAAGGCGGCTTATTGCATTTTTGCTAGCAAATCACAATAGTGTTTATACCAAGAGTGATGGGTGTTCTTCTTGGGTGTTCTGTTGAAAAACAAGACAATGCTTCTCTTTTTTTTTAATGGTTTGCCGAAAAAGATTTCCGCTTCCACACATTGTTTTGTTTTACCAACTCCATTCTTTGTTTGCAGTCTTTACTTGTTCTATCTCTCTCATACACACACACACACGTATGTGTACCCTTTAGTGATTTGCGTGTATGTGCACGTCTGTTTGTGCGTGCCGGTGTGTATGCCTGTCCTCTCCCCTATTCAATGTCTACAGCTGAATCGACCGAAGGAAAACACGATTGTGTAGACAAACGAGACAGGCTAATATCCACCAAAACGGCGTCCGCCATCAGTCACGGTATCAGACGTGAGCACACGGCCTTATTGAAAAGCAGGGGCCGTGAAGGGCCTTCATTTCTGAGCCTGTAACAGAAGATAAGAGACAGGAGAGGACTACCACTCTGTCAAAGCAGGATATAAACACTTAGAAAAGACGCTAAATCCTTAATAACACTAAAGGGGCAGGGGATCTGATGAGAATACGCTCACGGTTGGGTGACACGGCAGGGTCCAAACGAGGCCCGCTATTGAGATACTCTTGGCCCATTGATCAATGAGAATAAGAAAGAATACATTTTTAAAAATTAAAAAACGGTGACTATGTCCAGGTTTGTATCTACACAGTGTCTCCCAACAGTGACAGAATAATAAACTATAGCCTACCTACGTATGTAAATTGAAAATATTTGTATGCCATAGCACCAGGCTTCAATATGACATCTAAAATACCACACTGCTTGTCCTCCATAATGTGCACTTAGCAAACTTGCTGCTTGTCATGCTTACTCAAATACATTTCAAACTGTTAAAACTATATCTAATGTATGTTGATGTGATACAATTTCATAGCACACCATGTCAAAATACCTCTATAGACTATAAAAGGGGTCGTTTTCTCTCCTGTCCACAAATCAGCCCTGGCTAATGTGACAACATGCGACAATGCGCTGTGTTATGACAAGTAATCAGGCTAGTATTGAGAGACTGTGACAGGCAATGACGTGTGTGTGTGTGTGTGTTTGTGTGTGTGTCAGACTCAGTGCTGTAGTCTTGTTGATCAGTGAGGAGATCAAAGCGGTGATTGTTTTGCAGGGCCAGGTACAGTATGTATGCCCGCAGAGAAACAACAGATAGCTGAACCCAGATCCGCTGTGGCCTCTTGGGCCCCATCGCGGACCAGACCGACGCAGTGGAACCATGAGCGTGTGTGTAGGTATGAGCTGTTCGTGTGTGTCTGACGGAGTGAGTGAGTGAGTGAGAGAGAATAGCTGAGGTGTGTGAGAGAGAGAGAATAACAGAGTGTGTGGGTGTGTGTGTGTCTGCGTACATACTCAACAGCATGACTACGTATGCTTCTCTTCTCTGGTGAACAGCCAGCCAATGTAAAGTGAGTGGAATGATTATTACACACGTCCCGCACAGACATATTTAATACACGCAGGCTAATAGCCAGTCCGCAACAAGCCGTTCTGGGAGGCCTGAGGACTGCCACACTAGTCCTCTTTAATCCTGGCCACCATTTGACAGTGAGTTTCTGGACATGTCCCCCTGTCCCTCTGGTCTTGGCCTTGCCCAGCCCTCATTAAACCTTCACGAGCCCAGCTGTCACCCCCACGCCCACCCCACCCAAACCGCCTATCCCTTTCCTGCCACCTACATGCGCAACTTCTGCTGTTCTCGTACCGTCACAACCTTACACTTTTCTCAAGGTTAAAGACGAGTGCTGCAAAGCCCAGCATGAATCATATCAGTAGGTAAATCTTAATTGTGCTTCTACAATACAGAAGCAATAGTAGAGGGAAAAGGCCTTTAATGCGGTGTGGAAAATCTGACTATCCACCGCTTAATAATACTCATTCCTTTTTACACAGCATGATTCATTTACACGGCTTTAATGCTGTGTCCACCTGTATCTAATTTGCGTTGCGGGAAAACAAACGGCCCTGATTTTCTGTCGCTGAAATAATAAAGCGAATAGCATCTTTCCAGATGAACGCAACAGTATTTATATGTGCTGCAGGATCTGGGGTTTTCGTGGGCACTTGATGCAGACGAAAAATAAATAAATAAATTGATAGTGGCATCAGGGCCGAGGATCTGGGTGTGTTTGGGAAGCGGAGTACAAACGCGGCAGGCAGCCCGGGGATCACTGTGAAGCGGCACGGCACCGAGCCTCTCTGTCAACAGCGGGATCTGGGCAGGATGCACCCAGTCAGCCACAGTACACCGTGAAAAGCACACTTTATCCCCGCCGCCGTTTGATCCCTCGTGGCGCCATTTTTCCGGGGCGCGAGTCGGTTTCGGGTTTGTCGGGGATGAGGCGGCTGCAGCGGAGGGTACGCTCCGTCTGCCCGGCTCCCGATCGGTGCAGCACATTCCGGAACATTCCGCAAAATGCAATCTCAGGTTGCTGGGAGGTGCTGAATGATTTATTGCATTTCCAGGAAAAAGAAGAGTACTTTTTAAGCCCGTTCCTGGCTCCCTGTAATACGGACGATCTTTCTCCAAAATCCCCGCGCGTCTCAGAGGAAGTGGCGCCGAACTCGGTGTCGCCGCTGTCCAAACCGAGCCTTTGCTCCACATTTTTAGTTTATAGCCTGCTCCTGCACTAGAGCTGCCGTATAGAAATCTGTCCATGCCTCATGCCAAACGGTGTTCTTAATTATTTAATTAGCCCAATCATTTTTTTCATACAATTATTCATAAGCTAATGAATGCCAGCTGAAGAACGTCCTCGTGTCTCAATGTGAAATTTTGGTGTTATGTTGAAGTGATTCCAGCGAATCACTTAAAGGATTTCACGGCCACCTAACTGTGGCAATGACGAAGGATTCTTTTGCCGTCCATCTTTCTTTTCAACATAGTGTATTTATTGATGAGCCACAACCTTTCCCTTTATCCATCCTTTCTGAAGAACGTAAACCCGGTATCTCAAACTATGGTCCTGGAGGGTCACAGCGTCTACAGATTTTTCTTTTCTTTCCTGCCAATCAGCAGCCAATAGGCCTTGAAAACATGGCCTGTGCACTCAGTGACTTCAAAGAAAAGCTTTCGGTGTTGGAACACACCATAAACCAGCAGACACTGCAGCCCCTCCAGGACTGGAGTTTGAGAGCTCAGACATAAAAGGAAAAAGTGGGGTCATCAGTACAGAGTGGTGGAGAAGAGCATTGATGAGTGTCTGTGCTGGTGCTAATGTTGAGACCGTGGGGCCGTTGGCAGATAGAGATGTGTCCATCCCTCATTGTGAGTGGCAGGGTTGAGGAGCAGTGCTTGCGAGCAGAGTGTGCACAGGCCTAAATGAAATCCTGAATCAATTAAGGTTTAATGTCCAATGGATGACCGTCAGCACAATGAGCGATTTACTGCACCAGCAACAGCCAGGAGACACGCACGCACGCACGCACGCAGGTTAATCCCAGCTCCTTCTAAATCCTCCATAAAGCTGAGTGAGTCACTGTAGCAAGCCCCAGCTCAGTCAATATGTGGCCCTTGCCCCAAGAGAGGTGAATTATCTTCTTTGCAATCTGGCAACTTACTCTGTAGCCCAACAACATGGGCTTTAAAATGTCCCATTAAACACGTCTTATTCATAAAAGGGCATTGACATTGATTCCCCACCTAGGTGGGCAGCACTCATTTCAGACAAACTTCCATGGAAAGTCCTCGAGGGAGCTGCGTATTGGTTTTAAGGTTCACGTTCAGGAAACGCCTGCTCAGTTGCACGTTGCCCTTTGAAGAAAGCCCACCTACATTGCAACTGTAACCTGGTATAACCGAATGCCCCATGCAGCAAGCATCTGGAGCGTGCGCGCGCGCGCACACACACAGGGAAAAAGCTGAATTTGAGAACAAGTACGTAGCGCCATGGTTTAGTTTAACTGCGGATGCTTTGCGCCCTATTGATGGGGTCGATTTAACACATTACACCAATTCTCAGGTCTTTGTACTGGCTTCCAATCTCAGAGAATTGACTTTAAAATACTGCCGCATGTTTACAAATGGCCTAGGACCAAAATACATTTCTGACCTGCTTCTACCATATAAACCTGCCAGACCCCTAAGGTCATCTGGGAGCGGTCTACTAATTATTCCCAGAGTTAAAACAAAACATGGTGAGGCAGCGTTCAGTTGTTATGCTACGCATAGCTGGAATAAAGCTCCAGATGATCTCAGACCCACTTTCAAAACTAGGCTGAAATTTTTTATGTTCTGCATCGCATATGTACTTTGATTTTAATCCCTGCATTTTATTCCTGTTTTATTGTATGTCTTATTCTGTATTTATGTAAAGAACTTTGAATTGCCTCTGTGTATGAAATGTGCTATATAAATAAACTTGCCTTGCCTTATCGCATTTCAGCTGGGCTTACCATTCGCTAGAGATCATGAGGCTTCCCCTTGTTACCTTCTATCGGCGGAGTGTGGTAGGGGGGCGTGGTTTTAGGCGCTGCCGGCAAGAGAGAGAGTGAACTTGTGTGGTTTGTGGAGCCGGCACAGCTGTCGGAAATCATGCAATTGGTGATGAATTATTGTTTATTAATTGTGTAATTAACCAATTGCCTTGATTGTTCGACAGTGAGCCTGAGGGCATAAAAGGAGGCTGCTGGGAGTTTGAGAAAAAAGGCGAACTTGTGTGTGTCTTTGTTAAAACGCCGATTGAAAGGCGAAATCAAATAAACGGAGTTATCTCCAAACGAACTGTCGTCTTGGCCTCTTGAACACGAGGGGTGGCACTCGCTTTGCCACACAGAGTTTCAAATGCCCTATGAGATTGTCTGGGAGACAATCACGGCCATAAAACTGACACACTGAAAAACTGCCCCCTACGGTACAGGAACTGGCCGTATGCAGTGTCAGATCATTCACAGATCATTCTGAAATAAATATGTATGCATTCTGCATGCAGCGCATTGTCTTCCCTGTTTTTTTGTCTGTCTGCAGGACCCACTTCCACTTAAAACCGCAGGATCGCAAAATGTAGGCTGCCAGACCCATCGGAGCCTTTGTGGACAGCCGCTTAGACCGCAACTGAGACCGCAATTATGTCATCGCGTCCACAACAGTCATCGAAGATCGTCTTGAAGATTGAACCGGCCCTCATGCCCCGGTTCCGAAGAGCAGTCAACATCTCAGCTGCCAGAACTTTGCAAACAGTCATCCACCATGCATGGATTGCTGCACGCCCACTTTTAAAACTGCTGTATCTAAATTTAAAGCTGCATATCTGCTCACCTGTCAATCTCAGGATAACATTCGGATACCTTTTAAACTTTTTTTATTTTTCATTTTCAAGTTTTTGTTTTTGCCTCACTTACAAGCAAATGTACACATTTCTTTTTTAGACACTAATTTTCCACTCCTCGGGGGGGGGTATGTATTTTCCTTTGGAAATGATTTGCTACAGTTTTGTCATGGGAAAAGACTCTGCATCCCAGCAGGAAAGAGTGATCCCCAGTGAGGAACGTTAACGGCTCAAAGACTGAGAAACATCTCTGTAGAGAGAGCCGTGATGTCGCCCTGTGCTGCGTCATCTTTAATGACCAAAGAAAAACAGAATTCTGCTTTGTTTCTGGCGGCTTTGAGGCAGTCTGGGCTGGTCCCCCGAGGCAGGGGCACTGTAAGGTGAGGGTTAGGAGGATTCGAAGGGCCCAGACTGGGGTGGTGGAGCCCAAATTAGTTATTTTCATGGGGCCCAAAATCGCTGGTGCGGCCCCTGCCCCTCAGAGGGTTCCAGTGAGGCTACAGAAAAGATGCATTACTCAAACAGGGTGGGGGGTTCGTTCATTCTGCCTGGAAATCAAGTGGTGAGATACTGTTTTCTCAAACAGTCAGATGGGTTAACAACCAGAGGAAAAAAAACTAAAAAGAACACGCCCCACCCCACCCTACAAAGCCAGCGGGACTGGATAAGGGTTCTCACGTTAAGAAAAGAGGCAGAGCAAGCATATTAAACATTATCCTTGTAAACCATAATATTTCCTAAGTTACGTTTTCTCCTGAGAACGGAGGCTTAAATAGATACAGATACTCTTTTCTTCCACAGCTGTTTGAAATGCATGAGGCCACTGCAAAGAGATAAGAAACTTAACGGAGTATAGACTTGGAAAGTTAACACAGGTCTCTCTCTCTCTCTTTTTTTTTTGACAGCTCATCCTATCGTTTTCACTACCAATTCTCACTTCATCCCATGAAAGTTGAAATAAGCACACATCACAGGCTATTCTATCAGGAACAACCATACCTTGAAATTGTTCCTGAACAAATATTAGCATGAGGTCGTCGTCGTCATCCCCCTTCTTCTTGTGTGAACCTCTCGTACCACTTTCACAGAAATAAGCTGTGCAGGTCACATATCCACAAATATCTGACTTTATGTCACTCCCAGTTATCGTTTGGCTCCTTCAGCAGGATCATTCCATCCCTTTCCTTTGTGTTACTTCTTGTCACAATGACAGGTTCATCATTGCATCTACTTGCTTAACTGATATTACCATCCCAGATGGCTGTAGTATATGTTATATTGCACACCGCTCACAACCACTGCAATGCCAGGAAGTCACACCTGGTTAGCAGATTTTGAACAAAATTTTAAACGTGTTTTATAACCTGAGACAGCTGTAAAATATTTAGTTACGACTAATAAAACATACTGTAATGACTGCTGTGGATATCGTTGAACTGCGGGACATTTAGGGAACCATTTCTGAAGACATTTCTCATGAGACTCAAAACCCACATAAGGAAACAGTGGGATTCAAATCGTGTCCATGTGCTCAAACATTCTGAACATTCCTTGACCGTTCTTGAGCGCCTTTGCTAAGTGAACGTGAACGCCCTCAGCTGATGTACACATACAAGTTCAACTGCCTCCATGAACCATAAGTGATGTCAGTAATTAGAATTTCTGTCAAATATGTTTTCATGCGGTGCGCACCATGTATGAATTACCCAAACTGACAGGCAGGAGCACCTGCGCTCTAATGCTAAGTCTGGCCAAAATACGTGCCAAAATGGCGCTTCACTTTAAGCATTTCAATTTCAAATGCAAAAAAAAAAAAAACAATTAAAAAAACAGCACCTAGAGTTTTTTATGTCGTTATTCCAGAGGACAGGCTCTGTTCATAGGGCATTAAACTCTGCTTGAATTTGCTCATCTATCTAAAGAGACCGTTATGTGGCCCAGCGATTCTCCATTGTGATCCTGGCACAAGGCCAGGCAAGTATTCACTAGTAGCACAAGGAACACGGGCAGAGCCTGCATTCCTCATTAAGCCCAGCTCTGGGTCCGTTTAGCCTGGAACAGTCTGAAACGGCCTGGCCAACTACAGCCATGCAGGACTGGCAAGAATTAACCTTGATATGTTGGATGTGATTCTCACTACTGTCCTCTGCAAGCAAAGTAAAGGAAAACACACCTGTTAACACTCCATCTTGGCTCAAATAACGCTGAACTCTGTGTGTTTAGGAGCCCTACCTGTAGTACATCTAACACTGTATCCTGACCCATGTTTGTATCTCTGCTATTTAAAGCTCTACAACCTCAATCTCCCTCTTGCACCTACTGTCAGCTACCATTATGTTATTGGTTATGTACTATCCGTTATGACACTGATGACTGCTCATTGACTAATCTGAATACACTTTTTAAGTAGCTCAGAGCATCTAAGTACTTAAATTTCAAGAGTTTTTTGTTAAATTGAACATTTCCAGGGGCGGGTCGTGGTTGGTTCTTTTGCAATGCGGCCACAGTTAGGGTTTGGCGTTCGTTTTGGTGATCATTGCACCTGCCAGACTGTGCTTGTGAAGAAAGGAGGATATGCTTAATAGTGAGACAAAGTAAAGAACGAATGCTGATTTGATCCAGGCTATTGTTCTGCTGTTTTCTGTCAGAAAGCACCCTTATCCCCTTCTCGTCAGCCATAAGTGAGGGGGAATATGACTTGATGTTGAAGAAGGTCAGGCTCGGCACTGAGAGAGAAGCTAAGGTCAGATGCTGTTTGAAACAAGCACATTCTGTGTCGTCTCGCTGGCCTGACTCGTTTGGGCTTCATCAAAACCGTTCCCACATCGCTCGCTGGGCCCACGAGTACTCCATAACACAGGGCCAAAGAACCACACCCACCAGTGCAGAGAGAGAAACCAACAGAGAGAGAAAGAGAGATAGAGGATGGGAGGATAACTGGTTTCACTGAAAAAGTTATAAATTGTTTTGGCAAGGCTAATAAAGCCAGTTTTAGTCCCTTTAACCTAAGAGAGAGATGGAATGATAGAGTAAAAGAATGAAATTAAAGAGAGGGGTAAGAGGGATGCATGAAGACGGGAGAAAGGAGGAAGACCACTCAACTACGACTCCCATGTCACCTCCAACCATTTTTCAGTAGTTCACAGTTCAATGTAAACTTTGCTCCATAGAAAGATGCCTCTTGGCAGCGACACAAAGCTGTAGCCTCATTCATTCAGCATGCATCTCAGGCCTTGTTAGTTCAAGGGCTGCATTGAGCTCAGGCAAGAACTAACAGTGATGCACTTCAAACATGAATGTCCTGGTGAGTTAAATCTCTTGCCGTGCTGCAGGAGATCAACTACCCAAATTATTGCAATTAAATGAAACCTCTTCAGTAGGTGATGAACTAGAGGAATTCTTAATGCCTCAGAATTGCACAGCCTGTCCTGTCGCCCTTGTGATATCAAATGCTGTCCTTCTCCAAACACCAACAGACAGATCTATTTTTTTTTTAATAACATCAAATTAGATGATAAATGCATTTATTTTCAGCGTAACCCAGCGCCACACCTTACTAGAAAGCATTAGAGGCAGTAGAATGGGTTTACTTACTACATTCCCATTAAAGTGATACTGCAGTCAAAAAGCAACTTTTTCCGTTGAAAACCGATGTTTTGAGTTAGATTATAATCATACACAACTGTCTATGTCCAAAAATCTCATGTTTAGTCAAAACAGTTTTATATGAGTTTTTGTGTAGGCTTACCAATACGCTGGTTTCCGGGGATTTGTGACGTCACAAGATCCTTAACATAAAAATGGGTGGAGTTCAGGTGGTCCTAGGCGTGGTCTCGGCTGGGCACGTGGTATAAAAGCAGAGACCAACGGGTTTTTTTCCTCTTTGAGACTGAGACCCTTGTCCTGCTAACTAGCTATTTCAATTTCAAATGCAAATTGTTTTGTATTACTGCTAACGTTAATATTACGACTTATATCGAGCTACTAAGGCTCCGTTCACACTGCAGGCCTTAATGCTCAATTCCGATTTATTGCTCAGATCCGATTTTTTTTGTTTGGCTGTTCACATTAATTTTTTAATGTGGCCCATATCTGATTCCAGTGTGAACCGATTGCTCTCCTCAAATGACCTGTGCAAATTAACAAAAACGAAATACACAGCGCCTGTTACACAGCCTGCAGAAATAAACAACAACAAAAAGGAAGTCATCAAAGTCACAGCTTCTGCGTTAATTTTAAAGTTGATGTGCAGTGGAGCTAAGGTGAGGAGATGGGGAAAAAAGCCAAGGTTTTTACTAGCTTTTTTTGCTGCCATGGCTGCTACTTCTGTGCAGAAGGACTAGTGAATGCGAGATCTGAGCCAGGAATGGGGGGACCGTGACATGGGCGGTTTCAGTGAAACTCAAGCAAGGCATGAAATTAACCTCGCCCACTCGCCTGGGCGAGTGATTATGAGGACGGGCGAGTTAAAAAAATGGAGCGCTCGGCCGTTTGGCTAGTGAGACCAGTCCATATAACATTTATAAAACGGATAGTTCCGGGATGCAGATTGGTCAATACAGCGCTCCAGCCGTGTTAAAATACACAATATAAAAAAGCTATCACACGACACATCTGTTCAATTTCATGTGTAACGTATAGCCTAACATCACTGTGCACCCTTAGATTAAACTATTGACACATTATTGGACCGACAACCATAACGTTCGGTAAGCAGCTACATGAGAAAACCGTGAATAATGAATACCGTGCAACAAACCAAGACAATATGGACAGTTCTAACATTATTTTAAATCAAAAAACGGTTAATGCAGTCCGTCTCATTACCCAAAAACATGGCTGAGGCTCCTTTCACTCAGTTTTCTTTTGTACTAACTGACTGTTGTCCATTAAATTCAGCTGAATATGGCTCTCTGCCAGAAGCTGGACATCGAGAGGAGCTTCTGCGCACCTTACCATCCACAGACCAGTGGATTGGTTGAAAGAATGAATGGGACAGTGACAAAGTACTGTGGACTTGACACTAAACTGACCTTGACCCATTTACACCACTAAATGGTAGGCTACTATAGTCACAGTGTTAAGTATTCTATTTTGGTATTGTATTAAGCAGTGTGATTTGGGTCACACATCGCAATCATAAGCTATGCTTTACAATCAAAATAGTATTTCATAACAATGTCGATATGTTTCAAAACTCTCACCAAATTGGTGGATGAGAATCCTTGGAACTGGGACCTCAGTGCAGCCATGTTTGGCTTGCCCACCAAAGTACAGATCACCACCAAGCACTCCCCATTCTACCTCATGTTCGACAGAGAAGCCAGATATCCATCTGAGGTCCCAGAGACTTTTGGAGTGAGTAGATAGGTCTCTACATTTCCTTCACTCTAACTTATAGCTAACAGCATTTTCTCTCAATTCAAGGTAGCTGAGAATATAGAGGAAATTGTGGCTACAAAAGTTTATAAGTACTAAAATGGACTATACTTTCTTAAAATAGGTGTAATAGCCTTTGTGCTTTATTGGACAGCACAATGTAGAGACAAGAGGAAAGGTCGGATTCGAACCGACAATGTCGCAAAGAGCACGGGAATCCTAGTTAGGCCACGCTACAGACTGCGCCACGGGGAGACAAGCCAGGAAAGCATACTTCGGCTCATACTTAAATCAAATTTTTTTTTTTTTTTTTTTTAAATAGTTCGGTTTATACTTACAAAAAAATGCTGCTAAAAAAAAGTAAACTAGTTCTGTATGCCACTTGTGCTCACTGGATATCTAAATTAGCTTACTTGAGTTTTATTAACTAAAATGTGGCTAGTCCTTAGCCATAGGCTACGGTTTTTATTTTGTTTTTTTAAAGGGTTTCCGTGCTGTTATAGTTTTGACAGCTCCGCGTTATCATAGCTATGATGCAGCTTTAGCAAAAACGGGTATGCGGTAACAGACTAACCTTTTTATATTCATTCGTTTTTTGTTTTCAAAGAGGGCATTTCCCGGTATAATTGCTGACTTGTGGCGAAAGTGCCGCCGTGGTGATACTAGATTTACCTTAACATCTGTCCGATGTCGTCGTTTTTCGCGGTAAGAAGAAATTTTATGACAACGTACGCTAACTTACGCTCGGCTGGCTGGGAGCTGCTGCCTCTCTAAGTTAGGTGTAACGTTAACTGTAGCTTACATTGCTTGTTTTGTTGTTGATTAATTAAATAATCTGTAGCTATCTAGTTATGTAACGTTAGCTATAATCTACACTTCAAGAACTGCAATTTATCCCTTGTAAGAAAGACGGAGAATTTTCGGGATTCCAGATTTAAATTAGTGAGATATTGATAATTACAGATATTAGGACTGATAGCCTATTAGTGGTAATCGTTGTTGCTGTCCAGCAATTTGCACACAGCTATCCTGTTATTGCGGTAATGGTAACGTGTTAATACAAAAACAAAACGGGATTCCTGATTCTAGGCAAATATTTATTACAGATGTTGACGTTACATACGACTGTTATCATACCATTCAGAAACATCAAGATTCTCTCGGGGGTTGACCGCATTTTCTGCAGCTCCGGCAGCAGCAACAAGGGGTGGCTCAAACATATAGGGCCGCAATGGAGCGAAGCCGCCCCCATATCTATTTTTATAGTCTATGCCCCATACTCGTAGTGATCTCCCTCCCTCCCGGTACCATTCTCGCCCTTCCCGTCCTCATCTCCTTCTTCGTTCTCATCCTCCTGTCCCAGAGAAACGACGCTTCCTCCTCAACAGAGGGGGATGGAGGAGGAGAGTGATCCTCAATTTGAGACACAATGTCTTCCATTAGCTTTCTTTTGAGCACTGATATCCAGAAGCTAACTAGCTAGCCACAGCAACAGTGGTTTTCCAAACAAACATCCAACCAAATGACATCTACATTGCCAGCAGTGACCAAAGTCAACAGTTTACCATTTTTTATGAGTGGTAAACAAATTTGTTATGTGTTATAGTTATACAATTAAAATGTTGGTTTGTTTTTTTATGTTTATTGTAACATTCCACTTTCACCTCTTTAAAATAGTTTGTCTTTCCCCTACTACACTAGCCAATGCCTTGCCTTAATATTTTTCAATTTTGTGAATTTGTTGTTAAAATGTGTTTTCAGGCCAATTCCTGATCCGGAAATGCTGTCTGTGGGAGAGAAACAGAGCATCCAGTTTCAGTTAGGGATATGCAAAGTGCTGCATGGACTGGGAGCTCTCTCTCTGGTGGACTCCAAATGTGGTCCTGTGGCCTGTGGCTCTGTCCTGTCTTATCAGTGCCCCCAGGAGGAATCCAGGGACATTGTCAAACATCCTGATGCCCATGCATTCCCCATGTCCCTCTGGAAGCCTATAGATTTTAAGCGCCCATAGATTTTGCCCCTACCCACAAACAACGGTGCCACTTAGACAGCTTGGCGTGGTGTCAGCCCAGATGTCTACTGCCATTGAAGCCGCGACCAGAGAACAATCTGGATGTCCACTGTGGGCTCAGTTGCGCCAGCCACGCGTTACTGCAAGCCGCTTTAGGGAGGTATGCCATGTGCAGGGTGAGAGCTCTGCCAAGGCCCTGGCGTTGAGGATGATTAGGGGAGGGCCTCAAACTAAGTCTATGAAGCAGGGCCTGGAGCTGGAACCTGAGGTGCTGAAATTGTACTCCGACATGCGTGATGTGTCTATTTTGCCTTGTTTATAATTCATCCTGATGCTCCTCACCTTGGAGCCAGCCCTGATGGGCGTGTCTTTGACCCTGCTGGAACCCCTCCCTTTGGGCTTGCAGAGGTGAAATGTTCAGACATAAATAGTGTGTCTGACGTTAGACACATTGCGTTTGTAAACAGCCGGGCTAAAGTAAAAAATAAAAATAAAAATAGCCACAAATATTACTGGCAAGTTCAAGGTCAGTTGGCCATAACCGGTCTTGACTGGTGTAAATTATTTTCAAATACACACACAGACATCACGGTGGAAATAATCTGGCGAGATGATGCTATGATTGCTGCAATGAGGGAGAAGCTCGACCAGTTTTACTACAAAATCTACATGGACGTCTACCTTAGACAGTGAAAACAAGAATGCTAAAATCAATTACTATGCAAAATGTTGAACTAAATGTTTGATCAGTTTTTTGGTAATATATTTTAGTCTTTTTTTCAATTTGTAATATATGAAATGTATCAGTTTTGTAAGTTTCCAATGTATTTTCATAAGAGTGTTGCACAAGAAAAAACAATTAATATTACTTTTACGTCTTATTGTCTGTAGCTGCACTCTGGCATTACAAAGCCATGAATAATATTATGTTCAATTTTCACATTATCTTTTCTTAACAAATGCACTGTACAATATTCAATAAAATGAATTTGTTCTTTAATGAATAAGTTACATATTATAAGTTACATATGTTACAATACATTATATCAAAAAACTGACACTACAGACCGTCATGTCAAACTGGCTTATCGCCCTTGATATCCAGAGGACCCTGGTAATTGGTCAACAGGCAGCCAATGACCCACAACTGGTTGACTGAATCTCAGAGAGAAAGGGGAACTACTGTGTCCCAGATGTGGAACTCCTTCGCTCTCCGGATGGCTCTCTCCACCAGCCCCCTTAGCCGAGCAATTGTTTGCGTTTTCAACACATCCTCCTCGCTGAACTGGGCTTCCCTCTTGAATGGGGGAATGATTAATGTTGTCCCCACATCTGCTAACATCCTCTCAATGATGAAGCCCTTGTCTGCCATACACCCATCTCCTGGCTGCAGGAGACACCGGATGCCTGGTAAGGTAAGTAACATATTGCCCCAAGGGAATTTATCATTTAAATGCAATGCAGACAAATGCACATCAGCACAGCATAAAAACATTTGTATGTCGCCCATCATAAATCGTACCTGACCACCTGGTGATCGGAGATGGATCCTGTGTACAGCTTTGAGACGAAAGTGATCACTCCACACAGTGCAATACCCAGGACAAGGTACAGGTGGGTGGTCCACCTAATAATGCAGCGACTAACTGGACACACTGACCTTGAAGATAGCCGCCAGTATCTTCTCCTTGAGCCCAGCAGCAATGTGGAGGAAAAACATAAAACACTCATCAATGAGTGCCAGCTTGCGATGAGGGCTTGGTGTCCCATGTCCAATCCCCTGGGCCTTCGACCAGTACACCAGCCTGGAAGCCGAGGGAGCAATGGACTCCCAGTATACCATAAATACCTTCTCAGAAGGGAACCTGGTGAAAAAAACGGAAATCCTCATCTGTTGCACAGAAGCAATGTATTGTTGGCTGCCAAACGGTGAACTGCTGTAATTTCAGCTGCAGCTCCAGAACCTTCCGCTCTAAATCCCTAATATTTTCAGCTGAAACATCAGAAGAAACTGTGACAACAAAAAAACAACAAACAAAAACACAATACAACAATAAAATGAATACACAAGCAAACCAAGATTCATTACATAATAACAAGGTATTATTAGCTTTATAAAATAACAATTATATTGAATTGTACCTTTATTTTACCTACTTTTATTCACTTGCCATACAACTCTTTACAAGAAAACAAAACAAAATATTAGCAAAATTGAGGAAAGTGTAAATACATAAACATATCAAATAACATTGAGGGACAGATGGGGTGTAGTGAATTGAATTAAATGTCTGCAGTGCACCAAGATTAACGCCGAGATTTTTTAACTGGAACGATATTCGACATCTAGATTGAATGACAGATCTGATATAATCACTAGAGCATCTAATCTGATGTAATTTGTCACTTTAGTCTATGCACATAAAATAAAAACGCCCTTCTAACACAGAAAGCTGTGGCCCACATGTAAATGACTAGTACAACGTAGATAGCCAATCCGTGGCTAGCTAGGCACCTCTAGGCTACATAAACACGGAAGTAACGTTATACTGTAGGCCTACACATTATATTAATGCTTCGGTGACTAGATACAATTTATTAAACGTCAACCTATCTGAAAGACCACGGGGTATACTACGAAGCCATTTCAAATGCGGGCTGCCTACGTTTAACGTCTTCTCCCCAGTTGTCCCAGGCAAACCGAGAAGGAACAACCCCTGCTTTTAAACACACCCGGCCTTTTGGAGTGGGGGTTGAAGTGCTGGCAACAGACGAAGGTGCTCCCGTGTAAGATGGCGAACCCGGGGCCCTCGTCTCGACGGATAGCCGCAACCCAAAGCTTCCGCTGGTCCAGATCTTTTGGAAAGTTGTGAATGCTCATGTAAGGGTGCCTCTGCTTGCTGTTTGAGCAAGAGGGCACACTGGAATGACATTTCCGGGTTGGTTGTGCCATTTTGAAAGTGACGATATACCAAACCGGAAGAGGCGATACACTGTTTTTGTTTCCTTCCGTTCTACGACCGCTTGACGTGAAATAGGCCCATTAGTAGGTTAACTTGTTTTAGCTACCGGACTGGTATTCGAATTAGTAGGGCAGGCTAGCTGTCGTTTTCCCACAATCTTAAAACCAATGCGTGCCTGCGCATTGCATAGCATAGCCTGATTAGAAGGTAGCTCCTGATTGGTGATAAGCGAGATTGAGTGTCTCCCAATCCCAGTACTCGAAAAATGCACCCTCCTTTTCTAGACTACCACCTCCTTTCCTCCGAGCCCCGGAAACCGATCTTTGTGTCCTAAGCTAATGTTGCTGATTACATAGGCTATTTATTACGTATTAATGGTTACAAATGAATGTCTCTACAGCTGACACGAGCCGCAATGTCAAGTGCATTATATACCGATGCAACTACTTGTGCTCAAAATGTTCAGGCAGTTTTGCATACTTCTGGGTAGGAGACGAGTGGAGGAGGCAAGTGGAGGAAAGGAGGTGAGGAGTGAAGAATATTGGGACGCACCATAGCTGTAACGTGAACTTGAAATACGCATTGCCTTTTTGATGATAGGCTAAACACCATTTGGCTGGGCGCGGCGGGGTATTGGGGGTAGATACGGACTGGGGGCCTCGGATTCGGGGGGCCTCTAAAAAATGTAAGTAGGCTATATGTTTTCCCCTTCTATCATAGGCCCTGTCTCCTGATTGGCCCCTGGGCTCAAGCCCAGGTAAGCCTGTGCATAGATTTTAAAAAAAAGTATTCCCATTGATTGTCCCCCCCAAAGTTTGTTTGGATTTGAAATGCAAGCTCAGAAGTCTAGGAGTGCCTCTTCCTGTGGAAGATTGTGGCGGAGGTATAGTGGGTTGATACACAGACACTCCAGGGAAAATATATTGACTGTTATATAAAAGCAAGAGTTTTTTTTGTGTGCGGCTCTGGCCCTTTAACCGCAAGCTGTGGTCCACATCAGAGGAGTTTTTCAATGGGGCATTATTGGACATATTCTGAAGTTGTATGGGTATCATATAAACTCAGCAGAGCATGTGTTTATTTTTGGGTCATTGAATAAACCACTTGGAGAACACACAATGTTCTGTGAGAATGCCCCTTTCCTCTCTGTCATTATATCACTGAGAACACACTGTATCAATAACCTTCCCAGCCTTGAAATGCACTTCTTTGACATACGATGGATAGCCCATTCATTTAAAAATTTACTTTTCTGAATTTAAAAGCAAAGAGATGACAAACACGGATAATCTCCAGAAGGCGGACTCATTCATATCGACTAGAAACTTAAAAGCTTACTTTGAACCCTGTGTTTATTTTTGTGTGTGCTTTTTCTTGATGTTTCCAAATTCTATTTGCTTTAAACATGAATGGCGTCTCTCTGTGACAATGCCATTTGTTTTGTTTTGTTCTTGTCCCTGTAACTGATAAATAAAATCAAAAATAAATGAAAAGGCATATGCAGTATTTCATCTACCATGGGGAGCAAACCTCTGAGATGACTCGGGCATGGACGAAAAGATCATGCTGATGATAAAACTCAAAACTTTTCAGAACTGCATTACCTTTGATATAACTTCACTCAGAAAAAGAGACCAACGTCGCCATCTGCTGGCCACCACTCAAAACAGCATTCCACATCTGCGCAAAGAATCAAAGGGCGCCTGCATTCAAATTCACAAAGTTGTCAATTATTGATGGATAATTTAAGGTATGAAAATAAATCATATTCATGCATTGCCCTTCCATATGACAATATTCAAGTTTAAATGACAGGAGTCACGACAGAGATAATTATGTGACGTATAAAAAGCTAAACAGCATCAATGTAAACACAGACCACTCACTCCACATTATATAACTGTCTAAATATTCACATCAAGATAAAAAAGGACATATTATGAGCCGTACTGTGGATATTCAATAAGAATTATGAGACAGGACGCAAATACAGACACAGATTATGGCTATATAAAACTGGATTTATGCTCTAATAAAAGACCTTGCAATAAAAGATTGCTGCAATATTGATGGGCATTTGGCACATAATGACTTTTGTCACATTAATTAATTAATTAATGGTATTAGGTACAGATAGAACTATTGCACTTATCTCTTTAACTTCTTTTTTTAGCTTTTTCCTCCTGGTGTGTGCGCGTGTGTGTGTGCGTGCATGTGAAGAGTGTAAAAAAATGAAAATAGCAGTGAAAAAGTCACTAGATTGAGAGTCACAGTGTAAAGTCACTAGATTGTAGAGTAACCATGTGTAGCACAGTGGCTGAACTGTACCAGCATCTGGAATTCTGTAGTAGACAGGAATATGACACTGCTCTTCCACAAGAAAGCCAATCAACTCGCACTTAGTCGACGGAGGCAGAAAACCACTTTCTCGGGCATCATTCCAGAACCTTCTGCGAGTGCTGGATTAAGCGCAGATCTGAAGATGGCGGGCGTGGCCGAGGGTGTCCTAGAAGGCCGCGACGTGAGGATAACATTGGCGTCGTGTTCCTCAAACCATTGGGGCGACCACTCGCGCTCTGCAGACAGGGGGCGTTGTCGTCCCAAGATGGAGAAGACGGATCAACCCTGCCTTCTGAGGTAATGAACGCGCCCCAAACCTTGCCAGGAAAATACACTCCACACCGTTACAGGAACCACCATAATCCTTCGCTGTTGGAACAGTTGCATATCTATTTATTTTTGCACATTAACTACTGTATATACTAAAGCCTTTCTGCATCTAAGGTAAAGGTGTTACATCAAGACTCTTTGTCTAAAGACTGCCACACACTACCATAGGTGCTTTCTTCTCCATTATCAGGTTATGATTGCTTTCCCTTTCATATTCTACAGTGTAACTCACTTTGTTTCAAACCGCTTAACTGTTGGTCCATTGTTAAAAGCACTACATTAATTCATGTTTGATTGAACAGTGCACCTGCGGTGTCAATTCGGCTATTATTTTCCTCTGAAAATGTAACGGTTAAGTCTCAAAATGAAGTCAGAGACAGAATGATAGCAAGGCTTCATAAGCACTGTGGGACTGGGTGAGATAGGCTGCACAGGACGGAGGATAATCTGTGTCCCGGAGCTGTTTGGATGTGAAGCTCGTTCCCACAGGGAGAGCCCAGCAAGTGACTTTGGGTTAACCATGTGTGAGCCTGGGGGGTCTGGAGTTGAGAAAAAGTCAGAGACGGCACTTATCAGCTCTGGCAGGGACCAGGAAATGAGAAAGCCTTGCAGCGCTGATGTCAGTCATTTGATAGCGCCCCCTAGCGCCCTCCCCTCCCCCTCCCCCTCCCCCTCTTCATCCTCCTTATTTCCCTACCTCAGCCCTTACCCAGACAACCTTACTTGGTCAGACTGAAACACCACCCATATCTCTGAAAGGAAATGTAAGCTCAAGAGGCCAGAGATGTCGTGGCGCCTGGGGGTGGGTGGATATTTGGGATGCTGGGATAAGATGATTAGGAGAGTGGCCATTCAAGTGGGGGGGGGCGAGTGGAACTTTCCAAAGCCTGAGGGTTACCATGCACCAGCCGGAACGTGGGTGTTCTGCCTGCAATGGAAGCTGATTTTACACAGGGGAAGGGGGGTGGTGGGTAATCTGAATCAGTGCACAGCGTGTGGGGGTGGGGGGCTGGGTTTGTTGAGTGAGAGGAAGAGGAGTTCAGATACGATAAGATAAACCGTGCCGTCCCCCGGAAGGGAAATTTGTCCTGGACGAGAAATGCTGCTGCATTACTACAGATAAAAGGAGGATACATCGTCCGTGCGTGTGACAGAGTACAGATGACTGAACGCGAGATCCACGGCATCCATCACCCTCATAGCGCGCGCGGTGCAGAGCGACGACACTTTTAGTGACACAGAGCTGTGCGGCTCCGGTCTTACTGACACGAACGCAAGTCAGCGCACCTAACTACAGAGTTACCGCCGGTTTGAGTGCTCAGGAAGGACACGTACTGTCTGGCTTTCTGACAGTCGTACAATAATATTCCTTGGCAATGAACTGGGGTCAGGAATTTATCTCTCTGTCTGCTGGTTCTTGGTGCATTTCAGAGCTTAAGCCCTTAATTAAAGTCACCGATTGGCTAAAGGCTCCACACACCTTGTTTCCAAGGCTTGAATTGAAGAAGGAAATCCACTAAAACCTACAGGCTTGAATTGAAGAAAGAAATCCACTAAAACCTACATCAGCATTGAGTTTGAGATCCCTGCTGCAGATGAGTGTCTGGGGAGGATGGTTTCTAAGGACAAACTGTGCTTATCCATCTACTGTACAAACTGTGTACACATCTACCCTGCATAGGGAGCGGGACCACCGAGCACACTGTGTCCTCAAATCCCGCCCGGCTCTGGGAGTCATTACAGAAGGCGTGTCGTATGTCCTCTTGCTTGCCAGCATGGTACCTCTTTAGAAGGACTCATATGTGCAAGCTGTGGGCTGTACGGGTGGTACAGAGGAGCGGTCCCCACATGCTGGCTTGTTCTGCCGTTTGTATTTCTTTGCCACGGTCCAGTTACTGCACTTGATCCCAGTCCCAGAAATGAATTCAATAAAAAAAAGCACTGCCTAACATTTTGTAATTCAAAGACATAAGGAAGTATGTATGCACATTAAAAAACTGACTGAGATCAGCAGAAGTCTTCTTACAGGCGGTTATGGAGCTTATTTACTTTTATTTATATTTTTTTTACGGAGCACGAGAGAACTTGTGAGTACAACGGGTTGGTTGGGGTCAATTCCATTTCAGTCCAGTCAATTCAGGAAATTAATTCATATTCATCTATTTAAAAGTCCCCACAGAACATAAAGACATTTATCAATTCATGACAATTTGATGAATCCACACACACCCAAACACACACACATACATACACTCACACACACACACACACACACTTAAATAGCGAGGTTCAGTATATTACTCAACGCGGATCATGCACTAAAGTCACAGTTTCCTCCATCTCTGTAGTGGTATGTGTAAGGTAGTCTCTGGTCATTATAGAGCTATTTATGGATGACCCACTTTGCCCTATTCATCAACACATAACCGCAATGATAAAAAGTGTCCCTCTCCTGACCAGTGGTAAAGTGACAGATAAGCATGTCAGACCCAATGCGCCCCAGCCATCTTGGCTCTATAACGGTGAATAGAAGGGAAGGGCGATATAGATGCGCTAGGCTAACGATCTTGATTCAGGCCTGAGAGGCTCATTGGCTCCATTTGCACACTGAAAGATTGTGCAATGACTGTGTTTGCCAGTTTCCTAAACTGAAAAAAGTGGCCACTCTGCTATTTTGACAGAGGTCCAAGTTTGCTAAGCTTGCCAGCCTCCAGCTACTTCGAGGCAGCTACGGTACAGCTTTTCTCTGAATGCCGGTCTGCAGTTTCTCTTGCAATAGCAATTTAAAGGATTTAAAGGATTACAGTTGTACAGCGCCTTTCCCGATCTCAAAGCACCTCACAGTGAAGGCGGGTCGCAGCCATTTTGTGCCAAAAGATCACCACACATTAGCTGAGGTACAGAGGGTGAAAGGTGTATATCTGACAGACAATAATTTTAAACTTTTGGGAAAAAGATCAATAATGATTTGAGAATGAGACACAGGAAGGTGGAAAGGTTGGACAACCCAAGTGCACACACAGTCAGCATCTCACACAGGACCTATTTATAAAACAGTGTTGGAGCCCAGCCAAGCACTGTCCCATCTTGTATTCCTTACAGACCCACAATAGATTTTGCATTGTAATTTCAGGGATTTGAAGAAAATGTGATTTCCACAAGTTCTAAGATGAGGTCCAAAGATGCCTTGATTGCCGGAGGACTGTTCTTGAACATAAGTGACCAGGCTAAAAGCAAATGGTAAAATAATGAATAGCAATTCCATGAAGTCTAGTAACCAGTGGCGCTCCCAGCTGTACGCAGAGTACGCAGTCTGCGTACCTTAGCAACAACAGCAAAATTAGTATTTCCATTAAAACTGACGTGAATTGTCAAAGTCTCTGCGTCTCTGTTTCTACGATGTTGAGGAATGATATTTGCTTATTGTCTTCGTTGTATTGCCTGGTTATTGTATTTTCCAAGTTTTGCATATTTCAAACATTTGAAAGTGATTGGAAGACACAGTTGAAAGTGATTGGAGGATCACCATCCCGCCGTTAACACCGTTGAAAGTGATTGGAGGATCACCTTTTTCTTTAGACCGGGAAAAGTTTAGAGTTGCCTTTTTACTTGTCAGTCAAGATAACTAACTTAAACGAATACTTCATAGCATACTGAAAGTCCTTCTTATGATGCCCGTGTCTACTGCTTCGGTCGAGAGCTCATTCAGCTGTTTGAGACGTCTGAAAACCTACCTACGGAACAGCATGACAGACGCGATTGGCGATTATGAACATTCACAATGACTTTGAAATCGACACAGAGCGGGGTGCTTAGGGAATTTGACGCAACCGGGACAAGGAGGGTCAATCTCACATTCTAAAGCCCTATTCGGACGGGATACGTTTTCAGGACAATGTCTGTAAAGTAATTATTACCACAGGACGTCTGTAATGTTAATGGCCGATTCGGACGGGATAAAGTAGCTATCTCCGTAAGCAGCGTCTAGAATTACAGAGATGGGAGTGTCTACTCTATGTTGTCGAAAATGTTCCCCACGAGTCATACAACGTTACACATCCTATCTTCACTGCAAACTGAGCCGCCAAAAAAAAAAAAACTACGTGGAGACAATGTTGGCCTGACAAACATGTCCACAAAAAGCGTGAGGAATCCTGCATTACACGGTAGCCTACACCTCTTTATTAACGTTAGCTTTAAAAGAAACAGTGTTAGGCCATAACATGTAGGCTATGTAAGGCTATAGCTAGGCTACAATAGCTTACCTAAAGCGGCCACAAGCGTTTGCCCCACTGTAGCCTACTTTTTAGCCTGTTTTTTTTTTTTTTGCTCTATGTCTTCTTATTTAATGTAACGTTACATTCATTTAGAGGTCGGTCAATAGTTGGACCGAAGAGAGCACAACCAAAGGCGTCCTCGAGTGCTTACGTGAAAAACCTGTAGAAAAGACTGGGGAAAACTAATTTCTCACAGGAAATAACAGAATTTTACCGGACATCGCCTCAATTCGCACGGGATAGCTTTAACCTGGGGGTAATTTTTACAGGACATGTAACCATAGAAATATATATATAGTTCTATGCATGTAACAGTAGGTAAAAGACTCCGGAATCTTTACTGGTGCGGGAGCGCGCAGTCCGTAAAAGTTACAGACATGGGAACTAAAATAGCGGAGCTCTTCTAGTAATTACATTACCCCCACCCCCCCCTGTAAAACTTATCGCGTCCGAATAGGGCTTAAGGGTAAGATGCTATTTATTTTTATGCAGTGATTGAGGCAACATGTTCTTTTATTTGCACTGGCGTGTTTTCTCTCTCTCTCACTCTCACTCACACACACACACAATTAGCGAACATTCAGTGATAATATTTTATTAGAAATTTAAGCAGTGAATACATTTTGTTGAGCATGTTCGATAGTTACATTGACTTGTCAGAAGTGTTTTCATTGTGTTAACTGTGCTGTAAGTCGCGTAACAGCTTGTTGCGCGCAACATTTCCATTCTATTGTGAGGTCTCCGGTTTTCCTGATGAAAGATCAGGCTACTGTAAGTCACGTAACATCCTTTTGCGCGCAACATTTTCATTCTATTGTGAAGTAAGTCTCTCCGGTTTTGCTGATGAAAGATCCGACTTTAACGTAGGCTAGGCCTACTCCTACGTTAGAACGTCTTGTAATATGCGACCCTATGAGTGCAAAATATATCGGTAAATTACGTTGTAACGTTAGTCCTAAGTAGTGGGCTTTGTTTTCATGTAGCCTATGGCTTGGCCTCCTCTGTTGCGTACCCCGGGAAGAAATCCTGCGGGCGCCCCCTGATAGTAACGTAAGAGTCGTAGGTTCAACTCCCCATTGAGCAAGGTACATAACCTAAATTACTTCAGCATATATCCAGCTGCGTAAATCGATACTATGTAAAAAATGGCAAAAAGTAAGTCGCTCTGGCTAAGAGCGTCTGCTAAACGGCTGTAATGTAATGTAAGACCAAGAGGGAGATTGCATTTCAGATATTTAATACAGAGGAATTTGAGATCAGAGGCGCTGCTGAAACATAAGCATAGCTGATTGTGCAGACATAAATTTTCCCTCTGACTTGATTCCAGCGGACCTTGCCATTGTTAATTATCTTTAATTGCCTTGACTGTGATTTCCATCGCATGCTCGCCCATCAGAGTCGGTAAGGGTTCTCTTTTTAAATAAGCTGTCAGAGGGCGCTCATTTTAAAGAGGCGATAAAATACCCTCTCTAGTACCCCCATCAACACTTGTCTGTAGGACTGGCAATATTATTTACGGCGCAGATAGTTTAAAGCCACGATAAAACTTTCCGCTTCTATCTGTGATAAGCAACAACGCGCTGTAGGGCATTTCCCACTTTCCCAAAATCAATTATTCACTCTGACACCAGAGAATCATTCTCAAAGGGAGAGGGAGCTGCGACTGTGTGGAAGGGAGGTATAGCACAGGCAGACTGTTGGCAGCTTTTTTGTGTGCACAAGGCCACTCTCTGTCAGTAGTCCCATCAGGCCAGTGACAATCAGTAACGGCCAAGTTTTCCAACAATCATCCAATCACAATTTAAGCTCATAAATGCTGAAAACAGAGTTTGTAGTAGCATGTAGTTCACCTCACAAGAATTTAAGAAAAACCACACGTGGGGGCATGGGTTATGGGGAGTTGAGTTGAGGGCAGATGAGTTTAATAAAAACCATACAAAATTATAATGCATCGATTATAATAGCAAAAATTACTAGAAACGTTCTCTTTCTTTCTCTGTCGAAAGAAATACACATCACATGAAGAAACGAGTTGAAAAACCCAGCCATCGGCCGTGTTTATATTTTCAGCTGGTGTATGCGCACACATGCAGGCGTACACTGCATGCGTGTAGGTGTGCTGTAAATAATGTCATAGACTGCAGCAGAGTGAGGGCTTCAGGTGTGCCGGAAATGAAGAGACGAAGGACCCAAAGTGCATTCGGAAGAGCAGAAAACAGAGATTGGGAAAAAGCACGGCAGAGTAATTGGTGTTGGTGACACTCGGGAGGTCTATAGAGGCCGCTACCTTCCAAAGTTATTACGTTTTCAAGCCCCTGCTGTCACCCCGGGCACCAGCGGGTCGCTGTGGGTGGAATCGCGGATGACAGTCTCCCACCAATGGAGCTCCCTCCCTGGCTCATGCCCCAGAGAGGGGAAGAGGCTCCCCTGTGGCTTACACTGTGGGGGGGTAGGGGGTGGTGCAAGGACTTTGTTTGACTTTTTTTGAGCTCAGTCGGAATCTGGTTTACTTGCCCATCTTCTCAGGCACCCCTCAAAAGGGAGAAAGGACACACAAGTCTTTTTGTTTGTTTCTTTATCTTCTCTCTTTCTCCAGGATGCAGCTGCGGAAGGATTTGGAAGCCTTCGGCACTCCTCGCCCCCCCCCCGTCCAGAATGAGGACACTTCGTCATTCCTCGCCTCACCACCCCTGACCCCCTGACCGGAATGCGGACAGGTCCCCGGCCTCCGCCCTCTGGGTGGGATCCCGGAGGACAAGGCCGAAGGAGATTTAGCGGGGGTTTTTACCTACACGCCGCGTGAGTGTGACCTTTCCCCTGACCCGCCACCGCGCCTGCATCCATCACGGACTCCGCAGCCTCCCAGCGGGACGCCTGCAGGGTTGAAAGCCAGCCTTCGCGAGGTATTGCCTCCCTTTTAGCTCTACTTCCCCCTTTCCCCAGCATTCATTTACCGCCGCTGCTAAATCTACTTAACAAATTGCTACATCACACCGTTGGCTTGTTGTTGCAGCAGCTGGTCAAGTCTCTTTTTTCCCTTTTTTTCTTTCTTTTTTTTTTCCTCGACAGCCGCACAAATTGTGTAAATGGCAGGATCCGATATTGCAAATTAAAGGCTCGGTGAATGTTTATTACAACAATCTAAAAGCTGGTGCCTTACTGAGAATACAGATGGGAATATACGACGTGATGATGCACTCCCTATATTAGGTCTCTCTAACTCTCTCTCTCTCTCTCCATTTAGTTCTTATTCTCAAAGCACTGTTTTAAATATAATATTTATGTTAAAAAAAATTTGCCCTTGGAGGGGTTCGTACAACATTATTTCACCATTAAATAAAGTCAAAAGCAACACTGTTTTCACATTCGTTCATTCTTCTAAGTACAACAAGATGTCGCTAAACAGTATGTGATTTTATGAGATTCTTTCAGCTAATGCCAAGTTTTCTTAAATTTATTATTAACTAAAAAAATAAAAAGGATACTCACAGGTATCTTAACATGTTATCAAAAATAGACAAATGCTCATCTTTTTTTTCTAACGACGAAGTGGAAAAACCTGGGACCTTTGACCCTAGTCAACACAAACAGCAGGGCCTATTCATGCACAATTAGCCCCTGTGCTATGTCACCCCCCTCCATTACCTGGCAGACTGACTGAGCTGAACCTTGGCTCTGGGGGTGGGCGTCTCTGCTAATTAAAGCAGTTCTCATGCTCTCTGGCATTCCTGCCCAGCATCTCCACCATCTACAACTCTACTGAGAGGATGGAGTCCTTCCTGTACCTTTATACGTACACCCTCCGCACCAACAGAACCACAAACCTCAGTTGTGTCTTCATACTTGCAAGGAAATACATTTTTTAATTATTTTTATTTTCAGAAATATTTATATGAAAGGGCCCATAATGTCAGCAAATTGTAAAGATACTAAGGTTCAAACTTTTAGAGTACTTACACACACACACACACACATGAGTATGCCCCACACAAACACAACACCACACACACACACGAGTATGCACCACACACGCACACACACATGCGTACGTACACACACACAGACACACATGCACACACACATATGCAGACACGCACACACACACACACACACACACACACCACATGCGCACAAGCTCCTCGCTCCACTGCAGTATGCATTCTGCAAGGTCTCAGGTGTTAGTGTTACAAATTTTCGCTTGAACTATGCATGCTTTCTAATTTCTGCAAACCTCAAGTGTGCCCAGGGCTGCTGGTGCTTCTTCATCAATCTAAATCTGCCTTTAATGCCAGCCCCTATGTACACAAGAAGCACTCCTGGGCTTTGAAAGACAAACACAGATATGAATCATAGTGTGCTCTAATGTGAGATCCAGCCAAAGGTGGGGGGAAAAAAAACTGTTTTTTACTGACTTATAGCCATGAGAGTTTCAATGGGCAACTATCATTGTGTATGTATTTTCCCGACCTTATAACCTACAGGCGCCAGTGGAATCTTGCATGTTCACATTTGTGACAGGACCTTTCCTGGGGGAGTCTGTGTGTGAACTGGCTGGATTTGCAGAGGAATCCCAGAAGTGCCGTTCAGCGTGAGATGAGATCAGAAGCGGGCTTTCCTGTGTTTATTTCAGCAAGATGGAGAGGCAGACAGAGAGAGAGAGAGAGTACTAGAAAGGGAAAGAGAGAAAGCAATAGGGAAAAAAAGAGGGGGAGAGAGAGAGAGAGAGAAGAGGTGGGGACGAAAGAAAGAGAGAGAGAGCACGTGAAATCCAGACTTCGACCTGGCCATCTGCGCCACTGTGCCCCTCTGCGTTACCTTCCCCTGCGTCCTGAGACGGCCTGGTGAGTCTCATCCCCTCACAAGCGACGTGGGGGGTGTGTGTGATGTGTGTGTGGGGGGGGAGGAGGGTAGTATGGGTATACTACCCACCCCCCAACATCACACACACACACACACACACACACACACAACGCTTCTCCCGCACTGCCCCCCCCCCCCCCCCCCCCCCCAGTTCCACAGTCAAGCTAACTGCAGCCTCTGTGAGACTCTACCCAAACCAATAACCTCATACTGCAGACTGCCGCATAAACCCACCTCCTGTGCATATCAATGAGTGTGTGTGTGAGAAAGAGAGGGAGAGGGAGAGACGGGCAGAGAGAGAGGGGGAAGCGGGGGAGGGAGAAAGTGGGGAAAAAGAGGGAGCGAGAAAGAAAGAGAGAGAGAACGTCCTGCGACAGGAATATTCAGAGGCTGGACGTTCAGCACTCAACCTGGCTTTTCGTCCATGTGAGCAGCCATGCGGAAAAAACTGTGTTAACAGCTATATGTGCGAAACGTTCTACCGTGCGTGGCACTTCAAATGCTAAATAAATAAACGGCAAGTCATTTTGTAGTGAACCGTTACATGTTCTTCCACTGCACTGTAACTCTTAGGGACAAGATTGAAAGAAAGAGTACTTAACTATAACTAAATAAATGTGAGCAAACAGCAGCTTTATTTTACACAACAAGTCACAGATTAACAAAAAAAGAAAATGTGTAAAAAAATAAATAAATAAGTGAAATGACTCTTAAATGTGTCAGCCGACATTAAAGAGACTTAACTAGACACGGGCCGTGGAGTTGGGAAAATCACAAACTAAAACGAATACGCTACTCTCGCATGTATGTGACAATTCATACCTGTCCAATGCGGTAGTCGGGTAGTATTCATTCACACAAGGTTGTGGACCATTATTCCACTATTATACACTTCCTGTCATACATATCAGGTCTGTGACATGAGGGGATTTTGCAATATTATGAGTTTTTCTGTCAGCAACATCACTGAAAAATGGAAAGTGGACAAACATAACAATAAATGTGTTCCATTTTCTGGTTTCAATTTGGGACAAACCACAATGAGGGAGAGATCAATTAATCCCCCTGATTTAATTTAAAAGGAGAAAGTGCGCAGTGTCTCAATGCTTTAGACATGCTATGTCTGAGCTTCTGGTCCTGTTTAAGACGTGGCTCTAACAGACATCCCATTGTCAGTCCACATGGTTGCAACATCTGTTGTGCGCAAACGCATCCCACATGTTTCATTAGTTTGAACCGACCTGCGCTCACATCTCTGAAAATCGACCTCAAATTGCACCAAGCTAATCAGGAGAAACAGGAGGCTGAATGTCTTCATTTACCTCGAACCCCCAGAATATCAAGGGTTTGTGTTCCCGTCATTTTAAAACAGGATTTCCTATGTAGTGAGGTTTGCTCATTTTTATTCAGAATGAATTAAATTCAACACTCAATTAGAATTCTATACGTCAGTAGAGCCCAACTTAGTGAAATAATGTAGACACGACAATGGGTTGGAAAAATGACATATGTTTTATTGGCTACAACTCTGAATATGTGAATAATACAAACAATAATTTATATAACATTCTATGACATTCTATGAAATTATAATTATGTGAACTATATTTTGTGGTTAGCTTGTTTTATCAGTATCATAAATATAAAGTTTTAACAGTGTAAAACTATAAGGTAATTTGTCACGGGAAATTGGCTATTCCCGACCAAAACGCGCATAGCAAAACAAAATACAAACAACAGTAGGAACCAGGCCCGGACTGGCTATCGGGAGAACCGGGAATTTTTCCCGGGTGGCCTGGCCTGCTGATTGGCCTGCAGATGTCAGGCCAGTGTTCAATGAAAAAGCAACATGGGCAGCCTGGATGCCACATTCAGTCAGATTTGGTTACAGTCCCCCCTCCCCCGCCTGCCTTTCACCTAATGGTATGAGCTCTGCCTATCATGACACATGATTGGTTCCGTGCATGTGCCGATAGCCAATCCGAAACTGCCGTCACAAGACGTGACTGAAGCAAATGCAGCAACATTTTAGTCCATCATCAGTCATGTTTCTCGTGGCGTGCTAGTTCGATAATAGCGGAAGATGGACAGTAGCAATCCAAAAAAGAGAAAGGGTGGAGCAGAGAGGGAGAGGATGAAGAAAAGAAAGGTCCTTGCAGAAGATGCAGCTAAATGTTGTAAAATTGACTAAATGTTCGCAAGCACGGGACCAGGTTAGTCAGTGATGAAATAAACATGCTATCTAGCTAGCTGTTTTGCACTCTACTGATTGCATCAACATCTTATGTGCTCACTGACTAGCTTCTAGCTAGCTTGATTCTTATACCCTCTCATAACAAAACATACATTCATTCATTAACCTGAATGAAGATGGCACTATCCAGTGAAAAACATTGCTAGTAGGCTACTCACATTGAAACTCAACAATGACAGCGTTATAAAACCTCTGGTTAACAGCTCTAGTCCTAGCTGGCTGGCTAGCTACTTGCTAGTCTTAGTGTATAGCCAGCCAGTCATACTGGCGCTAGTCAGCGAGCTAACGTTAGCCTACCTGCTCTTCTGGAGGCTGTAAATACTGTCATCTCATCTGCAACGTCATGATAATCCAAATGGCATCTTCATTTTCTCTTTCTCTGTGCGTCAATGCAGCTCATTCAATTAGTGTATCCATGCTGTTACTGTTACCCCATAATATCTACTATAAAGCTAGCTAAACAACAACATTGTACTGTTTAAGGAAATAAAACAAGAGTGCAGTATTATTGCAGGTTACTGCACTTTGGTGTTTATTGTGTAGCTGTTTAAAGGACATCAAAGGCACACTCGACTAGGGCACTTGTTGCTGGTGATTCCACGGACTGTTGAGCAGAGTGGATTCTATTCCATGGTTTTTTATGCACTACTTGTAAGTTGCTTTGGATAAAAGCATCTGCTAAATGTAAATGTAAAATGTTAGAGTGCAGTATCTGCATTTTGGGGTGGTCATGTTTCTTTTGCATATAAATTCATTTATGATTGCATGTTCAATTAGTGCATTACCACTATACTGACCAAAATGTCACAGCTTTACAATTTCAGTCAATGTTGAAATAGTAATAATAATGGAATTGAATTGTGTGAGATGCACACACATAGAAACAATAGTGAAAATCAATTAAATAAATAGATAGCCTAGTTGTTTAACATAGGCCTAAAAGTTGATTTGCTGTTGGCTCATTATTTTGTGATTCACATCCACTAAAATTCACCAGAATGCAGGAAATGAAGTCTTCGTAAGTCAAATTTTCCTGGGGGAAGACCCAGCATAAAATGTGGCTTGGGGCTAGATTCCCGGCCTGACTGATTTTCTCAGTCCGGCCCTGGTTGGAACGAGCAGCAAAATTACCTCAGCTGGGTATTACAGGTTTTATGCTAGCCTATCAATTGATGTCAGTGCTAAATAAAATGCGTTTCAATACTTATCGGTAACAAAGGGGAAGGTCAGTCCCGATTCCGTAAGTGATCTCAGCTCGTCAGCTGGTCAGGCTAATTCTGTCTCGTGATCAGACGAGATGCGGGTTGGGAAACGCAGAAGTCCGTCAGGGCTTCAGTGGTTGCGTTCTGGTAGGCGTAAGACAGCGTATTTACCATCAGAGCAATGTTGGTAAAGTTTCATGGGTTTTTATGCTCAAAAGTCACTGACATGACCAAGCTCGTTCCTTTGATCCCAATTGGTAGATGGCTTTAGGGCACCCCATGCAATTGATTGGCTCATTTCCTTGGAACCATCAATAAATACAGATGGATCAGCCATTTCCAATCACCTCAGGGTGTGCGTGTGTGTGTGTTAAATTTGGGTCCCCCCCCTTCTTCTCAAAAGAGGGGGGGGGGGGTTCCTGCCCAACCTGGTGCCTGATCGATCAAGCAGTCTGTGTTCATCTCAGAGTCACATGAAGAAGGGGACAGACACTCCATTGTGCCTCAGTTGATCAGGAGTGTTAATTATGAATGACTCCGCAGGGGGCCCAGTCATATGATCAGAAAGCCAGAGTCCCAAAATGTCCCTGTGTAACCATTAACTACACCTTCTTGTAGGCTATATCATGTTAACTGGAGTTGAACTTCTGTTTAAGGGGGAAATTATGATTATTTTATGAACTTTACGTACAATGAGCAAAATAACTGCCTTTAAAGAGTAAATATTCACAGTTGCACTATCGCTGTTTTAGAATAGGTTAACAAGTGGTGCTGCGCATTTAAAGGGATTGTGTATTGCACTGGAACTGCCGTGAAGTGCTTTTAAATGTCCCGCAGTACCACTCCTCATTTTCAAGTTGAAATGTCTGACTATATGTACGACGCAGGACGTATAGATGTCTCCCAGCCCGTATCAGAGAGGAAGCTTGCACTGCGGGATCAGCCTGGTAAATTAAATACAAGGTTAAAGATATGTTTTGCAGATTTCCCAGGAGGAGAATGCCACTGCGTCACAATCATGGTCCTCACACTTACATCAGACATTCCCTGTGACTCCCTCTGGAACTGCCTCTTCGTTTCCCACAGGCCGGCCTAGAGCCATTATCGTCGAGCAAATCCACCCCCCCCCCCTTCTACAGCCAGTGATCTCGGAGCATCCTTAATGGTGAGTGTCAGGGGACTCGTGTCATGTGACAGGGTGCCTCAGTCCCTATGACCCACATGCTCTGTAAGATGACACCCAAACGCAACTGTAACCCCCCCTCCACGACTACACTTGGCCAGGGCACAATGACCAGTCAAAGTGGTACAATATACAAGCAGGAGACTCACAAACACAAAAACCTGTTTTCAGACACAGCAAAATTTTCATTGTAAAATTATATCTCTGACATAGTACTTTTAATTCTAACAGTACATGCGGTCCCTACTGGACTCAAATAGTCCAGACATTTTGGGAGGCTTACTGGCTTTGGGAGTCATCAACAAACTAAATCCCAGTTCTATTCGCTTTGAGTTGTGCTCTTTGCCTTTCCAGAGCTTAATCAAAGAGACAGCTGGTTTTCTCAAGGGCTGGAACCTCAACCTGTAATTGGAAATAGTTTACGCCGCCTCCCCCAAAACTTAAAAAACAGTGATAAAAACAAACTCACCAAAACAATTTCTTTGAAAAACAAAGGTTACAATTACAACCCTTTCTGGCCTTCAGTATTGGTAGGCGCTGATGTTCACGTTTAGTGTTTTTTTGGTGTTTTTTAGAGATTGTTTAGTCTGTTATTTGACACACTGCCACTGTGATTGATTTTCCTCTGTCATGTCCCGTGCCTCCACATCTTAGTCTGTTCCTGGTTTTTCCGTTTATATGTATTTTCAGTATTCGCAGTCAATTCCGTCTTTTCCTTTTCTCCCCATTTTGTGTCTCTGCTCCCCGCACCTGAATTGTGTTTCCTCATGTGTTTTGTCTCACCTGTTCCTCGTTGTCTCGTCATTAATCTGGCATATAGTATCCCGTTTCTTTGTTCTGTGCCAGATAATCTTGTGCCCTGCAGTCGTGCTTGTCTCAGTCTTTCCAGCGTTTGATTCCTGCCTGCTCCTCGTTCCTGTTTCCAGTCCTGTGTCACCCGTCCAGTTCCTGTTCTCCTGCCTGTCCTGCCTGTTCCTGTCCAGCCCTGCTCCAGTCCTCCTGCCCGCCTGCTCTTCCTTGTCCTAGCCCTGCTAATGCCCTTCGTCCTCCTGTTCCCCTGCTCTGACGGATTCCCTGGTTCTGACCCCTGCCTGTTCCTGGACTTCGCTTTTGCTCATTCTACATTGCCCTGATTGCTGGACACTGAGCCCTGTCTGGAACTGACTACGTATCTGCCCTGCCTGCATTGCTCTGTTTTACTGGACTTTGACCTTTTTTCTGTCAACCTCGAATAAAGCCTATTCCCATTACTTTTGGTGTCTGCGAGTGGTTCCGATAAGTTCTCATAACATCCCTGAGTCACTCCTGGGTCCTACACAGGTGTTCTCAGGTGTGCCAAACCCCAGAGAGTTTAACACAAACTGCTGCTCTGATCTGCCCATGCGTTCTGCGCGTTTCCTCTGAACTGAACCTCGCACGCTCCGGAGCACGGGAGTCCATGTCCTTCAGGTACTAAATGGTGCGGAAAGAGTTTAATCACCACACGGGGCTTCTGGCACTGTCTGTCCACCGTAAAGCCAGCGAGTGACACTGACAGATACATTATTTACACACACGCCCAATGGCCCTCTGTCTGTCAGAACTGTCTACTCCGGGGCCTGAGCATGTAACTTCACTGGGGGACAGAAGGGAGAGAGAGGACTGCGCTTAAATCTCGGCCTGTGAAAGGGATCATTCCACTCACTCACATGGGTGTGTTTGGCATTACCGTATTTGATGCGTGATGGTTTACTTAAAGTTGTAGATGCTTATGACGTTACGTGGCGCTGTAATGGCGACATGTAGTCCAGCTGTCTCTCGTGTTTGTGTTTGTTAATTTGAATGTATTTTGTTGTGTCGGACTTTTGTCTTTTGTTTTTTTTCATGTGCTGTTTGTCTGTTGTGGGACGGGGAAGCGGGCTGGAGATTTTTCAGGGCACTCCTGCTGCTCCTTTTTATAATATTGACGAATTGTCTAGTCGATATAATTTTGTTTGTGGTCGTCACCATGGAGATGCATTCGCAACATATGCTTGGGAATGTCCGTCGGTTCTGCAGCAACAAAGTTTACCATCGCTTTTCACCGGAGTTGAAGATGTCGGGACTGATCCAGGAGTGCAGGAAATCTTCAAAAGGCAACCAGGGAATGGAAGGAGAAGATAATGCGGGGGAGGAGTGAGGCGACAACTGGGAAGGTTGACGCAGTTCGGTGGATCCGTTTCGACAGCGTACAGAGACCACAACACTGCATATATGGAGGAATGTCGCGGAGGCACAGTTTGTGTGTTGGACTGCTTAATGCCACTGGACATCTCGGGACAGCGGGGGCTATTTTTAATCATGGCAGCATGGCTGTATTCCACTTTAATTCACTTGATTAATGAAATTATTCTATTGTATGTCTTTATTTGATATGTTTGTTTCTGTGCTGTGGGTCTGCCCCACTGTCTGTCGTTTTGTTGTTGCTGGGGCTACAACTGAAGTTCCCAAACGGGAAAATAAAAGTTATTCTATTCTATTCTATTATTTACTACCTCGCTAGCTTAACCTGACTTGTAAACACATTGTATATTTTTCCTCTGCCTCCTTATCCTCATTAGGATTACTATTATTTTTGAAACAATTTTTTTTCTGTTAGTATTGACTTTTGTGATGGTAATATTGGTAGTAGGTAAAAGTATTAACTTGCCGTAAAGTTGACTGGTTAGTGGTAGTAGGTATTAGTACGAAATATGACTGGTTAGGCCTATAACATTAATAAAATCGTCACACCACCACAGAGGAAAACCTGCATGCTTATTGAGGACTCCCACAGGACTCCCACAGGACTAATGTGAAGCAACAAATCCTCACATCACCGCGGGTTCCACTTTTAAAGCAGCCCGCTTTTAACAAATGGCTTTGCTGGTGGAAGGGCAGCAGTTTCCGCCAGATGGTAGCCTATGTGTCATGAGAATTGAATGGAAGTAATGCGCGCTCTTTTGCCAGCAAGATGTAGCTATCCACTTGTCTTTTTTCTCCTTCTGGGTTGGTGTGGGATGGGCCCGATCGATCGCAGGACCGTTTTGTTCTCCTGGCACAGAATCGCGCGCGGAGAGAGAGTACAGAGAAAGAGGTCATTATGTTCAATGTCAAAATACAGCACGCTGGCAAATAAACACAGAAGAAATGACAGGGTGAAGAAAGCGACTTCACCCAGACTGAAAAAACTCCAACTAGAGATGGGTTTCAGGTGGCTATACATGCAGTCATTATAGGGACGCAGAGCTGTGTCACTGCATTTATGCCACTGCCCCTTTTAAACTAGGGCATCCATGCAATTTCACAGGGCATCTGTGCTGAACCTTTTGACAAGTTTTCACAAAATTTTTCAATATATACTGTACATCAAACTGTACATTTGGTTAAAATTATTCCAGTGTTTATTTCAACGGCATGTATTTTTCCAAATGACACCGCAAATCATTTAACCCATGTATCCGTGTTTATGGGGGCAACTGTTTTTTTCCCATACAGAGTGGAGCGGCTGGGGTGAGAGCTTTTTGCAGCTGGAGGAATCAGGCCAGCTACTACTCTATGCCCTCTCCTTCAAAAGCCTCCCCAAATCCCACTGCGCTCCAAGGCCGAGCTGTCCGACCTTCCACGCCCCTCTCTGCAGGACGCATCGATCCTAATGCCGTCGCTCTGTTTAGCTTTCCACCAGGTCCCCTTTGTTCGTGTCAGGAGCCTGGCTCTGCTTCCGTTAGCTCCTTTATCAGCGTGGGCCCCGCCTCCCATCTCACTTTTATCGCCTCACTTCCTGCCTGCTGAGCGAATGTTCTGTGCCTCCCGCATCTGTCGGTGGTCATGTAAATTTCACGGGACAGGTCTTCGAAAGAACAGAGAGAAACATTGACCCTTGTTACGCGGAACGTACGCGCAACGCACGCCAAGCCACAAAGGCCGCCCGTGTCATATTCATAGCTCATTGGATTTTTAATGGGATGTGGGGGGCGGTGTTTCTGGTTTATTTTTCAAATTTAAGGCAAGTCCATAGGAGAGACATTTTTTTTCTTCTTTCTACATACCATCAGAAATACCCTCTCCTGGGCTGTGTTTGCTTAACACTGTACACGGTCAATATTGGCTTGCTTAGCTGATGTCTTCATCCAGCCTTACTTACAAAAGCTTATGCTCAATCTATGATCTATTTACACAGCCTCTTACAATATTTACGGAAACTATCTTTGGTAAATGACTTGTTCAAGGGTACAATAGCAGTCTCTCCCCCAGTTCTCTAACCACTATACCACAAGTGCCCAGACAAGTGCTATTCCCTAAGGACTACACCACATGTCCCACGATAATCCAGTTCTTTAACCACTATACAGGCCATCCCACATACCCATTTCTCTAACCACTATACCACAAGCCAGATAACAAACCCATCTTCCAAACCACTATATGATAAACCAGACTAAGAACTGTTCCCTAACCACTGGTAGCCCCTGGTACACAGTCCTGATATAGGCATAGTGCAAAAATAAACACTCAATAAGCCTGCCTACCAACCCAGTTGTGTAATTCACTTTATTATAAAGCCCAATACAACCTTGGTTCTCAAAACAACATACTACAACCACTAAAGAACTTCAAAGCTCCAGCATAGCTCCAGGTGTCTTAAGTTGTGAATGCCAGTCTCACAGTCATGACACTACAAAGGAAAACCCAGTGCATGTGGGTCAATTTTGAAATGGAACTCCTCGATCTCAAGCAAGATCCGAGTGAAATGTATTCGCTCGCGGAAAACATCAAATAGTCGTTAACCAAGAAGAGGCAGCGAGCTTTTGAAGCACGTTCAGCAAAAGAAAAAAAAAATGAAGACGTCAGCCCTCATCAACTTTGGGGGAGTCTGCACATGAAGCTCTTCTTCCCAAATGAATGGAACCTTGTTATAGAGGTACAGAGCTGGCTTTCTCAGACCAGGGCTTCTAAGCCACCATGTGACCCACAGAAGAAACATTCGCAGCAACAGCCATGTTTTTATGATTACTGCAGGAACCCTACACGCATATACACCCCCCCCCCCCCCCAATAACCCACTCCCCACCCCACCACCACCAAAAAAATGGATTCTTTGTGTTGCCTGCAGATTATAAACAGTAGATGCACTCATTCCCCCAGAAAACCACCCTATAGTGAGCCCAAGTTCAGTCCAACGTAAGGAAAGTGGTTTAGCCCGTCTGAGATTAATGTGGGAAACTTTTTCTCTTTTTTTAGGGCCTTAATATAATCCTTCTGGAGAACTTGCTACAAAAGTACAACCGGAATTTCCCCAATTTCTTGACACTTCAAACACCTTACCTTACATATTGATTCAGTGTTTTCAATACAAGTTCTAAAATGTTTATATTTATTTTGTTTTTTCCCCCTCTCAAGTATGACAGCAGCCTAATCTCTCCATGGGCATTGAAACGTTTTGGACCAGACTATTATTAACAAGTCACACACACTCATAGACACAAACCATACACATTCTCACCCCAGGTATAATATATGGAACGGGGGGAACAGCCCCGTTCCCTACCCATTATACCTCGCTGCCCCCCAAAACTCCTTCAAAAAGAGGAACACAGGGGAGAGAATTAAACAGTTAAATAAGCTGAAATCTGACTTGTGTCTGAATGTATAAAAACATCTTTTTAAAAAGGTAAAGAGAACAATGAAATGTACGTCGTCCCCCAGGCGTTCTATAGCCGTACCGTAGCCTCAGGCCAGAGTCAACTCAGCCAGTGGTAATACACAGGCATGGCTGGCCTGATGGAGACATGTCTCTAAAGGCTGCCACTGAGGATGGCATCTCTGACACATACTGGGGCCTGAGGAAGAACTGGTCCTGGGAGGGGTCAACGTAAACAGTCATGATCGGGCCTTAAAATGCCTCAGGGGGGTGCAAAGATCTGGACGACATTTGTTGCTGTTTGCAGACTTTGCGTACAGTAGCCTTTGTGTCTGCTCGACAGACAGCTGTATCTACAGAATGCCTTTACTGCAGTGTGTGTGTGTGTGTGTGTGTGTGTGTGGGAAGGGGGGGGGGGGGGGGGGGGGGGGGGGCAAGGCACCCGGTTTCTTTTAAGCCTTTTGCTTTTCCTGCTATGTCTTGCCCTTAGTGACTTTGCTGAGTCTCTCTTGAACAAAAAAGCTTTCAATCTCAATAACCCAGTTAAATAAAGGTCACGTACATAAAAACGCACGTGCTACAGTTATTTCCTTTAGGTGCATCTTATTGTTTTTGCGTCTGTGTGTGGGGGGGGGTTAACATTTTGTCAATCTCACCAATAAATCATTCAATCTGACTGCTGCTTCATTCATTAGTGAAATTTACATTTTGGTGAATAAATTTCATTATGAGCAACAGGAGACAGGAAACAGTCATTATTTGCGTCGATGACAGTTCTAAGACAGTAAATACACCCAAGGGGCTAAATCAGTGGAAAAGGGCAGGCAATCACCACTGTTTTTAATCTGTTTTAAAGCAATGCTCCTCCATGCCAAAATGGCCCAAATTCAGTATTACATACTCTCCACTGCTGACAAATTGGCCACCAGACCTAATTGAGTGCAAAGCATTACCAGAACATCAATAAACAAAAAATAAAGAAAGAAGGAAAAGAAAACAAGCATGCCTTTAATTAAAAGAAGGCATGTTTCCACAGCTGCTAAAATATACTGCCCTTAAACGTCCATCAATGTGCTAATTACTTACAGGTATGAGTAACTGAAAATAAAATGCTTTCATTTTGAATATATTGCTTAAGAAAGAACACTGACGTGCGCATCCTTTAAAAAGTTTTTTGAAAGGCAAAAAAAAGTTGCACACAAAGTCAGAAGCAGTACCTGCTTTTATTTAAATATATATTTAAAATACAGACAGGGCAGGCCACCTGTCTAAATGAATGCAAACCAGCAAAACACAAAGCTGTGATATATATACGGTATGTGTGTGTATATATATACATATCTTCCTGATATCACCGTCTATATGCTCCAGATTGAGGGCATCTGCTAATGATAATAACCGCAGGTCATTGTAATTGTCAACTTGAAAGCTGACCTCGGGGGTTCGAATACACATTCTTTTCCGCAAACCTCCCACGGTTTGTTTTCCACATAACGCTAAAAGTAGACGGTCGTCCGTTCTCTGATTCCCGCCCCCCCCCCCCCTCCCCAGCCCCGCGCACGGTGGCTAAGTAAACGCCGGGCGGAACAACAGACTACACATTCTCTACACATTCTACCAGACCCCCGCAGGCGTGGGCCTGGCCGAGCGCTACAATGAACAGTGCCTTCCCGGCGGTACGGCCCGGGCCTTTGGGGAATTATCAAATGCCCCCTGGAACCCGCTTTGTCGAGGCAAAGGGCGGGGAGGTCACGCCGTGTCGGCGCTACATCTTTAACATGCCTACTCTTCATAAACGGAGCTGCGCCCCGCAAACAAATGTGGCCTTGTCTTTCGACCGGTTCCCCACTTTAGGAGACGGAAACTTTCGGTGGGTGGGTTCGGGGGCAGGGGGAGTCACCACAGAGGACCGTTTCCAGCTCGTAAAAAAAAGGGTTAGCGGGTACATCGGCCCTGGCGGGGGAACCCATTGATCCGGTCAACTGTGCCGTCTATTTTTAAAATGTTTCTTCTGTGTCACATGGGTATTTCAGTACATTAGCACAGAAAAAAAAGCAACCTAATATGAGGATATGTTTATGATGTCCATTATAAATATTTTAGTTTTAACAGAGTCCTTATATTTACTATAAAAGGAGAAAGGATCTGAACCATTCACTAATTTAAAAATCCCATTAGTTGAATTAAAACAATGAAATGAAAAGACAGAAAAGTGCTTTAAACTAGTTTTATTTTGTCACATTTGCCATATATAATAATTTATGTTTTTCATTACCAGAAAACAGTTTATCAGTATTCCTAGGAGCTCACTAGCAATGTGTATGTAATCTGTCTCTCTGCTTATAGGTACTTGCAAACGTATTTCCTAAAGCCTTGTTCCCATTGTAATCCATCTCACACAGGTACACACATGTAGGCATGGAGTCTGTGTGTCATGAGAATGTTCTGGGCTTAAACCACCATACAACTTAATCAATGCTCTCGCCATTGTGGTTTGCATCCTTGGATTTGTATGCTATAATTATCTCTTTTTTCCCCTGTGTCCCACAGGTAAATGCATGAGATGGTCACGCTAAGTTCGGAGGACTGTGTTCACGCCTCTGAATCGTGTTGAATGAAGGACCCGAACACTGGCTGCTTTGGTGATCAGGCCTTCTGACGTCGTCACTCCTCTCTCCGCCCAGGCATCATAGCTAGGCATCATGGTGCGTGCAGTCTTTCTGCTTGGACAGGCGCGTCCCACTACAAATGGCGGGGAATGCGTGGTCACTGTGACCTGTAAAGAGAACTGAACTGAGGCTGTCCAACCAAGTCGCAGGGAAAAAAGAGGTAAAAATCCACTCAGTAGGTGCACGGTGGGACACTGTGTACAACGGCTGTTTCCCAAAGATTCCCCCATCCTCAAACACGCATGCACGCACGCACACACCTTCCTCAAAGGTGGGTCTGCTTACTATAGCTTCTGATTGAGTGATCCAATGTAATGTCTTCAGGGAGTTAGTGTTTAAGTGTGTCTGCCTTCTCTCCATGTCACAGAGACTGTATTGAAGATGGGGGGTATGAAAAAGGCAGGATTAAAGGAGCTTGGCTGTGATACTGAGAAAAATATTTTTTAAAAGCTAAGAAGGAGTTAGGCCTTGGAGCTCCTGAGAAAGAGATCATGGTTGTATACATACAGCGTCCCCAGATAGCTAATTACCAGGTCTGTGCAAAGCCCCTGCTATCTGGGCTCAAAGGGCTTCTATGTGCACTAACGGCAGGAAAAGTAAGTGATATTTTTCCCTGCTTCTAAAATTGAAGTGGTGCTACATGCATTTCTTTCTTCTTGCTAGGCTGTCAAGCCAGACTGGATCAAAACCGATTGTTCCGCTCCCATTGTTTTTTTTTTTGCCATTTTATTCTCTTCCTCCTCTTTTTCTTTCTCTTTTTCATCCTTCCGTAACTCTTGACAGCCTGATTTCATTTGAATTCATCGCACTGTTTGCTCAAAGGGCTGAATGATCTCTTTCTCAGACACTGGCATTCATTCAATCGTCATGTGTCCCTCCATTTGATTCATGGTTAAACACAAGTTGTTGTTTTTTCCCCTCGCACACGGCTTGGTGAGATAATTCAGGTGATTTCTGAATTTGTGAAACTGGCTGTGTGTGGAAATGAAATGTTAAGGACAAATGTTGATTGAATCCAGGCCTTTGACTGCTCATGTGTACAAACTGCTGATTGTGGTCCTCGGGCGCACCCAGTTTGGACGTCACGAGTGCTGTCTCCAGAGAGGCATGATTTCATCTTTATTACAAACAGACTGCAAACAGACTGACGTTTCGGCACACACAATGTCTTCATCAGAGTCAAACAGGAGACAATGGCGACTCATGCTTATAGCTGAATATCCGTGAGCTCCAGACTTATTCTTTTATCTCCGTTTACCGTCCCGTTTCTGAGAAGCACCGGATCAGCTTGTTGTTTGGCAGATGCGCGGTGATCTCCTTCCTGAGCCAAGATTTCATCTTCTAAACAGGTTTTTCAGTGCATTCAGCCACTGCTAATGCATCTGACTAATACAGTGAGCACCATAATTCATTGGACAGTGACACATTTTTTGTTATTTTGGTCCTGTACTCTAGCACTTTGAGTTTGAAAGGATACAGTGACAATGAGGTTGAAGTGCAGACTGTCAGCTTTAATTTGAGGTCAGCTCACTGTATATCCAACAGATTTTTCAACACATTGGCCTCATGGGTTCAATCAACATGTGTCCTTACCCTCGACTTGCAAAATTAAATGGAAGTGGTTTTTTTGTTCACCTACAAGGTTTTGCGAGTACAACATTTGCCAAAATTAAATGTTGATCAACCAAAACTCAAAAGTCAAGAACCATTTGGCCTCGGTGCTTTCTGGGTGCTTGCAACCTCAAGTATGTTTTTTATGCATTAATCATATCATAGCTAAAATCATGTCAATCTCAAATGAAAAAAATCTAAATTAATTATAAATTAATAAATTATGTAAAAAGAGGGAAATTTTCTATCAAAACTTTGATTTACATGTCTTAATATGATTAAGACATGTTTGTTCCTGTCATCACAAAGGAAAAGCAATTATTTACACGAGTCACTGTAGATCATAAAGGGAAAAGATTTCTTTTTTTTTTATTTTCACAAAGATGAGGGAGCCAGAGCCATTTGATTTATTGATGCTTTTCTTTGTTGCCAAAATCCTGGCAGAACTGCAATGCAGTGGTGCAGTCCTTTAGTTCCATCATATGCACACGCACACACACACACACATTCACACATACACACACACACATGCACACACACATACGCACCCACGGGTGAGCTCACGCAAGCACATGCAAGCAAGCACGACTAGGAAAGTGGACGTTGTTGTTCACGGTTCTTATCAGAAATATTATGAAATTGCCCATTTAAATTCTACAGTCCTTACTCATACATATACACACACACACACACACACACACACACACACACACACACACACACACACACACACACACACACACGTGCTTTGACACCTTTATGAAACAAGGAAGAAACCTTTGTTACTGTTGCAGTCAAACTGCTGAGTCAAAGGTTTTTAAAAATACTGCTCAGCTGTCATTTTTACATTCTACAGCAAGGTTTCGAACAACAGGTTTCCAAATGAAACCTGCACTCCGGTTGACCCCATTCAAAAGCATATTTGTGGTTCAAAGGCTGAAAAATGTATAATTAATGTGATTCTTCCTATAACACAGACATTTTAGACAGAGAGAAAAACCTACAGGAATTGCATTTTTCCTTATACATCAAAGGCGGGTCTTCTGTGGGCTTCAACTGTGAACTCGCCATTCTAATAGGAAAATATATATTTGATATTTGAACTCACACTGTATTTAATTTGGTATATAAAGCATGTGCCCAAAAAAAGGGAATATGAATATAGGCCTGTATGAGTAAATTATATTCTTTTATCTTCAATTCAATGCAGCAGTCAATTAAGGAAAGAGTGATAGAATATGATAAGGGAATATACGTGTATTGGATTCAATCTAATTACTTATGGCGCCTTCCCCATTTGCAATGCTCTTCCACAAATAACCATTTTCACTCATTACAGTGATCGCCAAACTCACAAAGTATCCAAGAAATGGATACTTGGAGGAAGCACCATGTTAAGTTTAACGTGAACACGCCCCCCGGAAATAAATCTGGTCTCGCAATGTCACGGAGCTTTGAACCCGTCCTACCCTCGCCCGTCCTCCCTACCCCCCAGTGTGAACCACGGGTGAAAGGGGAAATTGATGTGAAATTTTGCCTGCCTGTAGTGGAGGGCAAGGGGCAACTGCACACATTCCACAACCATGATGGGGGGCAGCTAAAGTTGGCTCAAAGCAAAATGCAACTTAAAAACAAAACAAAGTCAACTTTAAAAAAAGGCAGTGCCATGCATTGTCTTAGCATTCGCAATATTCTGCCATAAACTCACCCAAATGCTTTGTCAAAGAACAGTCACAAAGGCCAAGACTTTCGCACAGCAAGTCAACTACTGTGTCATGGAACTGTAAAGTCATAAAGCCAAGAGGTTTACGAAAAGGAACATTGAACCATGGGGGAAATCTATTCAAATCCACTCATGAATGACATATGTTTTAAATTGGATGCAGCCAAGACTAATCAAACCATAAAGAGCCTATTATTACGGGGCCAAAGTGAATTGGACCCAGAACACTATAGTGTTCATTTGGTCAAAGTGATGGTCATGGATAGGCATGGAGAGCAAGGCAGAAACAAAAATGCATACCAATGTAATACTGCTGCAATTTCATGAGCATGAGCACTGACCACTATTTAGTAGATAGGCTGTTAGATAAATTAAATCTGAATCTTCGTGGGAATATTTTATGGGCAGTGGCCCTTGGAAGGTATTTGGCTTCACAGTTCACGGGTCATTCGCTGTGATGAACATGATTTCTGGTCACTTTGAAGGAGTTTTTTTATTATTATTAGACTATCCTGAAAGGGGATATGCTTACAGAGGTGCAGTTTGTCCATCAGGGATTCAAGCCTGAAATTGAACATGTCATCACAATCCATGCAACTGTGGCAAATTCCTGATTTAAATTAAATGTTCTTTTTTTCTTCTTTAAAACCCCTGTTTACTAATTACCAAGAAGCAAGTAAGCACTTTCTCATAGACCTTACAAATGGGAAAATGATTATATTTGAGTGTAATACTCTGTGAAACCTAAGAGATGTTAAACATGAATTTAATCACAAATTAATAATGAATAATTTCCATTAATACTGTATAGGGTATCGCTACAGAAATAAAAATAAAGTGTGCTACAAAGACAATACTTGGTGTGAAATCTAAAGAAATAAACACAGTGCACATGCTTTATCAAATGTCGCTGACGCACAAGCCTCGTACACTGTCTTGGCAGCTCCGTTACATCCATGCTCCTGCGCACAAGGATGTAGCCTATGAAGTGCGTATTCAATCGGGTAACCAATTCAAAGCACGCGACACAGGTTGGATTTAGGCTACTGCCTTGGATTTAGCAACGGAACTCCGCAAAGCATTGCCTTTCAACCCGTGCGCTTTAAATAATTTCGTTGGTTTCATGTTTTTAAAAGCACATATGAAGAACATGCGACACTTGTCCATTCAGGTAGGCTCCGGGTTTGTAGCCTACATTTTAACCTCCATACACACCAACCCCCACTTAATTTCATTTCACAAGTTATAACCCCACCTACTAGATTTATGAATAGCGCTATGTAAGGTAAAGTCAGAGGCCACTGATTAAAATGTGCAGTTACTATCTTTTCATAACCACGCTGCGCTCTATAACCAACTTTAATGAAAGTCAGTTTCATTTAGAGCTACCTCTTGCACGACCACAATGTGTCTCATTCAATTAGATTGTGATATTTTTGTGTCATTGGAGTGCGCATTCTCCTGAAAAAAATATTCAAAACGTGTGTAATGCTGTGGGTGAACAAATCCAGTCGTTGCTGTTCTTGAACGTCTGCACCTGAGTTTTGGCAAAATCTGCGGGGGGTTCTTGGTTCAGTCAGTAATTGGAGGTTCCTGAATAATTTAAGATTTTAGGCTTTGCTTATCACGTGGTTCCTCCTTATGAATGGGTGAGAAAGTGGGCTCACTTCTACGAGGTAAGGAGCACACGGACTCATTCTGAACTTCACAAGGTGAGGACAACTTATCTTCTTCTCGCGGACAGGCTGTTGTAACTTGGTCTCTCAAGGGGAGCGACGCAGGTCTCCAAAGCGTCATCAAACCTATTTATATTATATTGCCCATTGCTATTATTGGGAAACAATTTCAGGTTGTTATCAAACAAATGATAATGTGCATGCGTAATATTCCATAATATTGGTTGGCCTTAATTATGTTTATTTATTTATTTTTGTTAACTCTGAGATGCTACTAAAGGAACAACAACAGAAACATTAAAATACTTGTTTCATTATGATTAATTTGATCGTAATGCGTTTTTATGGTAGAAAACTTAACAGAAGTTACATATGTTACATGATTTGTTTAAATGGATATTTCTGATATTTCGTTGGATGTTTGGCATTGGACATTCGCACAGTTCCACTGGTTTGCGCACACTGCGGTTATGAAAGCTTCGAATGAACCATCGGTTTTATAACACGTTTTTGTCATAATTAAATACGGGACCGTGCGATGCTACCTGAGACATTTTTAAGATATGTCTCAATTATCACTTGAGTTATGTAATTCTTAAACCAACTTCAATTAGCTCAAGGAAAGAGATTAAAACATTAAAACACGCGGGAGGAGCGTATCGACACCTGCGCGCACTGCTCAGTGTGCGAGAAGGAAAGAAATCCAGTTGTAGCCGAACATAAATCATCGTCTCAAATATCCTGTGGGATCAAAAGGCACAAGCAAGGAGCAATATTAGTTTAAGCGTGTAGACACACTGTCTAAAAGCAGTGTGTTAACTAAAATAGAGACATCTTGAAGCAATTGAATTTAGCTGTTATGGATTATTTGTATTGCCAGTCTTGCGTATAAGAAACAGTGCAGCCTGACATTCATAGCTGGAACTTGGGTAGATTAGACTGCAAAGCGGCTTAATCCCTTGGCCATATTTTCTAACGAGTCAGCAAATAATGTAGACTACATATTACGTAGGCTACACGTAGGCTAGCCTAATATAATTTTTATATAGCAGTCCAATGATCAAGGCCCAGTTTTGTGCCAGAACCAAGGACATCCTCCCTATGTTAAACGTTCGATAATTTAATCAAGTGAAGGAACCTTGTTCACAGTTGGCTTTAATAGTTGATTTACGTTGGTACAAAATTGAATTAGTTAAACTGTAGTCGAACTGGCTGTCCCGTCTGGAACCAGCTACTGAAACCGACTATCGAGTGGAGATGCTGTTTGTAACTTCTTCTTCTTCTACTGGCAAAATGTTAATAGGTGGCAAATGGTCTTCGAGGGCAGACCCGTCTGTGCAGCTGGAAAATTCAGAAAGGGAAGCAGCTGACCAGACAACGTGGGCAGAACTATGTAACGGAATAAATCAATAAAGCTCCCTTTTATTTAGCTCTCGTCGTTAAACGTTGCTTCTATATATCGAGAGAAATGAGTTAAGTTTGCCATCTGCTGGTTTTTAGCAGGAACGCGTGAGAATATAAATGGTTTCTGAAGACGATGTCATACAGGCTCAACCTTTCGTGCACGTACAAACGCTTAAAGCTGAAAGTGTTGCAAAAGGGAGAAAAGAAACGGAATGTATTATGTTGATTACTACAAATAATAATGATCGGATGCTCTTAAGCAGTGTGGTAAGCCACACTTCAGAAGAGCATATGTTTTGCCAACTGTAAATGTGCATCGTATCTTGTGTATTTCGACATTGTGTTGCCTATTACTAGGGGAAGGGGGAAGAACAAGGTGACCATTCATTGCAGATATTTCATACACAGTTAATGGACGTATTGAACACCTACTGGAAACACGACAGGGACCCCTTTTCTATTTTAGGTGGTCACCGTCGTGAGAAATTATGCTAATTATGTGTTTTATTCTTCACAGTTGACATAATGCGCAAAGTAAAAAATAAATAAATACTGTTAAAGCAAGAAATGTATAAATTAAAACAGTTGATATGTTTCATGGATACATTAATTAATTAGACATTAACAAATAATAGGACAGCAACGGCTTTGGGGAGACCTGTTCAAGTGGGGTAAAGTGTGCCCTCCAGTGGAAGTAGTTGCCGTATTTGCTTTCCAGGCGTGTCTTTCAAGATAAACAAAATATTAATTTTATTTGGAGTAGCCTACGGTACAGCGAGATGATTACAGCATACTTATTATTGTTGCAGTTGTTATGAATTGACCACCAATTTACTACGTCACATGGACTTGGGGTATGCCTTGAATAAAGGTTGATTGTGTTGGATCTGTGAACACGTGTGTCCTAACGGCTATGTTATCCAAATGTTTATATAGAGGCCCTTATCGAATGTCACTGCAGCGCATGTCGGTTTCTCAGCTGACGTCACAAATAAGGCTCCTCACACAGAATTTAAATGTCAGTTGCCTGTCCGAGAGTGGAACTGCGCGGAAATTATGACCGCTACCATAACCTTATGCTGGCACAGGACCAGCTACCAATGAAAATGCCTGTTTTACTGCCCTCCTCTCATCCACCCCTAGAGTTGCGAAGAGAGCTCTTCAGATAGGTGTTGCTACCCCCATCAACTCAATAAAGTTGATATGGTAAAACAATAAATATATTTTCTTTGTACTGTTTTCAATTAAATATATGTAAAAGAGAATTTACAAATCACTGCTCTTATGTGCATTTTACAGACTGTCCCAACTTTTTTTGGAATTGGGGTTTGTATTATGGGAATGCTTGTGATATCTCATTCAACTATGACTGAATGACTGGAGGTAATTCCTTGGAAATGGCAGGGAAAGAGCTTCTGGAAATAGTATCCAAGTTAATGAGGGGAAAACAGTTATGGATTATGGTCCTTTCCCAATTGCTACCCAGCACTACAGGGAATGCCCTGTGTCCTTTATTTTAAAGGAAATGAAGCAGACAGAGTTATTGCATTAGATCAGACCTGACCCCAAACGCTGTCCAGGGGAGCCCCTGTGTACGCTGGCTTTCACACCAGACATTGCTTTCATGATTTAGTCTTTTAAACAGATTTTTTAACACATCACAGGTTTGGCCCATTAGTGTTTGCCTTGGCTTTGCTTCCCACAGTGAGGTGTTGAGGTGTTCAGAAGCTTAACACCTGCTTCCCTTCCTGCAGGCAGGTGTTCAGGTTCGGTTTCCAAGTGTCCATATACTTTCAGTAAGTCAATCCATCAAGCAAGCAAGTATAACCTCAGTATAAAAGAATTTCCACAGAGCACATCACGATAGTTATGAAAATTAAACTCATTCAACAGAAGACCTTGCGTAAACACTCACACACACACTCTCACACACGCACACACTCACACGCGCACACACACACACACACACACACACACACACACACACACACACACACACACAGCAATATAGCCTTACAAAACAGAAGTAACAGTAAACCATGGTGACAATATAACCTTTTTTAGCACCAATCACAGTAGAAAGTTAATACAGTGTGCCTCTTATGTAATGATGTGGAAAGCAAAATGCTATTGTACAGTGCAATTAGCTTGAGTAATCAAAGTACATTGGCCAATGATACTAGCAAGCAATCAAACAAGCCAAATGGCAGTTTAGTCTGTCTGACTGTAATCTAGCCAAAGGAATATTTTCTTTTTGTGTCCTCCTTTACAATAGGATGCAAAGAAAATATTTTTGCACAACATAATGTTACACTCAAGTTAGCAAAAGTTAGCAGTTATCACATTCTACAGTGCAGTTCAAAAGTGTTTGGACAGTGACACATTTTTTATTTTTTTGCCTCTGTACTCCAGCACATTGGATTTGAAATGGAACACACTATGAGGTTAAAGTACAGACTTTCAGCTTTAATTTGAGGGCTTTTACATCCATATTGGGTGGACCGTGTAGCAATTGTTGCCATCTTTATACATAGTCCCCCCATTTTAGGGGACCAATGTAATTGAATAAATTAACATAAATTAACATAAAGTCATCATATTTTATATTTAGTTGCATAAATCCTGTGCATGCCATGACATCCTGATGTCTGTGACCCAACAACATGAAAAGACTTGATATCTTATTTTGCATTGCATTTGAATCGATCTCTATGGGAATTGGGGGTGGGACTAGATTAAGCTGTAAATCACACTGGAATAGTATGGAACAAATGGTTGGCTAAATGGCTGTAAGTCTTCAAGGGTCTGAGGTATCAAACGAGCCCCAAACCATCACTCTGCTGCCAGATATGCAGTAGATATGGATGGATCACTGTAAGGGTTGTTTCTCCTGACTAATTTTCCTATTGAACCCTATGGAAAAATAAGTCAGGAGAAACAACCCTTAAAGTGATCCATCCATATCTACTGCATATATGGCAGCATAGTAATGGTTTCAGGCTCGTTTGATATCTCAGACCCTTGATGACTTACAGCCATTTAGCGAACCATGTTTTCCATACTATTCCTGTGTAATTTACAGCTTAATCTAGTCCCACCCCACAATTTCCATAGAGATCCATTCAAATGCAGAGAGGTTATAGTATCCCTCGTAAGAGTACCGGAAAATAAGATATCAAGAGTCTTTTGATGTTGTTGGGTCACAGACATCAGGAAGTCATGGCATGTGAAGAATATACTACAAAATATTAAATATGATGACTTTATTTAAGTTTATGTTAATTTGTCCAATTACTTTTGGTCCCCTAAAATGGGAGGGGGGAGGGGGGGCAAGTATAAAAATGGCTACAATTGCTACACGGTTCACCTGATATGGATGTAAAAACCCTCAAATTAAAACTGAAAGTCTGCACTTTAACCTCATAGTCACTATTACATTTCAAGTCCAATGAGCCAAAAAAAAAAAAAAAAGTGTCACTGTCCTAACACTTTTGAACTACACTATATGTTTTTGTTTTTTATTCACTGGCTATCTAGTCATCTTAAAAATAATTTGTTTCTTTGGTGCAATTTCAAGCCATTATAGAACATCACACCAACTGGTTACAGGAAGCTATTTTCATAAAAAGCAGCCATGAAAAATTCTAAATTAATTCCTCTCCACATATACAGTAAATCCTGAAATCTTGTACCATTGTAGCTTAGCTAGGCATCTTTAGGTTTCAAGTGAATGAAAAGAACCACACCTGGATTATGACAGTGTTTCACGCTCTTTACTGGCTTGTGTGAACTCACCCAAAATAGCAATTTGCTTTTCAATATAGCTTCAGTGTGTACTGAAAAAATATGGCAGTTGGAAATTTCAGTATTTCATTCCTGACATTTTTCCAGACAGTTTATATTAGTCCTTTTTATTTATTTATGTATTTATTTATTTTCCATTTGTATGTAATTTAAGGGTGAGAGATAATAATAATTTCCAAATAATGTTAATATTTTTGTTCCAATGCAAAAAATACAGATTGAATTAACGTCCAGTAACAGCTAAAGACACAAAAGCCTAAATATTGTCACAGAAAGGAATGTACCAGGGACCGGGTGGCTGAGTTTTTGGTATTGGTTCGCATACAAACGCCCTTTTGCTGCATGCTAACATGAGCTTTTATGGACCAGTGACCTGCAATATTTTTGCTGACATAATCTTTTATGAACCAGAGGCAGACATATATTTTTGCTGACGTAGTCATTTTATGGACTATTGATCAGTAAATATTTTTTTTTCATTTCCTCGCAACAGGGATGTGGAAACCTGAGGTATGACGGAGGTGGTATGCGAGCACCCACAACACAGACTATTTGTCAATTTAATTATTGGACAGATTGATCATTCTGTAAGCTACCCATTGTGTAAAGGGGCATTCACATTTGATTTAGACCTGAGGGGGGGGATTTCGGAGGTCTGCATCATCACAGAAGGACTTGATTCAGGATCACAGGCTATGTTCTTACAATAAATAAGTAAATAAATAAAGCATGACACAGAATAGAGATTGTAGAATAAAGTCTGCAGCATTATGTAAGAGCACGTAAACTTGCAAAGCTCTCGAGTAGGACTCCTCTGAGGGCTTGTGAAGCCAATGACTCACGAAAAAGGACAGTGCAGTTTTTCATTCTTTTCATAATCCATCTTGCATGGGCACATCCCTGTATAACAAGGACTTTCTTTTTTTTTGGGGGGGGGGGGGGGGGGGGGGTGGGCTTCCCACATTGTTTATAGAATCAGGAAGCCATTACCCCAAATGTTTTTTATTTGGGCAGAGCTAAGCAATCCTCTCAAGTTGCACAGAAACTGCTTCTCATGCTGAATTGGTTTCCGGAACAGAAATCGCCAGGAGGTTCAAATCTGACAATGTCTGGAGTTACCGTAAAGAGGCCAGGACCCCAGAGAGGTGGGAGGTGTTGAGGGGTGGACTTTGTGTGGGGTTTGGGGGTGGGGGGGGGGGGGGGGCTTCATCTGTTCGATGTTCCACTGCTTTGGTGGGAGGGGGGTAGGAGAGAGGGTGGGGGGAAGGTGTGACCAATCAGAGTTGCAGCTATGGAGTGATGAGTTCACCGTATGGAATTCAGGGGCTTGCCATACTAAGACTCCTTTGTTTGAGCCAAAGGTAGCAGGCCTAGCACAAGGTTGGAAGCCACAGCATCTGTCTCAATGAAATCCAATGCTAGAGTGCTGAAGTGTATCAGCTTTTACAAGTGGGAAAAGTTCTCCACGCTACAGGAGACCTGGGCCTGTAGATGTCACCTGGGCTGAGTTTAAATTGATACGTCTTCTCAGCTCTCAAGCTAAATAGTAGCGGCCGACTCTTTGCTGGTTTTTTTCTGATGTAATTCCACTACCAATTTTGCGGCGCTCCCATAAACGCAGCAACAAGTGGTGGTAAATTAGAGGTTACAGCATTAATGTGCCATAATGGGAGCAAGAACGAGGATATAACCGGTTGCTGAGGAAACGAGCCCTGTGAAACCTGCACAATTATGACCCTCTTTAACACACGCATACACGCACGCACTGACGGATGCACGCACTCACACACTCACGCACGCACGCACTCACACACGCACTCATGCACGCACGCACTCATCTAGCTACTGACCTCCCTTCCAGTTTTCTCAATGCACTCTTTGTTTCACGCACAGAAACCCACCTTTCTAGGTCAAGTTTTGGCTGCAATTATGAATGCGTCAGCATTTTAATGCAATCTGCAGAATGACTTCTGTTTTTTGTTGTTTCATGCAAAATTTCAAGTTGACATATGTATCAAACAGAAGCATAGAAGATAACGAGCAACAACAGCTCTATTGGTGTGTTTTTTTTCAACCATTGGTTAATTTCTACCATATAGTTTATTATACTAAAGGGTCGGTGCATTTGGCTAACACTAAAATGACATGAATAACCATAGAATCGAGCTCAGATAAAAATTCTGACCTTATTTCTCACACAAATTACAACCCATTGCGTGCAAATATCAATGTTTAATATCAGGCAATGGAGTGGAAAAAAAAAAAAAAAAAGTCCCAAGGGGAAAGTGCATCACAGTCTCAGGTAGCTAACATAATATCTTTAAAATTGTTTCTTTATTGTTTCAACTGTTCAAACACTTTAAGGATTTACAAAGGATTGCAATGGATAACACTGCATGCTTACATCATTGCAAACAGAAAGGCATAGCCAAGCAGGCTTGTCTTAATGCGTCAGAAACATATGAAGGTAGCCCGGTGGAATTTGCAGAAAATCCCACATCCCCCTCAATCCCAATGTGCTTTTTATCTGCTGCTGTAGCTACCTCACCAATAATGGATTTCACAATATAGCCATACAATACTCTCTCAAATCCATTTCTTTAATCCCATTAATGCTTGCTGGTGGGAACGAAACAAAGATGGATGAGAAACAGCTTGACAGTAGTAGTCAATGTGCTTTAATGCCCAACAGGGAAGACTGCATTAACAATCTTGGGAATTGTATTCTGTATACTTCTAAGTGGAATATAATGATATCAATATGTACGATTCTGTAATTTGTTTTCCTTTCAAGGCATGCTTTAAGTACATTGTACATATGGGACATGCGAGTAATGGATTCCATGAACAAACCCCATCCTGTAGCTGCCCCATAGTCCACATCTGGTTCATTATACAAGACTGATGAAAGGTCTTTAATATAAACTGGGAGAGCCTAGCCCCTCTGCACAAACACGTGGAAACGATTCACATGTTGGAGTGCGGACCCCTGGTTAGATGGGAATGGGATACAGAGACAGCTGGAGCGCAGTGAAAATGGCAGCACAATCAGGCAGTCAGTCCTGCTGATTTAAAACAGGCAGGAGCGCCGTGCTGGTGGAACACGCTGTTCGCTCTGCTGCTTAATCGGGGGGTCCGGCGATGGCTGGCAAAGCTCGGGAAGTATCGCGGGAACCCCTCTTAAATCACGGGGGCGGGGGGGGGATGCCAGCTCGCACCACCGCCGGTACTTCCAATCTACTCTTATTTTTGTTGTATATTACTTGCTCTGTGCTAATGCGGGCGGATAAGAGTTATCTTCTTTTGGAAACGATTCCCGCTTGTGAAGACGCACTCGGGCCGGGCGCAGAACTCAACCGAATGCATTTCTCTCTACGCCAATTCGCCCATTTTTCCCCTCCCAGTGCAGCAGCTGTTGGAGTGGCCATTTGGAGCTGAGTTGCATGCAAGGCTCATTCTCTCACGTTTGGGTGTTGGCTTTTGATTTTTACAAAAGTGAAACATTGTGAAATATGGATGATACTTCATGTTGAAGGGCAAGAAAAAAATGTTTAACAAACTCAAACTGCTGTGATTTTAATGTTTCCGCTGGAGTTTCACGTATTTCCGGACTCACTGACAAGAGCAAATGACTTTGTGTCTATTTTGGCAACGGCTGGGAAGTGTAACACACCGCCCCTGTTTAATGGCTTGCTTTACTCAATATTGGGGTGGACGGAACCCTCTGTCATTAAACCCTGCACCTCTGTTTCATTAAGCCGCATAAGAGCGCGGTGACTCAGGAGAAACAAAAGGGGGGAAGTGGTGCAAAACTGACGGCTGTGTAAACACCGGACTCTGTGTTTATAGAAACGTAGCTGCAAGAAAGTGGAAACACAGGGGTTAAAAGTACAGATAAATAATTATCTCTCTTCCTGTTTGGATTCGATTCCAAAGAGGTTTATAGTCAAAGGGGTTTTATCACTCAGCACGGTTTGAATGAAAAAGAAATACCCTGTTTTTTCAATTTTAAAATCTTCATTTGGCGATAATCCTCGTAAAAACGGTTTATTTCGCCGTCGACACTGTTTACGTTGTTCTCCGTCTCTGGTTCCGTTCGGGCACGTCAATGACAGTGTGACATCACTGACCCTCGAAACAATGATATTAACCTTGAAGTGTGATGACCCCCCCCCGCCGACAAAGAAGGTGCATCTTGCAAAGAGAGCTGGAGCACGTGCGCTACCCTGGCCTGCCATGTGTCTCCTCAGTCCGCGGGAGTGGCACTGACTCTACTATAAAAACGCTAATGAAAGCAAGCAAGCTTAGGACTATGATGGAATGAGTGGTGGTTTTAATCATGGTAAAAAAACAGCACCCTTTCTGCAAGCAAGGCCCCTATAGTGCTTGTGTTTCCTTTATTATGTCCATGGATTAAATATTATTGAGATGTACAGATTGGGGGGGGGGGGGGTGGGGGGGGTACAAAACCATATCAAGGTACAAAAGAGAAGCACATCCACAAATATCAGACCCACAAACAAAACACACACAATAATTACATTGACTTGCTAGAGAACTCTGGCCTGTATTCAATCAACATTTGTCCTCAACTTTTGTCCTTAATCTAACAAAATCTTGTCTGTGAACAAATAATTCTTGCTTTTGTTAATCAAAGTTAAGCACAAGTGCTGTTTGAATCCCAGCCTCTTAAAAAGAAACCAGAGATTTTTTCCAAATGAGGCTCAATTTCTGATGGCTTTCAGATGGACTGACAAACTATTTCGATCAATTTGTTCGGTGGAACTAAAATTACTTTTTTCCCCTGTCCAAGTTCAGCATAGTACCCATAGGATACGCAAAAGCATTTCCAGATATCCCCAGAGAATGGCCACTATCATACTCAATTAACAGTACCTTTAAGTAATTAAGAACAGTCATGCAGATGCACGTGAAAACTAGACGAGGCCGGCATAGTTGCCGTCTATTCGATTAAGCACTGCAGTCCTGCTTGATGTCCAGTGTTCTTTGAAGAGGCAAAGGGCCGCATATGACCATAAAGCATGACGCCCCTATGCCCGGAGCTGTATGAATCATGGACCGCGTTGAGGTTGAGGGGCTCGGTCTGTCTGTAATTACTCCACCAGCCCATTGATGTTAAGAGTGATAGCAGTAGTAATAGCCAGTCCAAGACCCAGGGCCTCAACATCAAGCAGTGGGCCTTGGGCGGGGAGGGGGGGGGGGGGGTTTGTGTGTGAGTGTGAGGGGGTGTGGGTGTGTGCATAATTGGGAGTAGGCTGGGGATAAGGGTAGGGGTTGGGTAAAGAGAGAAAATTGATATCCTTGCTCTCACTTTTTCCCCTCTCCATCGGAAACTGCATCCCCAGGTACACAGGACTGCCTATATTTATTCACCTTCCCGTTTCCAGGGTGAAAAACAAAGCTATCACATAAATTATCATGTACTGTAGGAACGTGAGAGCATCTGGTCTTTGAAGAAGAGGAAATGTCTTCTTATCAGCCCGTGCTCTTAAGTTTAAGAACATGCTGTTAAATTCGTCCCTGGTCTCGAGTTCACTCCTGGACAAAAAGGATTACACGACATAGCTGCCTATAGCAGTATGTGGTCTACGAGAGGTTTGATGCTCACAGCGTGTAGGGTCAAAATAGCTTCTTTGTCTGTCCAATTTTGAAAAATGGGAGATTCTAACTACCATTACAAAAAAAAAAGAGTTATGATGTGGCTAAACTTAGATCTTTACACTTTTTCTATTAATCTTCATACCATAGATGTGTGGGCTTGTTCCCATATGCATCGCAAAATATTTAGCGAAGGATATATTATAAGTGCATCTGATTTAATGTTATTCTCTCTTTCCCCTAAGTTCCAATAATTATTATAAAGTATATAGGAACATATGTCTGTTGGAAATGATCTGAGATCACTGTCACTGTCATTTGTCACTGTAATTATACATTCCACCAGTTTATGAAAGTAAATCACTTGCATTGTAAGGACTCAGAACACTTGAGGCTAGACTCTGCCCTAGCTCCTTACTGCACAGTTAGTGTTTTTGTAGTGATAAACATCAGGTTTTCTCAGAGTCCTGTGCAAATATGACAAATACAATCAGACAACAGTGGCTGTAATGCAAACTGGATAGACTTAGCATGATGCTTTGATCACTTTGATCAACTCTCTCCTACTTTGTGTAACAACCAATTGCATGCTTGTATCAGTACCTGCTGGGCTTTCAGCCCCAAGAGGGTTGGGTTTACTGAAATACATTGTTGTTTTTGCTGCCCATCATCCCTTGGGGCAACTATTCTTCAAAACTATGTGTTATAACACACGTGTGAGGTTTTTGATTAGGAAAGTCACAGTTTCACAGTGTAATTGCATCATTAACACTTTTGGCCCAAATCTGCATTCTGATGCCTCGTTAAAATGGCGCCCTTGATGTAACCGAGCAAGCCTGCCGACACTGATCCGTCCAATGGAAAACAATGGCCCTCTTCATCATGAAGGCATTGCAGAAGTTCAATCCAATTCCTTTGGTTAGTTTTAAAAAGTCGCATTAGTCCAAAATAACAAACAGAGTTCTTTGTTGTTGTTGTTTTTGGAGAAGGGGAAAAAATAATGTCTTGCAGTGGTTTTAAGCAGATAACTTAATTTGATCTACTGACTTATATTGGACATACTGTATGTTTATAATTCTTTTAAAACTATTACTGGGAGAAATAACCTGAAAATTCCATCAATAAGCTCAAAAACCCCAAATTTATCTGTGAAATTACTTCATATCTTACTCAATATCTACAAGAACTAGTGCAAATGAGGCTTTTCTGGTATGAAGTTTAAGTCATTAGTCAAATATGACTGCATTGAAATGCAGATATATAGGAGAGGAAAGTTCATTTTAGCACCTGTTTAGTATTTCATAACCAGGTGCTATTGAGACCCTTCTGCAAACATTCCCAGATAATTTACAATTCTGTACCACTGTAAGCATGAAAACGTGAAATGTATTCCACATGGTGGATTAAAGAAGACAAGTTAAGCAAAAGCTTTAGTGACTATGACAGAGGCTTAAACAATGTACTGTATATAGACAACCACAGCATAACTAACCATTGCATATTTCTAATTGTATGAAATTTTGTATTTAGTTGCTTTAGGCTCTTCTAGACAGCATTGTGAACAGATTAGTCACAACCCCATTTGACAGGAATCACTATAACATGTCCTTGTAAATATACACTCATTTGATAACATCTTAAGGCTAAACACATGTAAACTGAAACAAGGGGTTGGTTCCACAACTTCCCAGCACAGAATTTAATTGACAAAAAATAAAACAAGATGAGAAAATGATGGTGATAAATAAATGACAACAAATGAGCAAGATAAGCGATGTATGTGTGTCTCTTGCTCTCAAAAATATATATTTTTTTTGATTTGCAGTTGGAGGTTCGTATACCAAGTGTTTAAGCAACCCCGCCCCTCTCATTGGCTGCTATATGGCTTTTAAGCTTCTTATTAATGCTCTCTAAAATCAATTATGGAAAAAACATATGTGTCCATGCAGTTGGCTTCATTTCAAATCCTGCTTTATCCATTTGGCCGTTCTGCCTCCTTCAAGCTCCCCTCTCTCTATCAGCAGTGGGAGAAAGACAGGTGCCTACAGCTGATCTCCCAAGAGACTGAGCTGCAAGAGCGGTGCGAAATTTTGCTAGCGGGTTGTGTGAAGGCACGCCCATCCAGGTTCCCACATTGGGAACGTGGACGCTTACCAAGTCTGGGATTATCCCTGTGGCGTTGCTTTGACCCGTTTCTGCAGCTACAACTGCCTCCGCTGTTCTGAGTACGTGACCCTAACAGGACAAGCGCAAAGACGATCGCCTATTCGATCGGCTCAGTTCTTCTTGTGAGCTTGTTAACAGATGGGGTAGCCCTGTTTCTTAAAAAACCTAATATCTACTGTGGTTTCCAACTCTGGCTTCCGAGCCAAAAAGGAGCCCTGAACCATTATCTTTTCAATTTTTCTTCCCCATCCCTTTTCACATGGCTCATATTCTACCATCTGCTTTTAGACCTCTGAGGGCATGTTTCATTTTTTTTTCCTCCCAGAAATTGATGGATGTGACTGGTTCACATAATTTGTCCCCTGGGCCCTGGCCTTTTACTTGAATTTCCAGTAGTGTGTGATACTCAAAGAGATTGAACAGAGGAGTTGTAAAACACCTCTTGTGTAATGACCAGTGAAGGAGAAAGGGAACACAAAGTACAGGCTCCCCTGTAAAAAAAAAAAAACTTAAGGCGATACCCTTGCTCCTCCAACCCCCCGCCAGGGTCAGTCTACTGTATCAGCCATGCTCTTTGTTTACAGCCCTCTAGTAATTATAATGCTTCACTCAACGTGGTTCCATACAAACGAACACTGATAATATAACCACAAGTAAATGCCATTACTGAACAAATGCCTACTGCCAATGCCAAATATGTCTAGTCAACTACTTCAACAGTATATATACGTATACATATATATATATATACTGTATATACACCGATCAGCCACAACATTAAAACCACTGACAGGTGAAGTGAATAACATTGATTATCTCGTTATTTTGGTTCTGTGTATATACTGTATATATAAATATATATATATATATATATATATATATATATATATATATATATATACAAACCCCAATTCAAAAAAAGGTGGGACAGTATGTAAAAAGCACATAAAAGCAGAAAGCAGTGATTTGTAAATTCTATTTTACACATATTTAATTGAAAACTGTACAAAGAAAAGATATTCAATGTTTTACCGTACCAAGTTTATTGATTTTTGTATACGCTAATTCCGAATTTGATGTCTGCAACACGTTCCAAAAAATTTGGGACAGTAGCAAAAAAAAAGACTGGGAAGTTAAAAAAACATCTGTTTGGAACATTCCACAGGTAAACAGGTGATGCTATCATGACTGGGTATAAAATGATATCAAAAGACTCTTGATATCTTATTTTCAGATAATCTTACAAGTGATACTATAACCTCTCTGCATTTGAATGGATCTCTATGGGAATTGGGGGTGGGACTAGATTAAGCTGTAAATTACATGCAAATAGTATGGAACCCATGGTTGGCTAAATGGCTGAAAGTCATAAAGAGTCTGAGGTATCAAACAAGCCTCAAACCATCACTGCCAGATATACAGTAGATATGGATGGATCACTTTAAGGGTTGTTTCTCCTGACTCATTTTCCTATTGAACTCTATGGAAAATTAGTCAGGAGAAACAACCTTTACAATGATCCATCCATATCTACTGCATATCTGGCAGCTAAATAATGGTTTGAGGCTCGTTTGATACCTCAGACCCTTGATGACCTACAGCCAAATATTTAGCCAACCATGTGTTCCATACTATTACCATGTAATTTCCAACTTAATCTAGTCCCACCCCCCAATTCCCATAGAGATCCATTCAAATGAAGTGGTTATAGTATCGCTTGTAAGAGTACCTGAAAATAAGATATCAAGAGTCTTTTGACGTTGGGTCACAGACATCAGGAAGTCATGGCATGCAAAGGATATGCAACCAAATATTAAACGTCTTTGACTTTAATGACTTTATTTAAGTTTATGTTCATTTGTCCAATTACTTTTGGTCCCCTAAAATTGGGGGAAGATGCATAAAAATGGCTACAATTGCTACACAGTTCACTCAATATTGATGTAAAAACCCTCAAATTAAAGTTGAAAATCTGCACTTTAACCTCATATTTACTGTTCCATTTCAAATCCAATGTGCTGGAGTACAGACCCGAAAAAACAAAAAATGTGAACTGCACTGTATGCAGTAGATATGGATGTATCCTCTGACTCATTTTCCTATGGAACTCTATAGATAAATTAGTCAGGAGAAGAAACCCTTAAAGTGATCCACCCACATCTACTGCATATCTGGCAGCAGGGTGATTTGAGGTTTGAGGCTAGTTTGATACCTCAGATATATACGTGTGTGTGTGTATTGTTTTGCTTTTCCACATAATTGTTGCAATCCTGATTTTCCAGCGTGCACTAATTATCCCATACATTACAGCCCCCGCCCAGGCTGTGGGAAGCACAGGGCAAGAAAGAGTCTTTTTCATTGTTCACTGTTCCATGTCCACAAAATTTCCAAAAGACTGCAAAGAAACACAAGAGACAGTGTAAGTCTCTCGCTCTCCCGCATTTTCAAAAAGTCTCAGGGAAAATTGCCCGGCCCAGCGTATAAGCCAGGGTGCACCAAAGCCTCCCTTCCTAGATCTGGCTGATCCGGACCGATAAAGAGGCACGCCCTGATCCCAGGCCGTGGGCCACATATGCAGAACACATCACAGCAGAGCTCAGTGCGGTGCCTGTCATATGAATCCAATTACAGTGTGCAGTCATCCATTGGTGTGTATGTAGTCTGTGGGCCGTTTGTTTTATGGTGCGTCACATATATCATATGCATGTTGTTTCTTTGTGCTTTTTGGCCCTTCTCTCGATGTCTCTATTCAACGGCAGCTGCTGGCTTCACTGGGGAAAGGGCCGTCTAGTTTGCTCTGCGCTGAAGAAAGACGGCCTGCGCTGAAGCTCACCCGCAATGAGGGCTGAGAAAAATCCAAAAAAACCTATTTAAAAAATACAACTCTTCTGTTTGAAGTGCCCACATATTTATTCAACTCTGGAGGGGGGGGGGGGGGGGGGGGGGATTTGAATAAGTAAATTTCCAGCCAATATCTCACTTGCAAATGGGGATTTAGTGTTATAATCATGTAACCATTGGTGTAACTACGTCAGTGGTGAAGTCCCATACCCCAGGGAGCGATCTAGTAACAGCTGTGTCCCAAACTTGGGTGTGACTAGGTAAAGGAACACAGTCAAAATTCCCCTTGACCCACTTGATAGCAGAACCTTTTGCCAATGGTTTTTCAAGTTAGCTAGTCTTGTCAGAGCCGGAATGGCGCTGTCACCGTGCCCATTTCCGCATTGAACCAGCCTGCAGTTCCAGATATTCCCTCCCTCGCGTATCTTCACAATTCAGTTCGGCATAACCGGAAAAGCCGCATGCGTGCTGTAGATGCAGCGGGCAGGTATTAATTAATAACGGCACTGTGAAAATGCAATCCTCAATACTTGGATACGTCTCAGATGGTGAGTAAGCTCACGGGCCCCGCCGGGAGTGCTGGGTTGTGATGCAAGCAGGCTTAATCGGGATCAGATGACAAAGCGGCGTTCCGCCGAAACGAAGCCTTGTTTTCTGAGCTCCGAGGGACAATGGCGTGAGCGGACGGGAGCCGGCCGCGTGATGTCATAATCACTCATCATGCGCAGCCTAAACATTTCGTAATCAAATGTTTTGTTTGAGGTGGAAAAAAAAAAAAGTCATTCGAAACAGATGTGCAGCTCGCGAGCGCGGCGGACGACTTTGAACCTGGAACGCTTTATCTAAAGGGGGGGGATATGCTTTACGGATCATCCCCAGACAACGTTTCGACCTTTCGCTGGCCAGCCTCCCGTTTCCCATAGGCGCAATGGCCACAACCCTGGGAACGGCCAGGAGCTGCCGAGGTCTGCAGCAACCTGCCAAAGGCACGCCTCTATGAGACATGTAATCATGGAATTAACAGGCCAGCTGTAAATGTCATCATGGTAATGCTGCACACTGAGGAGAATATGGGAATCTTGTGAGAAGGTAGACACAATCCCGTCCCAGGCATTCCATATACATAAACACACACACACACACGCACGTGTATACACACACACAGACACACACACACACGTCTGTTTATATAGGCATTTTAGCTGCCCCATTTGGCAGGACAATGTCTACTTCTCTCTGCAGTGCTGACCACAATCTGATGTTGGAACAGAAAATTATTTTTGTGTTGAGTTCTCTGATTGTACACTGTGTAGCTACACCCCTGCACAGCAGGCAAAATCATAACTTAAGGGCTTTTGCTGATCCAGTGTTTCCAGGCAAATAAACAAATGCTTTATGAAAACCTTTTTTTTTTCTTGTTTTTTTGGACAGTGATCCTGGGACTATAATGTTTTTTTTTATTTCTTTCACAGTTATGATGATGCTTATGATAGAAACGGCAGTGATGATGACGGTGAAGTTAATGAGCAGGATACTTGATAAAGATAAGAATAAAAATAACAGTCATCTATAATCATTTAGCCGTGCATTAGAATGAATGTGCAATTAATGGCTTGGGTTGGAACTGCGTCAAGCCTGAGAGTGCCTGGTCTGTAACATAAACCATCACATAAAAGAAGAACCTTACGTCAGGCCCCACCCAGATGTACATTCTATTGTAAATCTCAAGAACTGAAGCATGTTTTCTCCATGTTCTCTCTATCTCTCTCTCTCACACACACACATACATATATATATATATATATATATATATAAAATTGTCATTACACAAGTAATTTGCTTTGGGAAATGTGTGTAATGTTGGTGATGCCTCTAGTTGTCCCTTGTGGGCTCATCTGTTAAATTAATTGCACATCCATATCCCTTATGGAATCTTAGAGCTTTCACCAGGAAGTCAATCCGTCATGGTTTTTAAAACAGGAATCTGTAGTGGAGCCTTTTTGGCAAAAAGCCGTGGACTTGGCTGTTAAGTGGCTGTGTGGTGTGTGGCCTGGCCGCTTCACTTTGGGCCTCAATCCGTCACCCCCCTGAGAGACCCGGAGCCAAACAAAGACTCTCGACTTAACAAAGAAACCCTAGCCCTTAAATGCATCGCTCGGAGCACTACTGCGGTTCGCATTTGGGCATCTGCCTGGTTAAAAAAAGGATCTCCATTGTTGGAAGATCAGCCTTTCTAACTCTTCCACGTAAGAAGAGGGGAATATCGTGTCGCGCTCGTGTCGGACGCGAGGCTATGAACTAGCAAGCGGCCGAAAAAGAAAGGCGGAAATTGTACGTCCTTAAATAGATCAGTGAAAGACATCAGTGAGTCAAAGTCAAACCTCTTCCTTCTCGAGCTGGGTGAAGAGCAGGAAGCTCTCACTGTAATTACAATGATTATTAGAGCGTCAGGCCCCATTCTGCTTGAGGGAGTCAATGGGTGAGAAAATTATATTTGGGAAGCATTTTTACATCTTTAATTTATTCCCTAAAATTGTAAAAAAGAAAAAGATAAAGCCTCCCGCTTAATTTATAATGTCTGCAAGGTCCTGATTGGAGGGCACCGGGTCTCACAGACAGCTTCTTCCTTTCCCTGTTTATTATTGCTTATTTTACACTGCGAGTTTTATAGTGCATCGCTCCAGCACACCCGGTTTGTCTAACTTTTTGTCAAGAGCGCTGGAGGGATGCAGCTGGGTTAGAGAGGCGGGTGCAGAGTGAAGGGGCCGGGGTCTCTTTGGCTCCGCTCCACACAGGACACCCCTGCGCGTCGTCCTCGACGGTGCTGTTAGTGTTACACAGCGGTGGTTTAAAGAACGACAGGACGTGCACTCCTCCAGCTGTAACAACTGTGTTACATAGAGGCTCCATCTGGAGGTGACCGCCCCCCTCCCATCTGCTCCTCTCCTAATGTGTTACATCTCCATGTCCACGGTTGGTCACAGGGATGAAAAACTCCATCTCCTAATCCGCAGTGGGAGCCCAAACTGGCACAGATGAGCGAGATCCCATCGGATTTCACGTCGGATCTCACGCGGGGGGAAGGGGGGGCGTTCACGATCTCTCTCGCCGCGGTGCCCTTTTCCCTTCCGTCTCAGTTCCCGAGGTGGTTTGGGTCGGATTCTGACAAATCCGATCCATATGTGTTTTCTTGTGCTTCAGACCGCAGTAGTGTAGTGTGACATATATTGGGTTTGTCAGAAAATCAGATATGCGTCACAAATAAAAGCTAAGAGTGCTCAGGGTCCATGACCTTCAGCAGAATGGAGAGATAAGAGAGAGAGAGAGAGAGAGAGAGATAATAAAGATAAGAGAGTGAGTGTGGGTGTGAGAAAATGCTGCAGGAAGAGAGAGAGAGAGAAAGACGGGTGTAGAGAGAGAGAGGAAGAGACGGGTGTAGAGAGAGAGAGGAAAACTGAAAGAGACAGGGTAGAGAGAGAGAGGAAGAGACGGAGGTAGAGAGAGAGGAAAACTGAGAGACAGGGTAGAGAGAGAGAGGAAGAGACGGAGGTAGAGAGAGAGAGGAAGAGACGGAGGTGGAGAGAGAGGAAGAGACGGGGGTAGAGAGAGAGGGAGAGATGGAGAGAAGGAGAGCAGGGGAGGGAAAAGGCAGGGAACGCCATGCACAGCGGGATGTTCTGCCGACCACAGAGAAGCACTACCTGTTGTGCGTCATCACTGTCACTACATATGCATGAAAAAAAACAATAATAATAAAATCAATAGCGGTCACTTCACGAAAAAGTGGGATTAAATGTAGTTTATACGTTTTACCGCCCTACGCCTTGCGCCCAGAGCAGGTGCAAGCACTCCCTAAGATGGTAACGTAAGCTAAAGCCAAAGCGTGTAGCCAAATGCTGCTGCTAGAGGAAAGGATGACGCTATACTGTAGCGGCCCGTGGAAAAAGGTGCGATGGGTGAGTCGTGCTGGGTTTTAACAGCCCCGGGCCAGCGTGACCGGCTCCGCTTTGGCCAGAAAAACCCAGCGTTTCTCACAGCAATGGGGGTTAGCTCTGTCACGCTGTGCAGGACACAGATCCAAACTCAATGTGCCACTACACTGTGACCTTAAAAAAAATTAAAATGGAAAAATGTAGTTTTTAGTGTAAAATTTGGGTGTAAGCTAGGAGGTTGTATAGCTTCATTGGAAATGGCATGTCACAGACGGGTTCTGAATGTAGGCGCTCGATTTCTTCCAGGACAGTTTAATGTTCCTTGGTTGTATATTATCAAGGCTCAGGTCGGCATGGGGGAACACGGTGGGGTCCGCTTTCGACTGAAACTTTTTTCATACCACCCCCCCGCCGCCGCCAACCCCCCACCCCCTCTTTACGGCACGGCAAGGCTTCTGCAGACATATGTGTGGGGGTTGAAATTATTCATAAATTATGCCATGTAGGGGAACACACGATGTACAGAATGGAGGGGATCTCTGGAGGGGAGGGGGGAGTGGTTTGGGTCGTGCCGACTTTTAAATAAAAGGGGACTTATGAGCACCTTAGAGTGGAGTCCCAACTTTTCAGTAGCACCTCTGTTTGCTGCTGCAGAAGTTCAGCCGAGACCCTCTTGAAATCCTGCAACTTTTTCTTTTCTTCCTTTCTCGCTTTTTTACAGTTGCAAAAAAAAAAGAGGCTGCAAAGAAACGAGGGAGAAAATGATCACCCTGATTTCCATCGCTTTGCTTTCCCTGAGCCTGGCCGACAGCCTGAGCCCCGTCTACGTTTCAGGTAGGAACAAACACTTGTGCATGTGTATTTGTGTGTGTGTGTGTGTGTATGTGCATGTGCCGGCCCGGCGTATTTATTGCGCGGTCTGCGCTCGACAGCACCGCTGTGGTCTCAGGTCTGTGCAGATGGCACTGGCTGCTGTAGGGCCGCGGGGCCCCGTGTCTGAGGTTACACCTCCGGCACTGCGCAGAAAATCCGCCGGGACGCTGCGCTGCGCTGCCTGACATTTCGCAATGCAAGGGGAGAGCTTTTTTTCCGCGAGGGAGGGGGGGAAGGAACCTGCTTCTCCGAGACTAGAGAATGGCATCACGCTAAATTTACACCCTTGCCACCTGTAAACTTGCAGGATCTCAGCTACTGCTGAAAAGGTTGATGTTCCTGTTAAAATGTTAAAATGTATTTTTTTTTTTTTAACAAATGTCTGTTAATAGGAGGAAATGAAGTGGGGGGGGGGAAAGTGTGTTGAAGCGTGCAAGAAAAGCTGGGAAAAACAGATTAAGGAGTGATGTGACGGTTTGCATTTTTCCATGAAAAAGAGAGTGGGTTGGAGCTCCATTTTGAAACTATACGTTATAAAGCTTGGAACTTGGCTAACAGCCCACTATAGATTTCCTTTCCTTGTCTGTTTTATTTAAGGGAGATTCTTTTTTTGTGTGGATAGGCATCGGATATATCCTTCCTGTGTGTTTCATCTTCTTATGTGGGCTTGTGAGTCACAAGCTTGGCTGTGGCCCCACAGCCCTATACAGTAGGTCTTTATGTGTGCCATATGGAATATTTCACATATATACTCACGCTACAGCCACTGCCAGGTTTCCAGACTCACACGGGTCCCATTGCGCTTTCAAATCCTCAGTGGCGTAGGGAGTTTGGCATGACAAAATAAAGATTAACAACCTCGCTATTCCAGCATAGCCCCGCATTGAACCTTTTCCAAAATATTCTCATTTCCTTTTGAGGTAATCGTCTATTGATTTGGAGGGTCTGGGATGGGCCTGGGAAAGGGGTACTGTGCCGTTTTGTGCCGTTTCATGAGACGTCCAAGACGGATATGAATTACAAGCCCGTGCAGACATTTCAAACAGCAGGTCTGTGTGTGGCAGTGAGCCGAACCATATGCTCCTGCTGATCTTTAGAAATAATTTGGTACAGAGACAATCAGACTGAGGGATATTTACATTGGGCTGGGCTGCAAACACAAACCAGCCCCACTATAGCCCCTATAGGGTAGAATAGGATTCAGTCAATTTAGAAATTCTCTTAGCTGGAGATTCTCAATGGTAGTACCAAGTTCCAAGTCTCTTCCAAAGACCACATATGTTCGGTGGTAGATGTGTAGAAGTTAAAAGTCTGAAAATTCTCTGAGAAATGGGCTCTCATCCTAAATGGTCATATTTAACTGCGACGGGATTATTCCTGATTTACTTTGCCTTCAATCACCCCCACCCCCCCTCTAAAAAAAATACTTTGATACTTTGTCAGAAACAGATGGTTTTCATCTGCCAATTATATAACCTTTCATTGAGTGAAAGAGAATTGTGTACAATCGTAAAATAGCAGTAGGTCTTGGCGAGAGCTTTCACTTGTTTTATAAAAGCCATTTTTTTATTATCATGTTACGTTAATGCCACAGCTACAAATGTATTCATTTACTTTCTTTAATCTTTTTTGTTTTACTTTAGTGCTTTTTTTTCCCTATTTTAGTTTTTTTGCTCATTTATGCCAGGAAGCCATTGCTAATGAGTCGCTCTCAAGTATACCTTAAATATGCCAATTAAACGGGGAAGCCTGGCCTAAGCTAAACAGCCTTGTATAAACATGCCACAGTGTGATATATGAGATCTGGGTAGCTCATGTTCACGGTCAGGCGACTAAACATACAAGGTTCCCTGAAGTCTTCTAAGCAATCCACCAACCGGGGGGCCACGCAGACCCCAGCGTCTCGTATACTCTGGCTGTTGAGATTGAGGCGGACATGTGGGAAGTGAGGTATATGCGGTCCTGAACCCCCTCCCTATGGACAAGGACAGCTGTGTCAGGAATGTCCCCTTTCATCTCCTACCCCCACCCCACCCAATGTCCCAAACTCCTGCTTTTCCAGAGGTTTTCCCGTGTGGCATTCACACGTGAGTCAGATGCAGAAACAGATCCCACGGTTTAGGACTGTAATGCTTATACTGAGCGTCAATGTTGAGGAAGCAAGGTAACCGCTATGAGATTAAGAGAGAGCCATTCATTGCTTTGCGCGTGTGGTGACGTCATACGGCACACACCAAGCGCACATTTATTCGATAGCCACCTGTGATCTGATAGCCGGATAAGTGTCACTCCCATCTTTTGCCATTTGTAATTAGAGGTCACTAGAGTGTGGCAAGTTTTTCGAGGAGTTTGGACAGAATAAAAACAGCGTGCAGAAGTTCAGAACAGTTGCAATGTCCCCCGCAAAGCAGCTCTTTTAAGATCTGCTGGTTCATTGTTTTTAATCGCTGTTGGAGAGCTTAGAGTTAGCTTCTCCCTAAAGAGACTGTTGCAAGTGGACATCGCCCACTGGGGGGGGGGGGGGGGGGGGGGGGGGGGGGGCAGACATAAAAAGTTCTGACAGGCTTAGCTGCTGGAAAGGTAAATCATTCAGCAGGCTACTAGTCATCATATAGCTGAACAGTCATTGAGGGTGTGTTCACTGTATGTTCAAGTGTTTCCTCTGGGGGAGGGGGCACTGATGAAAATACCCTGGGGTACCTCTGATTGGCCCTGTAGGTTCTACTGAAGGAACACATGTTGAAGCTGTTTGGCTCCAGACAGAGGCAGCCAGATCTGTTTTTTCTTTCTTTTTTCTTTTTTTGAGTGAGGTGGGCTGGTTTGGCTTTGTGGAGTTACTGAGTTGCACAGCTTGACACAGCAAGGGGTCTTTGTTGGGAATGTGCCAGACAGATGCAAACCTGGGACGGGGAGCCAGTTACACTGTTAAGACTCGCTGCTTGGATGCGGGCACATACCCGTCAAAATTAATCCTGGGGCCTGTATCACAAAGCAGGATTACTGAGTAAAACCCAGAACCCTACCAAATCTGGAACATGGACTGCAGTAAAAAGAGCTGTTCCGGGTTTTACTCAGTGCTGTTATCCAGTTAACTCAGTAATCCTGCTTTGTGATACAGCCCCCAGGACTATCAAGCGAATGCTGAAAAGATGAGAGTCCCCTGTTTGCCTGACAACACTGTTGAAGAATAGGAGATCATATAAAGTGGCATTATGTTACTGAGTCTGCAGAAGCCAACAGAGGAGAGTAGTAGTGAATCCTGACAGCATGTTTTATGCTTGTCGCTTTTCTGACTCTGCACTTTGGACACGATTGTTTGTTATGGGTGAAATTCTCAATAACGAAACTCAAATTCCATTGTAGCTACTAAACATATTTGTATGGTCGTTCTGATGTCCTTGAAGTCACAATTAGCCTACTTAAAGATTATGGTGTGCATGCAGTTATTGTTATTTATGTACGAAACCCTTTACACCTACAAAAAACCCTTTTTTTCACCACAACAACAACAGGTGAGGTCTTACACGAAAGTTATTTTCAAGGGCTTTAGGAATGAAGCCAGTAGTTCTTAAAAGTAGGGTGTGCTAAGGCAGGGATATTCAACAGCAGTCCTGGATCAGCTCCCCTAACCATTGACCCAGCCACATGGTTCATTGAGTCTTTGCTTAACTAACTTAAATGGGTGGCATGGGATTAAACATGGCAGAGAAACCTGTTAGACTGTATCACACAGCAGGATTACTGAGTTAGCTGGATAACTGCACTGATTAAAACTTGGAACAGGTTTTTACTTCAGTCCACATTCCAGATTTGGGAGAGTTCCAGATTTTACTCAGTGCAGTTATCCAGATAACTGTGAAACAGGCCACTGGTAGACTCTTTTGTTTTTCCGGGATCAGCAATGAGTATTCACATTAAGAAATGGCATGAACACTCATCAGTATCGCCACTGCTTTTGATCAGCTAAGATAATCAAGTTCTGTATGTGGAATTGTATGTGTGAAGTGTTTTTTTTTTACATTAAAAAAGTACATTTAAAACGTCTTGAACAACCTAATATTACACATATTTAGAAGGCTTTTGAGATTTTGAAGAATTATTATCCTTGCCCCTGTGAGAGAAAAATAATCAAAATAATCAAAACCAAATCAAAATCTTGATAATTTGATTATAGAATACAATAGTGTCAGTTAACATCTTTTCCCCCTCTTAATGGTAGACTTTCCTGTTTCCTGTCTTGGCATGTGGCCCAGCTAATGTTACACACAAATGCACTGGGACTCTGGGAGGGATGAAAAATAAACGTTCAACAATGAGATAATATACAATAAATATTAAATAATCTGTCACTTTATGACTGCTGCCATGAGCAATAGTATTGGTAACAAAAAAGGAGGCAGCACAGAAGGTTTAAACTAAGACTGGACACTGGGTGATTCCCAATGTTAAATCCAATCCGCACAAAGATTCACTTTGATGCTATAGGACTATGGGAAAATGCATTAATGGTTTTCTCTTAGTCCCGTTTAAAACACACAAAGCCCTTCTTGAGTTACTTTCTTCTGGCTGGGATTTACATCCAGACATCTATGAAATCCCAGGAGTCTCTAAATTAACTAAAGGAAGTTCTTCAGTAATCTGTATAAATAGATGACAAGGAGCATAAGACTACCTCATACTACAATTCTACAAAGAAAAAGGTATTTTATTACACTGAGAACATGTGCACTACAGCAGTGAATAGCAGTGGGATTTATAGCAATGTGTGAATGTTTAGCCTGGGGGCAGTGGCCCCTGCTGCTTTTTTTGATGCAGGGGTCTAGAGTTGGGGTGAAAGGTTAAAGACCTGGGCTCTCTGGAGCTACATTAATCAACTAATTTGAATAAAGTGCACGAGTTACAATAATAACAGACCTCACTGAACTGGAATTCATTTCCTGGTCAAATGTTTTGATTTAATGACACAGTTAAAATGGAGTACTTTAAATGGGAAACATTGAGACACAACCAAAGATTTACACAGACAAAGCTGCTGGAAGTCAGCTAATTCATCTGAAACCTGCCACGGAGTGTTCAAACACAACAGGTGTCATTTCAAAAGAACACTCAGTGGTGAGATTCCTCTCGTTATGTTGCCTGCGACTACTCAAGATTGGTAGATCCGGCAACATTTAAACAATTTTGTTGACCTACCTCATGTTTTGTTTAAAATTTTCAGATGACGAATCCCACCTCTCTGTAGTCTCGAACCAGGCCAAGGTCGTGACGTTTCGAGGCGGCAACGCCACCTTGCCCTGCAGACTCGACCGCGACATCGAGGACTCCTTTGGTGGTAACACTATGAGGATCAAGTGGACCAAGCTCTCACCGGACTTCTCAAAGGAGATTGACGTGCTGGTAGCCATGGGCTTCCACAAGAAGACCTACGGCAACTACCAGGGCCGCGTGCACCTGCAGGAGACTGATGAAAATGACGCCTCACTGGTCTTCAGCGAGGTCAGGCTGGAGGATGTCGGAAAATACAAGTGCGAGGTCATCGACGGGATGGATGACGCTACCGACGTGGTGTCCCTGGACCTCAAAGGTAAGTCCCATCAGACTTAGTGCCTGTGCCTTTTACTGTCGACTATGCCTCCTTAATTTCTGACTCATCTCTTCAACTAATAAAACCATTTAATCAAACAATGGTCTTTTAAGTTTCCCCTAAAAAGGCTATGACACAATGAAGTCACTGTCACTGTATCCTCCAATTGGCTGTTCTTTTCAATTCCAATAAAAAAATTTTTTTTTAATGCTACAGAACAAATACTAATACTGATTTCTTGCTCTGTTATGGCTCCATCGGGAGTATTCTGTTCAGTTCACTTTACAAACATCTTGCATAAAGTTCACATGATGGCTCATATACTGTACAAGTCAAAGCCTTTGCCTCCCCTCCATTGCTTGTGTTAATATAAAACTACTCATTCTTTTTTAATAAGGGGTACAACCTCAATAAAAAGTATGGCTTTCATCATCTTATCTATTAACTAGAAACTGTCTTCATAGTGAAAAAGCACTCCATAACCTGGAGTGATGCGGTTTTCTGGTCTCCACTAAACACCCCGTTATTGTGGCTCACGGGTGGGGAACAGAACTAGAAGCCAGATTGCTGGCCTTCATAAAAATGGGCCAACAAAATTTGCAGTGGTTGACACAGGCACACTAACGCGGCCGCAGATCTTCCACAACCCCAGGTGAAGATCTGCGCTTGTCAAAGTAACCCGAGTCACGTATACCTTTCATGGCGTTGTCGTCTCCAGCTCTGTAAGTCGAGGGCCCGGCGCTCAATTAGAGGTTCATAGTTTTCAGTGATCTGTCCAGCTTAATACGCTTAATGCTTTCAGGCAGAACTCCTAGGCCCATCCTGGTAACATCATTATAAATTATATAACCTGACACTGGCCATCTGCGAGCCTGCATCTGCTCAATGAAAAAGAACATATGTGAGGATCTCCTCATGCAAACCCCTTTACTTTTCGACCGCTGCAATACTGGAATGGCACACTGTCCCAGAGGGTCACGCTGTTGGGATTTCTCTGCATCGGGGGGCTACTGCTTGACCCCCGCCTCGCGGGAACCAAACAGATGTCCGCCTATTCGTTGGACGGGAGTTTCAGGCGGTAAACAAAGGCCTTGTCTCCTCTGCGACTCTGATATTCTGGCTGTCTGTGCAGCTGGAGGCTGAAAGTATCCGGCACTCATGTAGAAACAGGTGTTTTCAGCACAGGGGCCTGGTTTCAATGTCCCCCTCAGCTAAAGACCAATGATGACAGGACCTTTCGCTGTACGGTATTGCAATTTACCCTTGAAAAGATAATTATTCAAACAGAGCTGAAAGCAGTTAGACCAGACGTGGAAAAATGCTCCCATTGGCCCCAAACATCCATGACTCAAGTGTCTCAAAGTGACACCCTGGTCTTTAAACTTTTCTAATTGTTGCTCATTAAGTTTGCCACAAGAAAAAAAACAGCCAACTTTGTTTACCACTCTTCATTACATGCATGTTCCAGGGAATAAGATGCTCAGAAGTGTAATTGACTTCATGCAAGAATATTTATGTTGCCCTGCAGTTTTGCTAAACCACTGCAATCACATACACTCTCAGTAATCCAATGTTCAACATGAGAGCCACTGACGCAAGACAATCAACCTCATAAAATATGACTGTATTAGCATGTCGCCAGTAATCAGTGCTAGGTTTTTAAAAAATCTGGATCAGATGTTTGACATATCTGGCTAGCCTGTAAAAACTCCACCAGGCAGTTGCTTGGGAGAGAGAAAAGAATTTGCCATTGATTGCATTCGTTGCTTACCACAGTCAGGCTGGGTTTCCAATTTCTCCTTCAAGCAATCCACCCACAGTTGAAAAATGATTCCTAATTCCACCTCTCCATTCCATATATTCATGTTCCATTATTATTCAGTCAAGGTTAAGTAAATAGTTATTCACAATAACAACAGGAGAAGACATAAACAGTCAAGAAAAATCCTTATTTTAACAGCCAGTGTTTATCATTGCAAATGGTGCCTACACTCCACTCACTTCTATGACCACTGAATCTATTTTTTTTTTTTAAAGTGGCGGAATTTTAATCACAAGATAAATGTTTCTCTGCCTTTTATATGCACCTCAGTACATTATCTTTAGCAGGCTATTGAATATTTGCATAAAAATATTCAAAGCCTTGACATCATTATGTTAAATTTATGACCCCGACATGCTTCCTCTAAGGGAAATTGCAAAAAAAGTATTCAAATCTTGATTTTTCCTTGATTAACAGAACCTAAACGCTATCCATCTATCCATCTGTATGTATATACTGTATGTATGTATGTATGTGTATATACAGTATATGCCTATTTCTTACCTTTAAAGATGATAACAGCTAATGGAATACAATGTACTGTACCTTTAATTCTCAGGCGTAGTCTTCCCTTACTCCCCACGACTGGGCCGCTACAACCTGAACTTCCATGACGCCGAGCAGGCCTGCCTGGACCAGGACGCTGTGGTGGCCAACTTTGACCAGCTGTACGATTCCTGGAAAGAAGGCTTCGACTGGTGCAACGCTGGCTGGCTGAACGACGGCTCCGTGCAGTACCCCATCACCAGCCCCCGTGGACCGTGCGGAGGTAACAACACCGTCCCCGGACTGAGGAACTACGGTCTGCGCGACAAGACCAAGAGCCGCTACGACGTCTTCTGCTTCACCTCCAACTTCAAAGGTGAGCTTGTGCTTCGGGAGTGACTTAGGAATGTGAGAACATGAGGATGAGAACAGGCCATTCAGTCCATCTAGACTGTCCATTTAACCACAATCTAGAGATTGTACTATGCTTCATCAAGTCTGGACTTGAATATCCCAAGGGTCTCCACCACTTGTTAGTGTCAGAGGGAAAAAAAGCAGCGATCTACAGTAATCATGGGAACATCTTCCCATATTCCCCAGAATTCTGCCACTATGCCAGCATCCCGACAAACTAGATTCTAAAACATTTGTATTTTTTTTGTCTGTCTTTCAGGGCGATTCTACTACTTGAACAACGACTTCAATATGACGAAATTAACATACAATGAAGCTGTCCAGGCTTGCGAGAACGACGGTTCCCAGATCGCCAAAGTGGGACAGATGTTCGCTGCTTGGAAGCTTCTGGGCTACGACAGATGCGACGCGGGCTGGTTGGCTGATGGCAGCGTGCGCTACCCCATCTCCAACCCCAGGAGGCACTGCAGCCCCACCGAGGCAGCCGTCCGCTTCGTCGGCTTCCCCGATAAGAAGCACAAGCTGTTCGGCGTCTACTGCTTCCAGGCCTTCGACTGAGAGGAGAATCGAGAATGCTCGAGAATCAATTCTTTTTTTTACAGTGAAAAAAAAGCGCAAAACACACGTGGGACTAACTCTTTAACTTAGCATGAACTCAATAACTTACCAAAACTGTGATAACCTTGTTACTTAAAACTGTTATGATCAAAAATTAAACAAAACAAAAAAAAAACAATCACTTTCATACTGTAATGATAAATGATTTAGGCCAGAAGAAATGTAACAACTGCAGTGCTAACCATTCTTAGCTTTTTTTATGCGCAATTTGTATACAACACATTGTTATAGCAGAAATTGTGAAGGGTAACAATGGGGGGGGGGGTAAATGCAACCAGCAAGGGTTGTTTTTTTATAGATCAATTGGCCATGCAAAGAGATTAAAGAAACTGCTTTGCTGGGTAAGACAGTTAAGCTTCTCAAAGTAAATATTGATACTTTTTGGCACTTTTGGGTGGATTCTTTTTGTTTATTTTTGATTGTTTTTTTAGTTTGTTTTTTTTACTTATGTCTGAAATCTTACGAACTGAGACCAAAACAGACCATGAAGTGTCATGAGGGGTCTACAATTAAATTATCATCAACACCAAATATAGGGATTCAATTGAAACCTGGATGCACCCGCTAATCAATAATTGCAAACCTAATACCATTAGAACCTAATGACTTGTGTATGTATTTTGCCTCCTAAAATGCTGACAGTTCGAAATAGTGCAATCACTAATAGTACCAAGTTCGGAATTATTGATTAGCGGGCGAATATCTGGTGAGTTGAGCCCTGGGTGGGCAGATGTCTCTAATGAGTTTTTGACTTATTAAAGGGAATATTTTTTTGGGCAAAATTGGCACAGCATCCATTTCTGACAAGTAATGCAAATGACAGCAAAAGGGCTATTATCTCAAACTGCAACTTCCTCTGGCTGCAAGACCATAGAATGGCATTTTCATAGACCTTGGAATTTCCTTTTTGAAAATGTAAAATGAATGTATATGGACCATGTATAGACAAATATATAATCAAAAAAAGACAACATGTAGTAACAGATTATAGCCTTTCATCCTGTAAGAAAATAAGAGTACTGCATTTTTATATTTTTTTTTTTATTGTTGTGACAATTGTACTAAAATGAAATAAGCTGCAACTCCTTTTTTTAGTTTCAGCAGAAATATGCTATGCTGACCTTTACTATAGCTCCCACAAACAGTCAATAATGGATGGACCTCTTGCATTAAACTCTCTTGACATTGGAGAATTAAGGCAGAGTTAATATCACTCATTATAAGGCAGCATAAAGCCCAAAGACCACCCAGAGACATGGTTTGCACTGGGAAACGATTAGACCCAAGTGACCTTCTGATCTTGGTAACAAACAATAGAAAGCTGATAAATGATTTCACTTATAAATAATTTCTCACGACACCTGTTGATGGTACAACAAAGTAAGGAAAGAAGAGGGACTGACTGAATTGCACTGACTAATGTGCAAACTTTTTACCCTCCAGGGACCAAGTTGCAAATACGCGACAGTGGCAAAAGAAAGTTACAGTTATGCGATTAGCGATAGTCAGCTTCTAACTGTATATTTTAACTTCTGAGACCCTCAGTACAATGTGTACAACTTTTGAGCACTGCCAAAGGAAGTATATAGCTATTGCTGTACAAAGCAACCATTTCTACAATGTTGCACGTTTATAATGCGGGGTCTGACTGGGGTACTTTACTCAGAGAAGGAAATCATACTCAAATATAGCCATTAAGAAAGTATCAAATTACCTTTGACGAGCTTTTCTGTTTTTCTTTTTTTTGTGTGATGATTATGATAACTGAAAAATAAAATAAAAAGTTGCAATAGCATCAATAACTCAGTGCAGTTATGACGAGCAACTGCTGTGCAGAGGTGGTGCAGAAAAAGAATGAAATGATGATCTGGAAATTTTTTGGACAATTGTTAATCATTCAAAATATGTTACAGTGGTATTAATTGTTTTCTTTGCGTGAGTACTGTGAAGGTCACAGTTTGGGAGAGGTGGGGAGGGCGTAACAAACTGAGGTCACTCTTTGATGATTTTTTATTTTATTTTATATATATATATATATAAATTAAGCCACTACAAATAGCCTGCCAAACCCTGTTTAGCTAACCGAGACATGAACCAAGTAGCCAGCTTGTTTCTCTTGCTTGCTTTTCCTCTACACCTGGAAACAGTGTAGATAGCATTTGGTTTGTTGACTGATTCCAATAATCAGCAACACTGCAATGTCGCAATAAGTTTGAAAGCCACGACACTTTTCATTTTTTTGTCATATTTGTGTGCGTAGAGCATTACTCAGAGAAATCCTTTGTAACCATACGGAATGTACTTTTTTGAACCAAAGTCGAAACAGAAAAAAATAAAAACTTTGAAAAATACTAGTTTGGAGTGTGGGTTTGTCTTTTCTGGAATTTGCTACTAAAAACACTCTGCAGGTTTACTTGACTGTCCATTTCCTGAAGCTGCAGAAAATGGGGGATGATGTTGATGAATTTGGTGAGTGGGTATAGTCTGGCTGAGTTGGGGGACTGAGTTTCCATTCACTGTTGTCTGACTCCTAGCTTTCACTTACAACAATAAATCTTATCATGGAATCTAAAGCTCACGCACTGAATTTTTCAGCAAGGAAATGATTTTACTTAGGAGACGACAAAAAAGGTTGTTTGGTCACTTCAAGCATAGGTAGAACACGTGTGTTCAATGAAAGCGTTCAGTCATCTAGCAATGAATAATTATAAAGGAGAACATATTATGTTCTCCTTTACTGACAGCTACTGTACATTACAGCTGTAGAATTAGTTCCTGACTTTACTTCAGGAGAGCTCTGGCTCGCAGGTGATCGTTCACAGTGGCGGACGTGCCTACAGCTATTTGTCTTCATGTTTGCTCTTGTAATGCTCCAGGTCTTGTAAGGTTACATAACCGTACGCACCATTATTCACATGACAGGTCCCATGGCACCACTCTGTCTTTTAGTGAAAGCTTAGCCAATTGCGGACGTTCAGGAAGACAACACTGTCTTACATCCACCTCTTCTCTTACAAACCATCAAATGATGTATAAGCCACTTCTACTCTTCCTTCTCAATACTCTCTTCCTATTAACTCAGCTTCTTATGCATGCACTTCACTTACTCCCATTTCTATGCAGTGTTGTTCTCCTAACCACAGACCTCTGTCCTGTAGTCAAGGGTCTACTCCCTTCTCGTACTGCCCCTTCTCCCCTGTCTGTTGTCCCGTGCCAATGTCCTTGTCCTATGGCGGGGACTGGCTCCTTCTGCTTCAGAAGGCCGATGAAGGGGGGGGGGGGGGGGCAGGGGTTTCCCCGTGCTGCTGTCCTCTGGTCAAGCTGTTCTGCTTCCCTGATGGACTGGTCCCTTGAGTCAAGCTAGAGATCCCTGCACAGCTCCTTTCCCAGAGTTTCAGCTCTGTATATGCCCACTAACATAATGCACTGCTGGGAATTTTGGAATTACTTTGTCCAAGTGATGTTGAAGCACTGCTTAAATTATAGCTACAGACACCCCATTACCATGGCATAAGCGGTTATTATCTTACTATTCTTGCATTGTGATAATTTGCCAAATGATGTCATGGAACAGTGTGGCATTTTCTGTAAGTTGAATTCAGCGGACGGAAACTCCAGGCAAAATTTGTGTTTAAGGTGATTATCTGCACAAGAGAAGCATTATACTGGAATTACTAGACCCTTTTTACTAGACCCTTTGGCTTTGTGCCCAATAGCAGTCACACCCAAAGTGGGATAATGGGTGGAGAAAGTGAGTTGGAAGGATGAAAAAAAATCCAAATACAGAAGAGAAATTATACGTGGGATAAGGAGCTGAGACAACAGTGGTTGCTGGATTGTCGGCAGTTAGCCAGGTAGTTAACCATTGTCAGGAATCTCCTCTCCTGAAACCTCATGTTGGAAAATTCCCAATTTGGTTGCTATAAAGTCTAGACAAACCTTAGTGTTTAAGGCTTTGTGGAAAGTAATCATTATACAAGAATCAATGCTCTTTTTCTTGGCTATGGTGGCTGGACTAACACTCGTCTATGTGGTCCAAAGTATATCATGTTTTAATGCTGTGTTTCTGAACTTTCTAAATAGTGCAATCGCTTTGTAATGGAAGAAGCACGGTTTTGTAAAGACCCATTGGAGAGAGAGCACAGGGTAAGGTAAGGTGGTTACGGAGGTAGTCTTAGCCAGGTAGCTGATATATTAGGCATGTGAATGAATACAACTTCAAAAATACCTGTCTGGCAGAAATGGAGGTAGACTAACCTGCCGCTTCCAAAGTAAATGCAGGACTGTTTGGACGTGGAGGAAGCACAAAGGGAGCGTTGCACTTTTGAAGGAGCCCTGCTCTACTTAAATTACAGCAAACATATTTATTCTGCAGGTCAAAAATGTCAAGTTTTTATTAAACTTGCACTGCATAATCACGTTAAAAATGTAATCTATTGTTCATTAGAACAGAGATTAGTCACTAACCAGTAAACAATGACATGGCAAGATAGGCCTACATAAACAGAACATATACAATTGTACATCTTGCTCTTTCAAGGCTTGAACTAATAGGTGATCTTTTTCTGCAGTTCTAATTACAATTTGTATATCACCAGTTTCATTTGCTACACAGTGGCCTAAGCCTTGTTTTAAAACAATAGCCTACCCTGTATGCAGATATTTAAAGCAGCATTCCCATTTTAAAAACGAAAAAGCAAAGGCAGTGTACATTACTAATTACTACATACAATATTCATAAGTAATGTATTTAAACAACCGTGCAATTAACGTCAATTATTAGGCTACTATAGGCTATGCTATAACCATAAATATGTCAACATAACAGAATCGCATTGGTCTGTGTTAAAGAAGTAACGCTTGCATATCGCTTTACCATGCAACGTAACATCACTGTTATAGGCCTTACCCAGCAAACAGTGGACGTCCCAGGGATGTACCATTTTAGTCCCCTCAAAGTTATGATGTGACGTTCCCTAGGGATGTCCTAAAAACATTACTAGGTCACTGTTTGGTTACAATATGACATTTAATTAGAACCCTATCCGGCTATGACGTGGTGCTCATAAAATCCATGGGACATTCAGGGACGTTCCTGCAACGTGTGTTACTGGTTAAAATATAACGTCATGTAATGAATGTCTGGGGGACGTTACTAGAACGTCCCGGGAACGTTCTCTGTGATGTCCACGTAACGTTTATAAAACCCTACAAAAAGACGACACGGCGACGTCCTGATGACATTCCGAGACGTTCAGGGGACGTCCCGGGGACCTAATTTTGTTAGCTGGGTAGCCTACTAGTGGTGTGTCATTCGCGAACGAGTCGGCTCTTTGAGCCGGCTCTTTTAGGCGAACGTTGGGAGCCGACTCGCATATCTGAAGAGACGATTTGTTTTGTAAATTAACACAAGACAAGTGCTTGTGGTCTTGGTGGAACTTGTATTCGTTTATTTTCTTCAAGTTGAATCTGTAATCAAAGTAAATAATTATTTGGCCAAAAATAAATAAAACCACAATAAGAAAATAACATTAATAGTAATTTAAAAACCAGTTTAATTGTTGGTCAGTTTAATTGTTCTGATGCTGCAGTTTTGCACATTTATTTTTTTATGCATTTATTTATTTTTCTTTGTTATGACGCAATATTATGTTCTATTTTATGAGTGTCTATTTTGTTTTGAAATGTTCAACTACGCACTGTGTTGTTTTGTGCAATTTATTTCAAGACATACAAATGCCCTACTTTCAATGCACATGTGCAATAGCGTCTTACTGTTTTTAGATTTATTTAAATAGTTTTTATAACAAACAAAATGCAAAATAATGTTATTTTGTAATTAGGAGGCACAGTAAGATTCCTTTGAACAATTTAAGTGATAGATGTGCACAAACACCAATCATAGGTCAAAATATTGCTAACTTTGGCCGATTTTGAAAAACGGAAATGCTACTGAATGAAGAGCCGTTTGGGAGCCGAAAGAGCCCACTCTTATTGGTGAGCTGAGCCAAATGATCTGACTCACTGGAAAGAGCCGGAATGCCCATCACTATCAGAATTCTGAAATCTAGCTTCATGTAGGCTAATGGGGCAGAGGTTAAATTGGCCACGAAGAGTGGCGGAACACCTGTTAGTCAAATAATTTGCATATGAAATTAATTTGCATATAAAATTTAATATAGAAACTAGCTAAAGCTATTGCAAAGCTTTCCCCCCAAATGACGACAATGCTTCAGGAGATAACGCGTGCTATATCGCTCGCCTGTTAGTTTTCTCACATTGATGAGACGCAAAACCACGGCCTCGACGAGAAATCATTTCATTAATTTAATTATTAAGGAGGGAATGTACTACTCAAGCCAGTTTGACAGGTAGCTACTTGTAGCCTGCATGACAACCGCCCAAGGGCGTCGGAACCGGGGGGGACGGAGGGGACAAGTCCCCTTCAATGTTGGGGGGAGGCGAAAAAGTCCCCTTCAATAAACAAGAACATCCCCTACTAGATATATGCATATATATATATATATATAATATTGGACATACGCTCCCTGTATGTGCCAGTATTCATGTCATCCCCATCCCACAATATGTAAAAGTATTAGTTATTAACAACAACAAAAAATCCCCCCCCTCCCCCCCATGTCCTTGGTAGGCTACTGGCCACAACACGCTCTTTGAACTTCGCAAGTTCGCATCATTTTGAGACGTTGTCATAAAATTTCTTCTTACCGTGAAAAACGACGACATCGGACAGATGTTTAGGTAAATCTATCACCACGGCGGCACTTTCGCCACAAGTCAGCAATTATACCGGGAATGCCCTCTTTGAAAACAAAAAACGAATGAAAATAAAAAGGTTAGTCTGTTACTGCATACCCGTTTTTGCTAAAGCTGCACCATAGCTATGATAACGCGGAGCTGTCAAACCTATAACAGCGCGGAAACCCTTTAAAAAAAACAAAATAAAAACCGTAGCTAGGCTACACGTAGCCTATGGCTATGACAACTTTAGGACTAAACAGGCCACATTTTAGTTAATAAAACTCAAGTAAGCTAACTTAGATATCCAGTGAGCACAAGTGGCATACAGAACTAGTTCACTTTTTTTTTAGCAGCATTTGTTTTGTAAGTATAAACCGAACTATTTTTTTTATATAATTTATTTATTGATTTATTTATTTAAGTATGAGCCGAAGTACCCCTTCCTACGGGAAGTAGCGCGGGTTAGCTAGTATTCCCGTGCTCTTTGCGACATTGTTGGTTCGAATCCGACCTTTCCTCTTGTCTCTACACTGTGCTGTCCAATAAAGCTCAAAGGCTATTACACCTATTTTAAGAAAGTATAGTCCATTTTAGTACTTATAAACTTTTGTAGCCACAATTTCCTCTATATTCTCAGCTACCTTGAATTGAGAGAAAATGCTGCTAGCTATAAGTTAGAGTGAAGGAAATGTAGAGACCTAGCTACTCACTCCAAAAGTCTCTGGGACCTCAGATGGATATCTGGCTTCTCTGTCGAACATGAGGTAGAATGGGGTGTGCTTGGTGGTGATCTGTACTTTGGTGCGCAAGCCAAACATGGCTGCACTGAGGTCCCAGTTCCAAGGATTCTCATCCACCAATTTGGTAAGAGTTTTGAAACATATTGACATTATGAAATACTATTTCGATTGTAAAGCAAAGCTTATGATTGCGATGTGTGACCCAAATCACACTGCTTAATACAATACCAAAATAGAATACTTAACACAGTGACTATAGTTCCATTTCGTGGTGTAAATGGGTCAAGGTCAGTTTAGTGTCAAGTCCACATTACTTTGTCACTGTCCCATTCATTCTTTCAACCAATCCACTGGTCTGTGGATGGTAAGGTGCGCAGAAGCTCCTCTCGATGTCCAGCTTCCGGCAGAGAGCCATATTCAGCTGAATTTAATGGACAACAGTCAGTTAGTACAAAAGAAAACTGAGTGAAGGGAGCCTCAGCCATGTTTTTGGGTAATGAGATTACACTTGAACAGCTCGCGCGAAAAGAGCGGGAGCCAGAGCACACATACGCGCAAAGAATGTTACGATATCGGCTTGCGTACTAGCTAGCGTTAACGTTACTTAAACTAACAACATAATGTGGCGACACATAGAGAGGAGGAAGGGAGTGGAGAAGGAAGGAGAAGAAAAATGAGTGGAAAGGAGCCAGGATGAGAGGAAAGGAGTGGAGAGGAGGAAACAGGAGGAAAGGAGTGCAGAGGGTAGAAATGGAATGGTCAAGCAGTAGACCTAGATCGTGAGTTATCTTTGCTTTTGTTTATTGATTGTTGATAATTGTTTGAGCATTGTAATCTTTTCATAAAAGAATACTTTCTTTTGTTTGCGTGCTTTTCTACAGTGAAGAATAAGAGGAAAGGAGAGAGGAGAAAAGGAGTGGAGAGGACCCAGGAGAAAAGAAGAGGAGAGGAGAGGTGTGAAAAAAATTAAAAATGTTATTATTTGTTGTTAACTGGTATTGTTGTGATTCATTGAGGGACATTTTTTTTCACAAATAATTTGTCCTGTATCAACAATATTCTATTTATATACAAAATAATATTCTGTACAGAAATCTAAATACAATACTTTATTAGGATGTGCAGTCTTGCTGTGAGGTGCTTTGGGTAAACGTGTTAACCAACTACCATGATTTTCCTCCATGATGCTTTACGTTTTTGTCTCAAATAGCTTAAAAATGATTAATTTAGCTGTCGGAAAAAAATAAATAAATAAAATAAAATCTTCCCTAATGCGTTTTCTATAGAGCTTGTGTAATACTAGACCATTAAAACGAAAACTGCCGTTACGCTGGGCTGTACTAAATTGTTCAAAGCACCCAAGAACACATGGCATATACTGTTGGTAAGGTTATAATGTACTCTATTGGATAAAAAAGCCGACAATTAAACCAGAATGAACTGTAATGAATGAGACAGGCTTGCAGGGCATGGGGGGTATTACGAGTCGACGTTTCAGATAGTGTAATAGCGGTATAAAGTGTTGTATATTTCTCAAACTGATTGCACCAGACAATAAATGACCACTGAATTATGAAAGGAACATCTCGATGTGTAAAAGCGATGGTAGGATTGTATATTTGTTTCATATTTAGTAGCATATATTGCTAGTAGAATACATGGTAGAATGAGACAATACTTTCACGTGTTTATTTTTCATTTGAGTGAGCAGGGCTTTTCACGGCTTTTCTGGCATACCATCAGGCTATTGTTGGGTTTATCTTGTTGCTATGACGAAATTCTAATTTTATATGATGAATAAATATATTTATAAACTCACACACAGACACTATTGTCCACTATGTCACACATGGGTAGGTATAGACTGGGTGGGGGGTTGATTGTTAAATAGACTTGCTACGGGAAAAATAGTGACACTTAGAAACTCTGTATTCAGCAGAAATTGTCACGAATCGTCTACCAATAAAGTTAAAACACAGAGTTTGTGATTTCCTAATTAATAGTTTGGCTGCAGGAGCAACGAATGTCTCAGTTGAGCAAAATGATGACACCGGCGTCATTATCACTATGCCTCTGCGCAAAGGGGTTAATGTGTTTCAGGCAGCTCAAGCACATCTGATGCGATTAATCAAGGGCCTGATTAATTGTATCAGGTGTGCTTGAGGTGGAACACATCAAATAAATGGATCCGGCTGAGGGTACCCAAGGAGTGGCTTGGGAACCACTGATTTAAAGGACAACATTGACAGTTCAACCACCTGATGGAAAATTTAACCCTTGGTTATGAGGGCAATACAAGTCAATCCAGGAGGAAAATAGTAAGCCATTGACAGAGCAGATTAGAATGTTAGAAGGGTCAAGAGACCAAGATTATTAAAACATACATATATTCCATTAACCCTGCAGGAGACCCATTAGATTGGTGGACACAAAGCAGAAGGCTTTTGGTGGATGCTGTTGGGGAAGAGCAAAATCTCTCTATCCTGAAAAAAAGAGCCTCTCAGTGGGTAGTATCCTGCAGCCTGCCCATGAAATTTCTGCTTTTCCACAAACAAAAAAACTATATAGCCTATCCTATATATGCACACATACAGTAGGCCTATAGTTCTTTAAAAAAAAATGTATTACTGATATTTAGTTGTCAGAATTGATGCATTGCTTGCTACAAAATAAGCACAGACACCTAAGGAGTTTTTTGTTTTCAGGTTTTTCAGAGTAGGCTGGTCCATGTACAGCGATTGGGACAATGGAAAGCATTACAGCAAAGGATAACATGCTGCTGAGTCAGCGCCGAAACACACAATGACAAAGTGCTGAAACCCTTTACTGTACGTGGACGTACAGTTCTTACTTTGGCATGACCTTTGCTGTGGGAATATTAGTACTCCCAATAGGAGAAAGTGAACTGTATCTGTCGTCGCATATTTCTCTTGCGCCGTGTTTAGATACAGTCACGTTTATCACAGTGGCACATGTACACTGGGGATGAATGTAACGGTCATGTTTGAATAGCCCGAGAATCCATTAACATCCCGCTTTAGTGGTGCCGTGAGATTCGACGCAGCCCCTGGCTCACGGGATCGGCTGCTCTCGAGCTGCTCTTAAAGTAAACCGCGTTCCCCGGTTTAGCAAAATGTGACACGGCGCGCCGTGATGCCGAACTGTGCTCTTGAAAGAACACAGTTGTCAGATTGTATCGTAAAGACCTCAGCGCTTTCATGTTGCCGTAGGGATTACGTAGCCGCTGGTGGTCACGAGGGAACGAGACCCCCACCGCATGTGTATTTGTGTGCCGCGCCGTACTGTGTATGTCGGCTGCGGCGAATGGGCGTGCACACGTGCATACATGCGTGCATTCTGGAGGTGAATTTACATTGTGAAGTCTTGGCCCAGTTGAAAGCAAGAACACAGAGGCACTGTACTGTACGAGGTGACGGTGCAGAGACAAGGTTGACCTGGCGGCTTGAGAAAGCAAGCACATCATCTTTATGGAACGATTTACATGTCAACTCATACTAAGCAAACAAGGTTCAGTTTCCGGACATAGCAAAAAAAAAAGGAAAAATGCTGTCAGATTGATGGGTCTGTTCCATGGGAGCTCCATTTTCTCCTCCCAGCCGCCCGACAGCCTGTAATCAGCACGATAGCAGCCCATAATTACAGGGAAATGCTTCAGTCACTCACTCACCACTGGTATCCAGGATCGAAAATCACTGGTTCTTATGTAGGAAATGGATAGCAACCTGTTTGTCTCGAGTCTTTGGGCTCCACTCCTACTCAGTTTAACACACCTCCATGTCTAGTTAAGTAATGTTACTTTTCAACAGTCTGTATTAAAGTCTCCATTTTGACACAAAATGTATTGAAAGTAACACAAAAGTAGTAACACAAAAGGTGTGTTGGATATCAACACAGCTTTTGAGAGTGTAGTCTTCTATTTAATTACCTGGGTACGGATACCTTTTGTTTATGATAGTACTGGCTGCTGAGGATCAGTATTGGCTAAAGCACATCTAGCTCTACTTACTTATACAATAAAGGAATGGGACATATGGTCCATGCTTACTTATTGCTTTCACATTTACTCTATATTCATAGTAATTCTTCTGACTGGTATTTTCCCTGCCCTCAGTAATGTACAATATTAGCTCATGCTGGAATAAATAGGTGTTTTTCTTGGTCATACTTTGTGGCCAGGGTCATATTCTACATATATGGCTGTAGTGCGATGTAAGGGTGTGCTTAACTGAGACATTTCCCATGCACAACGTCAGACTAACAAATAAAGGGAGAGAGAGAAAAAAAACTTGAGGTTGAATGTTATTTTATCCACCCTGCTCCGTGTTTGCTCTTTTTCTTCATTCTGTTTTGTGCCCCCACCCAACAACCTGGAAGGGTGGCGGCTGCCGGCGATGGCTGAATGTCTTCCAGACGACTCCAAACCCCCTCTCCAGAAATCCCTCCGCTCTGCACGTAGCTCACAACCAAGCTTTTCTCTTCTATATCATAATGACTTTCATCGAGGCATTTGTTGCTGTCATTGATTTAGGTTACGACAACCTTCGCGATCATGATGATGTTGATGATGAATCGCAACGTCTCCATTGTGTCAGTGGGGGAGAAGGTTCGGCGGCTAAGATGAAACCTGTTTTACACGATGTCTTGCTCACGGGCTTGCAGACATTGTAAAAGGCAACACCTGGCAGGAAGCCGTGCCTCATTAGCTTCACATGAGTAAATTAAAGGTCCTACCGTTGCTATTTTAGGTACCAAATCTTTACATACAGTACCAGTACTTCTACCATCACTGTGCCATATATGCGAAGAAAAGGCATATGTACAAGAAACAAGACCCTCTTTTCAATGTATCGCACCGCAGCAAGAGTGATGTGGGGTATGTGTGAAAGAAATCTCTATTCATTCATTTATTTGCTTTTACCCGTGAACTGAGAACACTGACACCATATGTTCTGTCTGTTGGTTTTGCATGAAACACTGCCATCTCTTGGTGGTACTAGGTACTGCAGGACACAACATGGACCTTTTGATGGGGGATCTCAAACTACAGTTCTGGTGGGCCACAATACCATAATTCAACACTTAAATGCTTAATTTAAGTCATCGATTGGCTAAAGAGTCAACACACCTTCTTTGCAAAGCTAAAATTGGCTGCAGTTTGAAAGGAAACCCCAAAAAACTGCAGACACTGCAGTCCCACACCAGACTGGATTTTGTCCTCCCTGCTTTTATGTCAGGTCTCAGGGATATGGCATGTGCTGCTTGGATGAACTGCCCCACGTGCTATACTGTAGCCAAGGCCTATATCATTCCTCTGACAGGGTTGCAGTTCCTTCTGTTTCAAAGCCCCAAAGGTAAGTTATCAAGAGTCCATGCTACTATATGAGCGATGCTTTAAACCACATTTAACCAGGTGTTTCAAATCCTGGAATTTGGTGGCAGAAAGAACAGAGTGTCCTGGGAAATCAAAGGTTACTGTGGGGGCAATGGGCTGAGGTGTGGCGTCCCAGTAGTGCTCCAGACATAAAACGAAATCCAACTGTACAAGCCTGGTCCCAAGTGTGAGATGAATTTGAATTAGAAAACGAAGCACATGGAAGCACTCCCGTATTGGGAACCATGCCAAGCAAATGAGCCGTTTCCAAAATTCATGTAAACTTTACCACACAGTCTACTTGCGCCACACACAAACCTAAATGTTAATATATACATATATCAGAAATTGTTTCGAATATGCCGCTGTTAACAGCTGTCATACTGTTGAACATACTGTAGGGTCAGCCGGAGTTCTCGTTGCATACTGCATCTGACATGCCTTTCAGAAATGCATCTGTACTAATGATATCTATATATTTTTTTCTGTCTTGCCTCTTGCAATTTTGATGGTCACAGAGAACTGTGAGAATGGAGTCATTTCACACTCCGCTGGTTCCTAAAGAAAGGTCCGCATGATTATATTCTGAATGAAAATGTTGCAATACACCATTTCTATGTTCTGAAATCCCAGCAGCAAGTCTGAGACCAATGAGTGAAGTCGGTCATGATTGTGTTTCAAAGCAAATGTTGTGCACCGACGAGCTCGCCTGCTTTCTAAATCTGTTTTGTTGGGTTGAAGTGAGTTCAGTGAGCTCGGTATTGCTTCCCATGGTTTGCCATATATCCCCTGGCAAAAACTGAAGAAACAAAATTGTATTTCAGGACAATTTTTAGGTTCACACGTATTTTGAACTTGAAGCTGAGTTCATGACAACTTTGACAGATTAATAACTGCGCAATATCCTAGCATAAAGTCTCATTTCAAATGGGCAAAGGAGCTGGAGCTAAATAGTACCTATTGCAGTTTTAGATTAAATATATCATACACTCTAAGTGTTGGACGCTGCTGCTGTACACCATTAAGTCTAGCCACACTCTGATGTTATTATTGCGACTGATAGCTAATCAGACTTGCTTTGCTTGTGTTGTCCATTGTAAAGCTTGCTGTGTGCAGCCAAACTGCATTCTTGGTGATATAATTTCAAGGCATCTATCATTGGTTCCATTTTATCAGCATTACAGAACTCCAGTGTGGTTTTTAAATACCCGGTGGAATACAGATTCAAATTCCTTTTTTTGTGTGGATACAAATTCCACAAATTGGTAATTTATTTGCCATAAATAAACATTTCAAAACTGCTGCTGTCAACAGTGACTCTTCCTACTCTGCCAAATCTTTCCATCTTACTCTAATACATATAACAATAATATAATCTCTGGCATACAAAAAGACAGGTTTTAAAACTGTTGTACCTTTCACCTGGATGTCACAATAATCCGTAAATGTGTTTTTATTTATTGCTATCATTGAGAGAACTTAGTGAAATTAGACAGACTCAGTAGAATGCATTAAACATTTTCTTTGGTGACAAGAGCATGTATAAAAAGTTTTAAATGTCTTTAGAAAAACATAATTCACAAACATCCCAGACATTCACATTATAAAATATACAAGTTATAATATAAAAGATATTATGTGCATTCTAATGGTAAAAAGCAAAGCAATGAGACCAAAATAACATCATGGCTGGGGATATAACAAATATAGGGCCATCCATCATTGAGCGACACAGTTCTATTGTGGTCTCAGTATTGCTATGAAGCCATGGAAATTTTAATCCATAGATACTGTGAGTTTGAGTTCATTAGTGAGAACTATGTATCATATTCAATCATCACACTGACTAATGTTTTCTTGCACAGCATAAATATATATAGGCTATCTGTTTCCATGCAAACAAGATTGTACAATAAGGCCAAGTGATTGCATCTCCAGAATGTCTTGGCTCATGCAAGAAAATTAAAAAAATAAAAAATAAATTATTTCTCTCCCATTCAAGTCTTTCGGTGTATTTCACAAAGTACATTATCTTAATAGTAGTTTGATGGTTCTTGAAAAAAATGCATGTGAAAAAAGAGTAGGGTTTAGATTAAAAACCCAGTAAGGTTTTTTTAAGGAAGAATAAAGACAGTAGCACAAAATGGCAAAGTTTTTGTAAACATAGGAAAGAATTTTGGGGTTGAAACTGGGTGTAATTAAAAATATGGATCTCCTTTCAGAAATCACCTTTGCCTTATGTGCTCCTATGAAACATGTTGAATAAATAAAATCTCTGGTTTTACTTCAATTACTATAATCTAAGGAGGAAGCACTGAGTCTGTCTGCAGCACTCTGTCACACATTCAGAATATAACTTTTCAGTTTTTTTTGTACTTTTTAACTATCACAATTAAGGATTAAACTGGTTATATATACACATTTATTAATTTATTACACATTTCTATATTTTTTCCTCCAAGATCACCAATGATGGCATCTTCATCCATGCTGGTGAGCTGTTCAAACCTTTTGGTATGATAAAACGTCCTGCATCAGAAAGATAACTTCCTGTTTCAGGAAGGTGACTTCCTGTGTTCCGAGCCACTTCTAGCTTTCCTGGCTCTGAGAATCCGCGTAGTCGGCGGCTGGGGCTTTTGCGTACTCCTCTTCCGCCCTGTCCCGGCATTGACATCCACCTCCCCTGTGAAATGCCTTTGGGATTGTCGCCTTTAACTCCGGAGCCAAAATGGCGGGGGTAAATCCTCCTGGCCACAGGTGAAAACAGGGCCACCGTCCTGTCAATACCGGCCAGTATAATTTCATATAGATTCTGTGTAAAGTATACAAAAGAGCAGCAGAAAGAGACCCTGTGTCCATGTCTCTCGGGGTGAAAAGTGTAGGAGCGTGTTATTAACACTCATAAATTCCAAGGTGTATTTACAATATCTTGAGTTGTTGATGCTTGTTTCCCCCCTGCCCCCTCCGTTTCCCCTCATCGTCAGACGGTTAAACTGTTAGATAAAGAGCTTTTGAATTATTTGCTCTGCCAAAAAATCCAAAGTACAAAATGTGATATCAACATTCATATCCACCGGCGAAATAGATCCCCATGGGCACAGACACTGAGATTTCCCTGTGCCCAGCTGTCTATCCTTTTTGTTGTCCTTAAAGAAACAAATGCGACCCCCGAAATCAAAAAAGAATCATCGAGCGAAAAAAAAAAAAAAAGAACGTGAAAAGCATTTACAAGGCACTTCATTTTTCGTTGCTCTTCTCATCCCTTGACTGTACGAACAGTCCTTTCTTGCGGTGCGGTTTTTGTTTGTCCTTTAGATGCCTGACGTCCGTCGATGCGAGAAAGGAGCTCTTTTCGGGAGCTTTTGGCCACCTGTACGATGAGGTTGGGTCTCCAGACGTGTGTTGCGTGCGCACGCGCGGGGGTCAGCGTCCGTGCTTGTCCACTTTGACGGCCCAGCGATGGTGGTTCTGCGGTAAGTCGTCGGTCCGACCCTTCGTTTTGTTGTAATTGCCGTACTTGGATTTCCAGGCGTGTGCCTGTTGGAAGGTAGATGCTGGGGGGGGGGGGGGTACAGAAGATTATAGATTATAGTGTAAACCTTAGCTTAAAATAGACATACAAGGCATAGAAGGTTCTCCATAGGCAGCAGCATGTCAATCTGTCTGAACTACCTGCCTCTCATGCGGTTTGTGGACAGACCACGGACCAGATTCATAATCTTGCACAAGAAATCAGTAGTTTCCCCTGCAACTGGTCCAGAACTGGCTACACCTTGATACGTTCTTCAGTCGTTATTTAGGAAGGAGAAGCCAGTCTATTAGCGGTGCTTATGTGGCAGCGGTGCAGTGTAATGGTAAGGAAGCTTGGCTCGTAACTCAAAGGTTGCGGGTGCCATTCCCAGCCGGGGTGAGTAAGTTACTTCACCTGAATTGCTTCAGCGAAATATCCAGCTGTATGAGCTGAATGAATGTTAAAATGTAATCTGTGTAAGCCAGTTTTGCTGAATGCCAAAATGTAATAAAATGTAATGTGAGCTGAATGTCACTTCAGAAGTGGAGGGCAGCGGGGTTCACTGGGGTCTCTTTCAAACCTAAATGTCTTGAAGTCATTATCTCTCAGCTAAGTTCACCTATTCACCCAAGTGAGAATTGGTGGCTAATTAACTCCAAAACCCGTCGCTTGTCAAGTGTTATGGTGTTCTAATGGGACCAGAATGCAAATTTACAGGGTAATTCTAAAAACCATGTCCCTCGTGGAGTGTAACAGTGTTAGAGTGGGACCAGCGGAGAAACTCACGGGTCATGCAGGCGATTTGGGGGGCGTCCCACCGCCCGTCTCCGCGGCACCTGATGACGGGCACATGTCTCTGGATGAAGCCGTACTTGCACTGGTACCTCACCAGCGAGTTTACCTCGTAGCGAGGTCGCGCGCTTCCGAAGGTACGGGCATTCTGCACGACTGGAGGCTGGCTGCAGGCGACTGGGGCCGCAACAGAACACAAGAAGATTTACGTTTTGCTCACCTTTCTTTTACATGCAGTCCAATTAGTACATATAATCAGGATTTTTACTGAAGCCATGCAGCTTTACGACCTTGGCCAAGGGTATAGTGGCAATGCCTAGGTTTAAAAGTTAAGGTCTAATGGGCTCACAGGTATGAGGGGTCTTTCAAAAACTGCATTTTGATATACAGTATAAGCACTGCAAAGTTAGCAAAAACACATGGTGCTTAGGGAAGCCATTGATCTGCCATGGGTTTGGGGTCACAGTATGTAGGTGCCTGGGGACCTTCGGACCACGGCCTGCCTCTTACCTGTGCCCTTCTTGCAGGTGAAAGTGAGGTGGTAGTTGCACGGCACGTCGTTCCACTGGCCGTACTCGTGCCAGATCATCACCACGCAGTCCTCGCCCGAGGAGAAGAAGCTGTCCGGCTGGTTCGGCCTCCAGTTCTCATATTGCTGCAGAAATCGAAAAATAAGATAATATTCACAAGCGTTTCCTTAATGTAAGTATGAACTTTAAAAAAAAAAAAGACACAATGGAACTTGCATACATTTTTTGTTTTTTGGTGAAATGATTTTGAACTGTTCTAATCTGTTCACCTTAGTTCACCTTACGTTTTTAGCTGTCCTTTTAGCTGAAGCCCGTTTGTTAAGTTACTGTGTCAGTCATTCACTCAGTCACTCACTACCTCCATCGGTAACAACGTTTTATCACTTGAGGTCACAGTGGTTAAACCAGGCCAGCTTTGTTCTGATCATTACCATAACCCCCTTCCTGTACAGCGTCTGTGTATTCAGGCATTGGCCTGCGGGAAAGCAGTTGCGTGGGATAACGGGCTATAAATGCGCCTCAGATAAAATTCCTCCCAATTACCTCAAGCTGATGAGGGCTGTTCAGTATACTGCAGCGATGGGGAAATTAGACTGACACGCGTAATTGCTCTAAGCCGTCCTATCACACTGTCATGGGAACCGGTTGGTTCCTACAGTAGCGTTGTAATGCAAAGGGGGCGGGGTGAAAAGGAGGGGGCGGGCCGGAATTTTGGCAGGAGCTCTGCAGCATGACCAAACCATTGCATCTGATAAGGTCATCAGACGCGTTTGTCTTGGCGCCCGGCGTCGGCAAGCGTAATCTCTCCTCGAGTCGGAGGGGAAAAAAGAAGTCCCACGGTGCAAAGCGGCCCAGCAGTACCTCGCCCAGACACGGGTGTATCAAGTCTCTGAGAGAGCAATTTGGCTTAGCTCATGCAGCGTACGTCTTGGCCGGCTCAAACCTTTAAATCTCCCCTTTATTTTGGGGGTGATGTAAGATTTTCCACACCCTGAGAATGAGTGTAAACCACTGAAAACTGAATAATAAACTATGCTGTGCACTGCTAACTGCAAGCTTCATTTCACAGCTATACTGCTTACTCACTTTTCTTAAAAGTGCCATTGTGCAAAGATTCTGGAAAAAGGATGCTAGCACAGTAGGACATTTTGTCAATAACTCGAGCTGAGAATTACAGAAGATATTGAGGTTTAAAGTTATTTTCAGTTCATTAGAACTTCCTAAAAACTGGAAGGACACCCAGATTTAACTTTTTTACATTTTCTAACACCACACAAATGTAAAGAATGATTAAAAAAAACAGCATGTATATGTATATAACTCATTTTTAAAAATGTCACTTAGAACCCTGTAATTCTCACGTCACGAAATGCAAGCATTGGTATATTCTAATGTATTGCATTTTCTTTAGAACAGGTGACAAGAAACATGTAAAAAAAAATATATATATATATACGCAAGTCCTGGCTTTGGTGCTGTAATAACCTATAGGCTAGACATGCTTGGATCCCTTCCCTTTACTCTGACCCAAAGCTTTCCGCTGGAAATGGAATTCTTGGGTATATTTATCCCAGGTAATCAGCTTGACAAACTCAGGAAGCATGGAAATTAATAATACTGCACCCCTCCCTCCTCCTCCTCCTCCTCCACAGAGTCACGGCAGCTGCCGGATTAGCTCCTCCGGCTACTTTCTAAGGCGTTTTGAGTGTCACAGCAACATGCATTCAAGCCCTGAACTTGGCCACTGCGAATTTCAACTGCCAAATTAAAACTCCCGATTCATGCTAGAATATGACATTCAAGTGGAATAGGGTCAAACCACTGCAAAATTAGGTGCGCTGTAGTTGCCAAGACGACCAAAAAAGGGAATACTTCATAAATGGCCATAAATGGGATTTAATTTTTTTTTTTTAAATCAACCATGCAGGAAAAATATGGTGTATTTATAATTATAATTTTCCCATGGGTATTTAATATTGTAATCTGAACATGGTCAATAGTAAATTTCAAACAAAAGAGCACAGGTGGCCTCCCTCCACTCGTAATTACCTTCAGGGGCATTATTTGGGTCATTGCTCTGGTCCCAAGACCAATTTCACAGCAATCAGGCGGACATTATCTCAAGCTGGAAGATGCAACTTCAAAAACCCAGTGGCTCTGCAGGCTCAATGCAGGAGGAGGATTAACACAGAAGTGTGTCTGCACACTGACGCACGGGGGGGGGGGGGGGGAGGCGACAGACTCCCGCTGAAGAGATCTGAGGGGATTTTCAGTCGCTGCACAGACGGCGTTTGTCCTGAAAACATTTTATTTCATCCACCTACACCTCCGCTCATTAATCACATTGGCAGGGCAGATCTTGCAGTTAATTAGACCCGTGTTCAGTGTGGTAGTGAAGCCTGCACCTGCATCGCCCATGGAGATCGCCATACACGTCCCTCAGTGCTGTTCTGCTGTTAAAACGGTTACACTTCCCCAAGGTGTTTTTGTTTTGGTAGATGTCTGCTGAGCAAAGCAAGTCTTGCACCCTCACCCACCCGTAAAGATAAAACCCTCCAAAAAAAGAAAAAAAAGAAAACTACATGCAGTACTTTAAGAGCCCACATGGGGGCATTAATCCCACATGTCCACACAGACTATAGTCTCTCGCCCCGCCCCGGGCAGGTGAATATTTAAATTCTATGGTAGTGTGTGGCCATTCCTATTAGCCTGTTACACTTATAATCTAGTCATCTTCTCTCTGAAATGAGAGAAGCGATAACATCACCTGTAAACATGAAAAGCACCAATCACTTGCATTTTTGTGTTTTTCAGGTCAGTTTTACTGTCTGGCCCCCAGTTACTTGTTCCATTGTTGTTTTTACATTGTCTCAACTTTGCATTGAGGCTTTGTCTCTCTGCATCACCCCATATACATTTCATTTGGCTAGAGAGCCGTTCTGGCAGCCGAAACCCTATGGACGAGGGCCAGTGAGTTCTCTCCTCCAGGCCTCTGGGCTGGACCAGCCGCTCGGCCGACGTCACTGGCTCCAGCCCACAGAAAAAGGCAGCTCTGTTCTCCCAGCATCTTGCAAAGGCTGGCTGCTCACTGCGACAGAGGACCGCCCCGAGCCCCCTTCCAAATCCGGACCCCTTTGCCCTTTGGATCGTCCTGGGCTGTAGCTGTTGCCCTTCCCCTCCGCCCCGAAATCTCGGGAGCGCATCACGTCTCCGCCAGCTGTGACATCGGGACCCAGCATTTCGTTGGGAAAGCCCCCGCTCCAAAAAGCCAGAAAACAAAAAGACGGTCTAACTAAAGGCGATCCCAACGAAGATAAACATCCACACGGTCATTGTGGTCGCACGACTCTTTACTTTACACAAGAGGGTCACAAACAATTCGCCAAAGTGCGTAAACTCTTCTAGCTAATTCTCAGAGAATCAGAGGCAGGGGGAAGAAGAAAAAAGAAGGGCGCATCTTTGATCTCAGGAACCACTAACTACAGCTCAATTAAATCACTGAGGGCCGAGACTTCCACATCGTTTTGATACGCTGTGTTGCGTTTCCTGTTCTGGGCAGGAGAAATCTGTTCTGCATGTTACCATGGCGAGGGGGGGGGGGGGGGGGGGTAAAGCCTCTTGTGGAGCACCTGAGGGTCGTTTTGCATCTCTGCTTTTCATCCCCTCAAAATCAGCGCCAGCTGTGTTTCTACTTCAGCGCAGCTCCGAGAGGAGAGTGTGGGACTGTCCGTCCGTCCGTCTCTCTCCACTTTGCGTCAGTCCCCCGGAGTCATCAGCTGCCCCGAGGTGATGCCGTGATGATGATGTGCACCTCAAGTGCTGGACACACAACAAACTGCTCACAGCTCACTACCTGTGAGTCTAAATCTCAGGGTCATTCACTGGGCACTTTAGAGTGATATAAAAATAAGCTCAATTTAATTATAAATGGCACGTATAATTATTCTTAAGCGTCTTAGAGAGCTAGCCCCAAAGGAAATGCTTACAAAAGATACTGACTTGATTCTTCCATTAAAATAAATATAGATTGAAATATAGATTTATCATGCAGACTGTGTATGACTCTCACGCAGACTGTGTATGACTCTCACGCAGACTGTGTATGACTCTCACGCAGACTGTGTATGACTCTCACGCAGACTGTGTATGACTCTCACGCAGACTGTGTATGACTCTCACGCAGACTGTGTATGACTCTCATGGGGAATCAGCAGCCATCTGGGTATTGTGATCTTTAATGTTTTTTTTTTGTTTGTTTTCCCCCAGATGCTAACTACACTGAATGCACCATCTAGGATTGGCACAAGCGATCTTAGCTACCATCTCTCAACACGCCTCAGCTCGAACCCTTTCTCTGAACTCTGCTTCCCTCTTTCATTATGCCGAGCTAACACAATCCTGAGGTTGAGGCTTGGGTTTGGGGTGAAGGGGGGGGGGAGGGGGGGGGGGTTGGGTGGATTGTGACACCTCCCCCCCCTTCCCCTCCAGTCCCGAAAATGTTTCCAGCTGATGTGACCATGGACAGGTGGTGCCCAGCTGCTTTCGGGGGTGCCCTTCCCCCAGCCATGGTTTCCTGAAGCGCCGGTCTACCTGTCCACACCTGTCCCCCCACTGCCCAAATTCACAGAGGCCTTTATGTTTAACAGCGCGCTGTAGCTCTGAGATCTAGAAGGACGGCTGTGGTTTGTCTCCGGGCCCCGGGGGCCCTTCTGACTCTCTTTTCTCCCCCTTTTTCTTTTGTTTCTGTGCCTTTGAAGTGACGGACCAATCAGCACTCTAGCCCTGAACAGAGCAATTAGGCACTTTCCTGTCCACATAGAAAAGACACTCACTCACTCACTCACTCACTCACTCACTCACTCACTCACTCACTCACTCACTCACTCACTCACTCACTCACTCACTCACTCACTCACTCACTCACTCACTCACTCACTCACTCACACACACACACACACACACACACACACACACACACACACACACACACGTGTCTTGTAGGCATGCAAACACAGACATAATGCCTCGACAAAATTAATTATTAATTATTAATTATTAATTATTACAGAATTAAGTGCTCAGAGGTGAATTCTCATATGTGCTTAAAATCTAGTTTGGGGAGTTTCAGAGGGATTTCTGTCCAACTGGGATGCCATGACAACAACAGTTATAGTTTTATATAGATTAGAGTCTAACAACAGACCTGCACAAGAAAGGTTCTGTTAGCCGACAGTGGGCCTGATAAGAGTTTTCACAGACTCTGTGTCATCTTCATAGTCAGAAATGTTTTTTTTCTCATGATTCAAGCCATTGAGAAGATGAAGAAGAAAAAAACAACTCACCACTGGTCGCCCATCGGTCCAACGGAAATCACTTTCAAACATTTTATCGTTGAGGCCAATCCATTGGTAATCGTGTCCCATGCCTGACAGGGAAGAATGGAACACAGATCAGCAGCAGATTCTTCTGCCATATTAGGCTTTCGGCAGAAACAGGAAAATCGAGGCATTTTTATACCCGTGAATCACGTTTCCTTTTCCAATGGCCTGCTTTCTTCCACTCAAAGACAATTTAGAAGTCTGTCCTGTTATACCAAAATGACCGCCAAACGTATTCAAGAACTCCTTAGCCTAGTCCTGTATTCTATTATAACCTGTCTTAAAGTGGGAGATGTCATGTACTAGGGACGTCGGAACAGGACCCTTGCCAGAGAAATGACAAATTCATTAGAACAGACTAGGGTTTTAGTCAGTACATAACACAGTATTATCCTGCATAAAGTGCCTTACATGGAGCACTTGGTGAGCAGTGAGTTAAGTTATGTACAGCTGAATAGAAAATAAACAATTATTTATCGGCCATTTCGAAATAGCCAGGATTCTCTCAGCTCGGAATGGTTGCGGTCTCTTTGTGGTGAACGGTCAAGGTCTCTGGAATTTTCCGGTCGCTTGATGGGAACTTTCAGGGTCTCTGCCTGGAACAGTCAGGGAGTCTGTTGGGAATAGTCACTGTCTGTTTGTTTGGAATGGTCACAGCCTCTCTGTCTGGAACAGTCAGGGTCTCAAATAGTGTCTCTAAAAGGATTAGTCCAGGTGGGGTTGGGTTGGTGGGGAGGGGGGGGGGGCATTAGAGGAGGTGGGAGCAGTGAAGGAAGAGACAGAAGAGGGGGCATCAGTGGGTCAGTGGGATCAGGGTTAGAGAAAGAAGGGAAAGTCACAGGGGAGACAGCGTGGAGAATCAGAGACGAGGTTAGCGGCCAAGGAGCGGCTCGATGCGCGAAAAAATTTGGGCTGGGGGAGTTTCCGTAATCAGAGGCGTCCCTGCCCGTTGCCCCCCCCTCCCCCCTCCTGTGACCCGTGAGTTAAAGGAGTTAAAAGAGTCGCTTACGGTTCACAAACTGCTGCTCTTGGTGGGACTGGATGCTGGTGAGGTGGGCGCCCTGCAGACGGCACTCCCTCTCGGCCGCGTCCCAGGTCCTGCGGTGGGGGATGTACCTGTAGCAATGGCCCTGGAACTTGTGCCAGCCGTAAGCGCAGGTCTCCGTGTCTGAGGAAGGACGTTGCAAAAGAAAGAAAGAAAAAAAAAAAGAAGAAGACATTTCACACGCCGCTCTGCTGTACGACATCACGCCGACGCGTAATGATGAGAACGGGCCGTTTAGCCCGTCTAGGCTTATCGGATTTTGTGTGCGCGCGCGGCATCGGTTACGCTGATCGGCATCTCAATGGGCTGAAGTGTCGAACACGACGTTCAATTAGAAACAGTCTACACACCAGCTGCAACTGCAGCAAGCTTTACAATCCCCAGCGGTCTGGCATTAGTCTCCAACTGACTGCATTTGATCCTGGATTTCGCAAATAGTACGTCTATGAATTTTGTAGTAATATAAAACTATCCATTTGCTGATTCTGGTATGAGATACGGTCATTGTCATTAACAATATGATTCATTACAATCTGGTCCACCAGAAGGCCCCTGAAGAGTAACGTAATGGATGCGGTCAGACGCAAAGCAACCAGTTGTTTCCCAACACTTTTTTCACATCGCTCCAACCAAACTAGGTTTAATCTTGTCACGGATAGAGATGTTCATTTTCTGCACCTGAAGATGTTGTGTCCAACAGCTGTCAAATCCTCTCACCCATGTGCACACTTTTGTGCTCAGCTGTGCTAAATATTTACTGCTAACTAAAAAAAAAAAATAATACTACTCGAGAAAAAGAACAGATCATTTAAACTCGGCAGCAAGACAAAGTGTGTGGGATCTGTAAATGCATGATTCATATCAAAATATCGAGTGTTCACTAGAAGCCACATGAAGGAAAGAGCCTAAAAACAACTGTTTTCATTCGAAATGGACATTAAATGGCAGAAGTGAGCTCTTAAGATAAATGTTTGAGCAAACTGTTTAGTCTGAGGTGCACAGATACGTCACAATGCAACGGCGATCCCCACACTCTCCCTGTAACTTCATACAGAACTGATCTCCATGTAAACATTTTTACGTGACATCTTGCACATTTGAGAATAAGCACCTGCGGTAAGTAAAATAGACGGATTTTCTATTTGTGCCATTGACTTGTTGCACATGTGCACAGTCGACGTACACCAGTGAAGAAGTGGCAGGACCTCTGACAGTCAGGTGGTGGGAAACAGCCACTTTAATAGATACGTAATTAGGACCATTACAGCCCATCGTTTACAACATAATCAGGGTCATAATCCAGAAATCAATCAATTAAATGAGACATCCCTGTAAGTATAATGATATTTGTTTTAGTCGAGTGCTATGAACAAATAGTATGTGAGCATCGCTGAGTGTAATGGGACACTTAGTTTAGCATTGCAGTGGCGTCGCCGTGCTCTAATAAGAATATTTTCTCCATTTCCCGTGAAGAGCTGTATAGCGCTGTGATGAACAGGCTCTGAAATTGAGGCGCAAAAAAGTCCCATGCCTTCATTTGCAGGATGAGCGAGAGAGAAATGCATGTGCTTGTATCAGGGCTAGTCCCTCATAAATTAAAAGTAGACATGTAACTTCCCAGAGGATGTTTGTAAGGGGGGGGGAAAGTAAATATTGTTTTGTTGCAGACATCTGTAAGCCATAAATGGCCTGACATGTGAGCCACAAAACTGTCATAAACAGAGTGCATGAATTAAACATCACTCGCACCTTTGGCATTTGCAATAGAGAGGGGACAGAAATCAATTCGGCCTGAGTGATGAGTCTGAGGGACCGTGCCACAGAGAAAAGACTTCATTATTTTAGTTAAAACGAGCTAACGAAAGTAAATAACGAATGACCCGTTAATTATTTTGTACGCGGTTGTTTTTATAAGATGACAGAGCGCTCTCCGTCTGCAGCGTAATGGCTTTTGCCTTGCCCTTTTTGAAATCTACGCTTTTGAAAGTAGGCTTTTGGTGGAGCAGAGGACCGCCTGAAACACCAGAAGGAACCGCTCCGTTCCCTGCTCGTTATTTCCTTCTCCTGCAGCGACAAACGTAGTTTGAGTAAACAAGATGATTAGTGAAAGAGACAGACATTTTATATCTCGGTAGTAGGGGATGTAGCAGACAGAGAAACACCTGCTGCTCTGAGCAGAAGCTTCTAATCGGTGCCCTAACATGACGAAGCTGACGATATTAACCCCTTGCAGGACGAGGTGCTTAAATTTAACAGCACTTAAATCAACAGCTGTCTGTGACTATGACATATTAGCACTTTTTGGTGTTTCATTTCTCCTCACAGATCGGTGAGTCCATTTTCTCGGAATTTACCAAACTGCGTTTATGAAGAAGAAAAAACATCTGAATTTATCTGAGTCAAATTTGAGGACCACTGTTTATTGAGCCTCTTATCTACCAAAGTAAACAGTAAACCATGAGCAAACAACAGTAAACTTACAACTAAACTTACACACTGTACAGTAAAGGTCTCAATCCATAACAGAAATAGAGATATCTACAGATTTAATGAAAATCCGAAACATAGGCTTGTCACGACCAGATCAGGGAAAACAGGCTATTCGGTTGGGGATGGGGCACCATATGGAAAGTATTTCCGGAATACTGCTAAACCTGGTGTGTATGTTTGTTTTTTAAAACTTCCTTGCTGGAGTGCCGGCTTCCGCAAACCTTACTCTTCGAAAAAAGAAGCCATGCTGTCGGGGCAAAGGAGGACACCATCTGAAGAGCTGGCTTCAATTGTGGCGCAAGGCAAGGGGAGTATGTGCCATAATTGTGACCCGACATCTCAGAACGGGGTCTGGACAGCTTTACAGCCTGAGGTCTCCTGAGTTTAGGGGAGGTCTGGAGTGGCGGGGGGTGTATCCAGGTGAATGAGGGAGGGGCAGAGGAATGGAAAGGGGGTGAGGTGCACACCTACCCAATTCCAGCTGCTTGTCACAGGGACTACAGGAGCTTACAGGTGTCCAATACCGGTCATGGGAATAAAAGGTAATTTGGGGGCACAAGCTCGGAAAGTGGCGACACACACCCGTGACCTCATACACCATGCACATCTGGAAAATCACAGGCAGGTTGCCAGGACTGCCTTGGGTCTTTGGCACATTACACATACCGTGCCTGTTCAGTGCCTCAGGTTGAACCATTAAAATAAGGAGGTCACGTCTCCGGTAGACGCCCTTATATCTATTCACATCTCTTTTTCTCTCATTTTTATATTTTAAAATAATTCCATTTCGCATCAATTCAGCTCCCATTTTTTATCTCTGATATTGCAGTAAATTCATCCTGAACAGAAGAAATAAATTGTCGTTTTAAAATACGTTTTGAATAAAAATTGAGATACAGGAGATAGGGAAATGCCAGAGAAATTGGTCTCGCTGCTTAAAATGCCTCTATAGAAATAACCAAAATGACTTCTAAATCTGGACAGCAACACATGCCCCATATTCTGCAGATCATATCTCTGTTCACTTAATTCCCAAAGAATTGTGACCTCAAGATTTCCATGTCATTCAGCACAACTCAAATTCATTATTAAATATTCCCTTTTAAAATACTTCAAATACATATTTGTTTATTTAAAATGGTGCATCCTTCTTCACACTTTCTACTAGTATTTATCATGCTAATATCCAACTGCAAAATCCTACAGCTAAGAAAAAATCCAACTTTGTTTTTTGTTGTTTTTATTTTGTTATTTATTTATTTATTACAGATTTTTGGCTCAAAAGCCTGAGAAAGCAGATGTGTATTAGCATTAGGCCACAGCGACTGAGTCAAGTCTGAGTAATTGTTACAATATTTTGGGGGAGCGGTTTGGAGCACTTTGTGAAAGAGGGGTATACCCATTATCAGGGCTTCAGGGGTCAAACTGGGTGTTACACAGCGGAAACATTCCGTTCTGCCTGTATGCCAGCCAAAGACATCGACTGACTGCTGATGCAACTTAAAAGTGGGAGGGGCTATCCCACAAAAAAATATGAACTGAATTAAGCAGCAGTTGTCTCCTTTTCCAATATCAATTTGTTACCTTTACAGAAAACATACATTAAAAGTCTTATTACAAGACTGTTAAAAGACTATTAAGTAGATAGAGTGGCTGGGATGTACAGTATACTAGCAAAAAGCACATACTTTATCATTAAACTGATCTGTCTCTATTTGGGTCACTGTATTATTTTTTTGGAATGTGGGGTTAGTTAGGCCTACCGGAATAAACAGGACTAAATCCAGTACTACATATTAGTGCCTCTGATGGAAATGCCACAGGAGCCCCAACCCCATCCATATTGTAAACCCCATCCTTTTTTTGTCATTTCCATTATAAAACTATCCAAACAACCTTTTGCACTTGACATGCAAAGACCTGAATTTGGCAGCTTGAAGCACTGACATGGTTCAAAGGGGTGTGTCGTTTTTCTTTTTTGGCAATATGAGAATTGCTTAAATAAGTCCATATTCAAAATGTTATCACAGACAAACTGGCTGGTTTTAATTACTGAGATTTGTGAATGTCGCATTCATTTAAATGGCTGTACATCTGATTACCTTTTAGACCAAGCGCTCATTGTCCTCTTTTTCTTTTGAGTACATTTAGGAAAAGTCACGAAAAGATATTCTGATCCAAAACAAGATGTGCAGCATATTTTTCACCTTACATTTACATGAAGACCAGGCAATAAAGGGAGGCAGGTTAGCATATGTTCCAGCAATAGTCACCATGGGAACAGCTACAGATACATGTCTAGACAGCGGACAATATGAATCAGTTAATGATTGTTCTTTTTCCAAGCCCATAATATAACAGTTATGATATTTCGCTCTCATTGACAAATAATTAGCTGGCTTCATGACAACAACCATTTTTTTCCCGCCACAGAGGGTAAGTTCTGAAACAGTACAGATTTAACAACGGGGTTTGGATGCATAACACTGTGAGGCAGGAAATTTTGTCTGGGATGGGTCCAGACTGTAGCCTGTGGTAGTTCTGTCAGACAACTGCTTGGAGGAGATGTTACAGACCCTTTTAAGCACGAGATAATGATTTCTTTATGACTCAGAGACCACCTCAGTGGGGGTCGGGTTATTTGGAGTGAAGTGGTAGGAAAACCTTTTGAATTTTATGATGCAAATGCTCTGCCTGTCATGACTTACTTCAGAACGACTCAGGTAACTGACTTTTTTTTCAAGACGAATTGTCACAGCTGGTCTGTGGTTTCGAGTAACCCGAACAAACGTGATTGCTTTTTTCCATAAACCAAAAAAAAAAATAATAATTTTATAGCAGTCGCTATCTGTAAGATATGCTGTCTGAAAAGCATGCATGGCCTAGAGCCGGACAACTAATTACAATAATAAAATGGTGTTGAGGTTTATTACATGAATTGTATTAAAATGTTAAGCAAATTAAGACATAATCGACATTAAGAGATGCCAAATGACTGGCGAAGGGGGCGGTGCACATGCAGAGCAACCAGGCCTGAAGCCCAAAAGCCTTACCTTCTTCACAGAGGGCTCCTCCATAACTTGGGAGGCACAAACAGATGAATGCATTTACACAATCAACACAAGTGCCTCCATTGCGGCAAGGGCTGGACTGGCAATCATCAATGTCTAGACACAAAAATAGAAGAATAGAGGTTATAATACAAATGTCTGATTACAGAAAAGGAAATACAAATTAAAATACCTGGAATAATAAAAGTGATAAGCAGATTGGGACTGCTATGTTTCACTGTACCTATTTCACAGTTATCACCACTGTAACCAGGTAGACAGGAACAGATGTAGGCATTTCCCCTTGTGTAGCAAGTGCCCCCATTCAGGCAAGTATTTTCAGTGCAAGAATGTTTTCCTGTGATGAGGGGAAAAAACACAATATCCAATAAAACATTTGTTTTTTCAGGTGTTGTACAGAAACCTTTCTCAAACATTAACATAGAGAATTCAATATTTTAAGTCCAAGCTGCTTTGTTATATCCTTTCAGAATATTGATTGGAAATACAGCTGCTCCACATTCTGACATTACCAAAAAGCTAACATACTGACACCGTTAAGTACACAGTCCACTCTGACGTTACCAAAAAGCTAACATACTGGCACCATTAAGTACGCAGTTCAGTACCTGGAATTTCAAACACCTGGCCCACGATGGTGGGCCCCAGTTCCAGCTCTGGTGTGAGAGTGCTGTTAATCTCACTAGAGGAAGGCAGAGCTTCACGCAGTCCAGAACCCGATGTGTTATCGTAGTCCACAAATTCATCCTCCTCCACTGGGATGGTTGAAGCCTCTGGAAGAACCCCGGATGGTGTGCTGGAGACAGGGGCCTCAGCATCAGGCTGAGTCTTGCTTGGGGGTCTGGTAACACCCTCTGGTTTTATCGTCTCTTCCTTTTCTGTGATGGGAGAAACTGACTCCTCTTCTCGCCACTCTACCTCCTGTCTCTCAGAAGCACTTTCCACGGACTCCAGCTCAGACCCGGGCGTCTTTTCAGTGCTGTCTGTCTTACCGACACCTGCAGTTAGCATTGTGATGAATCTTGACGCAGGTGGAGACTCCGTAATTCCAGGATGTTTAGTCACCCCATCTGAATGACTGCCCAGTTCCATTTCAGGCTGTGTAGATCTGAGGGTGGTGGGTACAGTTTTCTCAAACACCTGGTCCACATCAGGACGATGGGTGGAAGAGCTATCTGCCCTGGGGGTGACCGTGGTGCCAAAATAAATGTCCACATCAGGCTGGGTAAGTGACTCTCCAACTGGAGGAACTGGGTAAACAGGCGAGGGAGATGTCAGATCCTTTGCATCCGAAGACACATCAACAGACAGTGATGGAACAGTTGCGTTGACCATCGCATCTTCCTTTACTTTGTCCTCCGCTGTGACACCTGTTATCTGTGAGCTCACTTCAGATGTGTCAATCAGAATAGCAGTCAATTCTTGTGTGGTGGATTCATACTTCATGTACACTGAGTGAGTGGTGAAAGTTGTAGTCATGTCTGAACCAGATCCTTCAGGTTCTTCCGTTGTTAAGAAAGATGATTGTGGTGGGAGAGTCACCGCTGTTACGCCCCCTGCTTCTTCGGTAAGAATAGATGAGGAGGCCTCGACAAGTGAAATGTCGTCCACATCGATGAGGGAAAAATCCTCAAATTCAGGAGCTGTGGAATCAATATATTTGATGCTTGTGTGATTCTCCTTCCTGCTCTCGGTCACTGGTGAGAACAACTCAACTGAAGGTGTGGCTGAGGATTCTTCTAATAACACAGCTGTGCTTGGTAAGAATAAAACTGGTGGTAAATCGGACCCCTCTGTAAGAATATTTGAAGTTTGACCACTTGATGTGTCCTCCTCTCCTAAGATGAATGTTTTTGTCGTCATGTCTAATCTGGGACCAAATGAGGGCTTTTCAGTGACTATTGTTTTCACTCTCAGACTGCTGGCCTCAGTTTCTGCAGTTTCCTCAGAGGTTTCAGCTGTAGTTGGAGTAACTAGCGGTGCTTCAGAAGTCAATGTTTCTTTAGCTTGTGTCACTTCCACAGTGTCTATTTGTGTGGTGAGACTACCATCCCAACCAGAGGACGGTGTAGTCATTGTGTAATCCAATTTTACGGTGCTAGACACATGTGGAGCAGTAGTGACATCAGACTCCTTGGTGAATTTATGCTCTGTTTCTTCACCTGAACTTTCATCGTCTTCGCCTTCCTCCTGGTCTCCTGAGGGTTGCTCTCCAGATTGCTCCAAATCTTGGTAAAGAGGGGTACTGAAGACCATATCTGTTGTTTCCTCTATCTGTTTTGTTACATCACTTTCCACAGTTGTTTCTTCTGTTTCTTTACCAATTGAGAATTCAGAGGGATGTTTTAGCTGAGCTGTTGTAGGAGAGAGGGATGATTTTGTTACAGCAGAATCCTTAGCAAACGGTGTGGCCTGTGTGGAAAATTCCACACCGGGAATAACTGATATTTTCTCAGACTCAGTTATTTCTGTTTCAACTGTCACAACACTGAATTTCACATCAATTTCACTTTCCACAGTTGTTTCTTCTGTTTCTTTACCAATTGAGAATTCAGAAGGATGTTTTAGCTGAGCTGTTGTAGGAGAGAGGGATGATTTTGTTATAGCAGAATCCTTAGCAAATGGTGTGGCCTGTGTGTAAAATTCCACACCAGGAATAACTGATATTTTCTCAGACTCAGTTATTTCTGTTTGATCTGTCACATCCTCATTTGTCCCTTCCTCAGTGAATATGAGCACTGTAGGGCTTGCTTGTCCTGTGTGGTATGGCTTTGTGGTTGGTGACAATTCATCAATGCTGGTTTTTGCTTGGCTACGTGTAGGGCTTGGGATGAAAAAGTGTTCCTCATCTATGCCTTGGTAGACTACAGAGGGAATTGGGGAGGGTGCGGATGTCGGGGCTTTGTCAAGCGTTCCTGTGTGTTCGCTCACTGGCACAGAAACAGAAGCAATCTGAACAGTTATACCCTCTTCATAGTCCGTGACCTCACTTTTCACAGTTGCTTCAACAGCTCTTGATGAACTAGTGATCAAATGTGTATCTGTGCTGGATGGTTCTTCTAAATGAGATGTGCTGAACACAAGAGGAACTTTTGTTACAGTAGATTGCTGAGTAAACTCCTGTGATTGGTCATCTGGGCTCTTGACTTCTGTAATCTCAGTTGGTTTGTCTGTGATTTCACGATGGTCTGACACTGAGGAGTATTCTATCGACTGAGCTGTACTAAGCACAGTCACCTTACTTTCTAAAGGTGTTACTTGAGTGACAAGACCACTAACAACTTCTGACCGTGAGACCGTGGATGATTCTAATAATCTAGCTGTGCTTGGTATGAATGAAACAGCTGCTATTGGAGATCCGTCCATATAAATGGTCGGAGTTTGGCTGCTGGAACTGTCCTTTTCTGTTAAGGTAACTGGTGTAGCTGTCAGGTCTAGGCTGGGACTAATTGAGGGCTTCTTAGTGACTGTTTCTACTGTCAACCCTCTCACCTCAGTTTCCTCAGATTCTTCAGTGGTTTCATCTATTGTTGCGATAACTAATGGTGCTTCAGTGCGTAATGATACTTTTGTTTCTGTAACATCTGCAGTGTCTAGTATGGTGAGGCTGCTATATATTCCTGAGGATGTGGATGTTGTGAAATACAGTTTTACTGTGCTGGCTAAAAGAGGGTCTGTAGTGCCAACAGACTCCTTGGTAAACATCTCATCTCTTTTGTCACCTGAACTCTCATCTTCCGGAACTTTACTTTCCACTGGTGATTCCTCTGTGGAATCACGACTGCCCAAATCTGAGAAAGAGACTTCTGAATAGGCTGTGCTTAGTGAAACAGTTGTTTTTGTTGTCGAAAATTCCTTAATGAATGTTGTGGTACTTTCCACATCTTCAATGGCTGATGTCTTCTTTGATGTGTCTGTGATTTCTGCCTTATCAGTCACAACACTGATTTGGTCATATAGTTGCTTTGTGGGTGGGATGGTAATTGCTCCTCCTGAACCTTCCTGCTGGTCTTTTGTGGATTGCTCTCCAGATTCTTGCATGACTGGGTACAGATGTGTACTGGGCATCACAGCTGGTGTTAATCCTTCCTTATCTGTTACCTCACTTTCCATAGTCGTTAATTGTGTGATTCCACCACTAACAACTTCTGAAGGTGTGGCTGAGGATTCTTCTAATAACACAGCTGTGCTTGGTAAGAATGAAACTGGTGGTAAATCGGACCCCTCTGTAAGAATATCTGAAGTTTGACCACTTGATGTGTCCTCCTCTCTTAAGATGAATGTTTTTGTCGTCATGTCTAGTCTGGGACCAAATGAGGGCTTTTCAGTGACTATTGTTTTCACTCTCAGACTGCTGGCCTCAGTTTCTGCAGTTTCCTCAGAGGTTTCAGCTGTAGTTGGAGTAACTAGCGGTGCCTCAGAAGTCAATGTTTCTTTAGCTTGTGTCACTTCCACAGTGTCTATTTGTGTGGTGAGACTACCATCCCAACCAGAGGACGGTGTAGTCATTGTGTAACCCAATTTTACGGTGCTAGACACATGTGGAGCAGTAGTGACATCAGACTCCTTGGTGAATTTATGCTCTGTTTCTTCACCTGAACTTTCATCGTCTTCGCCTTCCTCCTGGTCTCCTGAGGGTTGCTCTCCAGATTGTTCCAAATCTTGGTAAAGAGGGGTACTGGAGAACATATCTGTTGTTTCCTCTATCTGTTTTGTTACATCACTTTCCACAGTTGTTTCTTCTGTTTCTTTACCAATTGAGAATTCAGAAGGATGTTTTAGCTGAGCTGTTGTAGGAGAGAGGGATGATTTTGTTATAGCAGAATCCTTAGCAAATGGTGTGGCCTGTGTGTAAAATTCCACACCGGGAATAACTGATATTTTCTCAGACTCAGTTATTTCTGTTACATCTGTCACAACACTGAATTTCACACCAATTCCTTCTCCTGAGCCTTCATCCTGGTCTTCTGGTTGTTCTTCTCCAGATATGTCTATGTCTGAGTATAGAGTTGTACTGGGCATCACAGCTGGTGCTAATTCTTCCTTATCTGTTACATTAGTTTCGACAGTCTTCACGTGCATGTCTCCACTTTTGGCTGTATAGGATGCCACTGTCTGAACTGTGGTTGACAGGAGAGGAGCCTTTGTTACAGTTGTCCCCTGTGGAAACATCTCAAGGGATTGATCACCAGAACCTTCTTCTGTATAGAGGGAGACTGTAGTTCTCACACTTAGGGTGGGGACCACTGAGGGTTTTATGGTGCTTCTTGTCTCTTCTTTTTCTGTCACCTCATATTCTACAGAGCTGTTGTAGGTAAGAAAGGGTGCTTTTGTCATAGAAGAGTCCTTTATAAATGGTGTGGCCTGTGTGGGTAATTCCACACCTGAAACATCTGGCATCTTTGGTGTCTCAGTTATTTCAGCTTCATCAGTCAGAATAGTGATTGGCTTTTGTGATTTCTTAGTGGCTGGGATGGTAATTGGTTCTCCTGTACCTTCCTGCTGGTCTTCTCTGGGTTGCTCTCCAGACCTTTCCGTGACTGAGTAAATAGTGGTGCTCCTCATCACAGATGGTGTCAATCCTTCTGTTACCTCGATTTCCACAGTCGTTAATGGTGTGATTCCACCACTAACAACTTCTGAAGGAGTGGCACCACTTTCTACTTTTGGTTGTTCTGAGATGTCACCACTGCCAGTCTCATTTGTAGCAACTGTGATTTGAGAGTATGATTCCTTTGTAGGTATGGTACCAATTCTTTCCCCTGATGTGTCCATATCTGGGTGCAGAGTTGTGCTGTGTGTCACAGCTATTTGAACGATTCCTCCACTCACTACTTCTGATGGTGAGGTTGTGGATGCATCAAATGTAGCTGTGCTAGGGAAGAATGAAACTGTTGCTACAGCAGATCCTTCCAGAGGAACATCTGGAGTTTGGCCACTTGTACTGACCTCCTCTGTGAAGGTGAGTGGCATAGTTGCCAGACTTAACCTGGGAGTAACTGAAGGCTTTTCAGTCACCTTTGTTTTCACTGTCATGGCACTCAGTCGTGTTTCTGCAGTTCCTTCAATGGTTTTGGCGGTGCTAGGAGTAACTGCAGTGGCCCCTGTTTCTTGTATCTTTGTCCCAGCCCTCATGCCTAATTGTGTACTGACACTGGTTTCAAAAACAGTGGATGATGTGTATGTAGTGTCATTCAACTTCACTGTGATGGAGGAAAGGGGAGCTGTAGTTAAAGCAGACTCCTTGGTGAACATCTCGTCTGTATGGATGCCTGAACTCTCTGCTATTGGAACTTTACTTTCCACAGGTGTTTCTTCTGTGGAATCACCACTGACTAAGCGTAAGGCAGAGTCTTCAGGCTGGGCTGCGCGGGGAGAAAGAGTTGTTTTTTTTAAAAGAGATTCCTTTGGGAATTGGGTGATAGTTTCCACACCTACATGATATGGCCCCCATGATGTTTCTATTGATTCTGCTTCAACAGTGACAGCACTCATTTGGGCATGGGATTCTTTAATGGGTGTAATGGTAACTACTGCTTCTCCTGAATGTTGCTGCTGGTCTTTCGTGGGTAGCCCTACAAATCTTTCCACATCGGGGTACAGAGGGGAACTGTAGATCACACCTACAGTTACATAGTCCTTTTTTGTTACATTAGTTGGCATTCCTGTGATGTCACCTCTATCTGTGGAGGACTCCACTGTCTGAGCTGTGCTGGACAGGTGAGGGGTTTTTGTTACAGCTGATCTATCTGGGAACATCGTAGGTATGTCAACACCTGAACCTTCTTCTGTTATAGCTGATTTCTCTGGAAACATTGTAGTTATTTCAGCACCTGACCCTTCTTCTGTAAAGGCGGAGACTTCTTTTAAGTGAGTTGTTTCAGATTCCATAGTTGACTCGAGAATAGTGGAAGTGGTACTTGGTACAGGGGGCGATGTCATCATTGTGCCTTCCATTTTTGCTCCGCTTGACACAAGAGCAGATGTACTTACAACAGATTCTGTTGTGGTCTCAGTAGGTTGGTCACCTGAGCTCTCAATGACTGTGACATCACTATCCAATATTGGTTGTTTTGTGATCTGACCACTGCCTGACTCTGAGGACAATTCTACTCGGTCAGCAGTGCTATGAGTGAAAGGTGCTGTTGTAAAGGCAGTATGCTTAGTAAATGGTGTGGCCTGTGTTGACAATTCTGCATCTGAACCATCCAATGGCTTTTCAGCCACTGTCATTTTTGATTTGTCAGTTGACACTGTGATTTTCCCATAAGGTTCTTTTGTAGGTGTCATGCTAATTTCTTCTACTGACGCTCCAATGTCTGTCGAGAGAGTTGTACTGTAGATCACACCTGCAGTTACAGCCCCCTTTATTGTCAGATCACTTTCTGCAGTTTTCATTCCTGCGATGTCAGCTCTATCTGTGAAGGACTCCACTGTCTGAGCTGTGCTGGACAGGTGAGGGGTTTTTGTTACAGCTGATTTCTCTGGAAACATCGTAGGTATGTCAACACCTGAACCTTCTTCTGTTACAGCTGATTTCTCTGGATACATTGTAGTTATTTCATCACCTGAACTTTCTTCTGTAAAGGCGGAGACTTCTTTTAAGTGACCTCTTTCAGATTCCATAGTTGACTCCTGAATAGTGGAAGTGGCACTTGGTCCAGAGGGCGATATCATCATTGTGCCTTCCATTTTTACTCCGCTTGACATAAGAGCAGATGTACTTACAACAGATTCTGTAGTGGATTCAGTGGTTTGGTCACCTGAGCTCTCAATGACTGTGACATCACTATCCAATATTGGTTTTTCTGTGATCTGACCACTGCCTGACTCTGAGGACAATTCTACTTGGTCAGCAGTGCTATGAGTGAAAGGTGCTGTTGTAAAGGCAGTATGCTTAGTAAATGGTGTGGCCTGTGTTGACAATTCTGCATCTGAACCATCCAATGGCTTTTCAGCCTCTGTCGTTTTTAATTTGTCTGTTGACACTGCGATTTTCCCATAAGGTTCTTTTGTAGGTGTCATGCTAATTTCTTCTACTGACGCTCCAATGTCTGTCGAGAGGGTTGTACTGTAGATCACACCTGCCGTTACAGCCTCCTTTATTGTTACATCACTTTCTGCAGTTTTCATTCCTGTGATGTCAGCTCTATCTGTGAAGGACTCCACTCTCTGAGCTGTGCTGGACAGGTGAGGGGTTTTTGTTACAGCTGATCTCTCTGGAAACAACGTAGGTATGTCAACACCTGAACCCTCTTCTGTTATAGCTGATTTCTCTGGAAACATTGTAGTTATTTCAGCACCTGAACCTTCTTCTGTAAAGGCGGAGACTTCTTTTAAGTGATCTCTTTCAGATTCCATAGTTGACTCCTGAATAGTGGAAGTGGTAATTCGTCCAGGGGGCGATGTCATCATTGTGCCTTCCATTTTCACTCCGCTTGACACAAGAGCAGATGTAATTACAACAGATTCTGTAGTGGACTCAGTGGTTTGGTCTCCTGAGCTCTCAATGTCTGTGACATCACTATCCAATATTGGTTTTTCTGTGACCTGATCACTGCCTGACTCTGAGGACAATTCTACTTGGTCAGCAGTGCTATGAGTGAAAGGTGCTGTTGTAAAGGCAGTATGCTTAGTAAATGGTGTGGCCTGTGTTGACCATTCTGAATCTGAACCATCCAATGGCTTTTCAGCCTCTGTCATTTTTAATTTGTCAGTTGACACTGTGATTTTCCCATAAGGTTCTTTTGTAGGTGTCATGCTAATTTCTTCTACTGACGCTCCAATGTCTGTCGAGAGGGTTGTACTGTAGATCACACCTGCCGTTACAGCCTCCTTTTTTGTTACATCACTTTCTGCAGTTTTCATTCCTGTGATGTCACTTCTATCTGTGAAGGACTCCACTGTCTGAGCTGTGCTGGACAGGTGAGCGGATTTTGTTACAGCTGATTTGTCTGGGAACATCGTAAGTATGTCAACACCTGAACCTTCTTCTGTTACAGCTGATTTCTCTGGAAACATTGTAGTTATTTCAGCACCTGAACCTTCTTCTGTAAAGGAAGAGACTTTTATTAAGTGAGTTGTTTCAGATTCCATATTTGACTCCTGAATAGTGGAAGTGGTAATTAGTCCAGGGGGCGATGTCATCATTGTTCCTTCCATTTTCACTCCGCTTGACACAAGAGCAGATGTACTCACAACAGATTCTGTAGTGGACTCAGTGGTTTGGTCACCTGAGCTCTCAATGACTGTGACATCACTATCCAATATTGGTTGTTCTGTGATCTGACCACTGCCTGACTCTGAGGACAATTCTACTCGGTCAGCAGTGCTATGAGTGAAAGGTGCTGTTGTAAAGGCAGTATGCTTAGTAAATGGTGTGGCCTGTGTTGAAAATTCTGCATCTGAACCATCCAATGGCTTTTCAGCCTCTGTCATTTTTGATTTGTCAGTTGACACTGTGATTTTCCCATAAGGTTCTTTTGTAGGTGTCATGCTAATTTCTTCTACTGACGCTCCAATGTCTGTCGAGAGGGTTGTACTGTAGATCACACCTGCCGTCACAGCCTCCTTTTTTGTTACATCACTTTCTGCAGTTTTCATTCCTGCGATGTCAGCTCTATCTGTGAAGGACTCCACTGTCTGAGCTGTGCTGGACAGGTGAGGGGTTTTGGTTACAGCTGATCTCTCTGGAAACAACGTAGGTATGTCAACACCTGAACCTTCTTCTGTTATAGCTGATTTCTCTGGAAACATTGTAGTTATTTCAGCACCTGAACCTTCTTCTGTAAAGGCGGAGACTTCTTTTAAGTGAGCTCTTTCAGATTCCATAGTTGACTCCTGAATAGTGGAAGTGGTAATTGGTCCAGGGGGCAATGTCATCATTGTGCCTTCCATTTTCACTCCGCTTGACACAAGAGCAGATGTAATTACAACAGATTCTGTAGTGGACTCAGTGGTTTGGTCTCCTGAGCTCTCAATGACTGTGACATCACTATCCAATATTGGTTGTTCTGTGATCTGACCACTGCCTGACTCTGAGGACAATTCTACTCGGTCAGCAGTGCTATGAGTGAAAGGTGCTGTTGTAAAGGCAGTATGCTTAGTAAATGGTGTGGCCTGTGTTGACAATTCTGCATCTGAACCATCCAATGGCTTTTCAGCCTCTGTCATTTTTGATTTGTCAGTTGACACTGTGATTTTCCCATAAGGTTCTTTTGTAGGTGTCATGCTAATTTCTTCTACTGACGCTCCAATGTCTGTCGAGAGGGTTGTACTGTAGATCACACCTGCCGTCACAGCCTCCTTTTTTGTTACATCACTTTCTGCAGTTTTCATTCCTGCGATGTCAGCTCTATCTGTGAAGGACTCCACTGTCTGAGCTGTGCTGGACAGGTGAGGGGTTTTTGTTACAGCTGATCTCTCTGGAAACAACGTAGGTATGTCAACACCTGAAACTTCTTCTGTTATAGCTGATTTCTCTGGAAACATTGTAGTTATTTCAGCACCTGAACCTTCTTCTGTAAAGGCGGAGACTTCTTTTAAGTGAGCTCTTTCAGATTCCATAGTTGACTCCTGAATAGTGGAAGTGGTAATTGGTCCAGGGGGCGATGTCATCATTGTGCCTTCCATTTTCACTCCGCTTGACACAAGAGCAGATGTAATTACAACAGATTCTGTAGTGGACTCAGTGGTTTGGTCACCTGAGCTCTCAATGACTGTGACATCACTATCCAATATTGGTTGTTCTGTGATCTGACTACTGCCTGACTCTGAGGACAATTCTACTCGGTCAGCAGTGCTATGAGTGAAAGGTGCTGTTGTAAAGGCAGTATGCTTAGTAAATGGTGTGGCCTGTGTTGACAATTCTGCATCTGAACCATCCAATGGCTTTTCAGCCTCTGTCATTTTTGATTTGTCAGTTGACACTGTGATTTTCCCATAAGGTTCTTTTGTAGGTGTCATGCTAATTTCTTCTACTGACGCTCCAATGTCTGTCGAGAGGGTTGTACTGTAGATCACACCTGCCGTCACAGCCTCCTTTTTTGTTACATCACTTTCTGCAGTTTTCATTCCTGCAATGTCAGCTCTATCTGTGAAGGACTCCACTGTCTGAGATGTGCTGGACAGGTGAAGGGTTTTTGTTACAGCTGATCTCTCTGGGAACATCCTAGGTATGTCAACACCTGAACCTTCTTCTGTTATAGCTGATTTCTCTGGAAACATTGTAGTTATTTCAGCACCTGAACCTTCTTCTGTAAAGGCGGAGACTTCTATTAAGTGAGTTGTTTCAGATTCCATAGTTGACTCCTGAATTGTGGAAGTGGTAATTGGTCCAGGGGGCGATGTCATCATTGTGCCTTCCATTTTTACTCCGCTTGACACAAGAGCAGATGTACTTACAACAGATTCTGTTGTGGTCTCAGTTGGTTGGTCACCTGAGCTCTCAATGACTGTGACATCACTATCCAACATTGGTTTTTCTGGGATCTGCCCACTGCCTGACTCTGAGGACAATTCTACTCGGTCAGCAGTGCTATGAGTGAAAGGTGCTGTTGTAAAGGCAGTATGCTTAGTAAATGGTGTGGCCTGTGTTGACAATTCTGCATCTGAACCATCCAATGGCTTTTCAGCCTCTGTCATTTTTAATTTGTCTGTTGACACTGTGATTTTCCCATAAAGTTCTTTTGTAGGTGTCATGCTAATTTCTTCTACTGACGGTCCAATGTCTGTCGAGAGGGTTGTACTGTAGATCACACCTGCCGTCACAGCCTCCTTTTTTGTTACATCACTTTCTGCAGTTTTCATTCCTGCGATGTCAGCTCTATCTGTGAAGGACTCCACTGTCTGAGCTGTGCTGGACAGGTGAGGGGTTTTTGTTACAGCTGATCTCTCTGGAAACAACGTAGGTATGTCAACACCTGAACCTTCTTCTGTTATAGCTGATTTCTCTGGAAACATTGTAGTTATTTCAGCACCTGAACCTTCTTCTGTAAAGGCGGAGACTTCTTTTAAGTGAGCTCTTTCAGATTCCATAGTTGACTCCTGAATAGTGGAAGTGGTAATTGGTCCAGGGGGCGATGTCATCATTGTGCCTTCCATTTTCACTCCGCTTGACACAAGAGCAGATGTAATTACAACAGATTCTGTAGTGGACTCAGTCGTTTGGTCACCTGAGCTCTCAATGACTGTGACATCACTATCCAATATTGGTTGTTCTGTGATCTGACCACTGCCTGACTCTGAGGACAATTCTACTCGGTCAGCAGTGCTATGAGTGAAAGGTGCTGTTGTAAAGGCAGTATGCTTAGTAAATGGTGTGGCCTGTGTTGACAATTCTGCATCTGAACTATCCAATGGCTTTTCAGCCTCTGTCATTTTTGATTTGTCAGTTGACACTGTGATTTTCCCATGAGGTTCTTTTGTAGGTGTCATGCTAATTTCTTCTACTGACGCTCCAATGTCTGTCGAGAGAGTTGTACTGTAGATCACACCTGCCGTCACAGCCTCCTTTTTTGTTACATCACTTTCTGCAGTTTTCATTCCTGCGATGTCAGCTCTATCTGTGAAGGACTCCACTGTCTGAGCTGTGCTGGACAGGTGAGGGGTTTTTGTTACAGCTGATCTCTCTGGAAACAACGTCGGTATGTCAACACCTGAACCTTCTTCTGTTATAGCTGATTTCTCTGGAAACATTGTAGTTATTTCAGCACCTGAACCTTCTTCTGTAAAGGCGGAGACTTCTTTTAAGTGAGCTCTTTCAGATTCCATAGTTGACTCCTGAATAGTGGAAGTGGTAATTGGTCCAGGGGGCGATGTCATCATTGTGCCTTCCATTTTCACTCCGCTTGACACAAGAGCAGATGTAATTACAACAGATTCTGTAGTGGACTCAGTGGTTTGGTCACCTGAGCTCTCAATGACTGTGACATCACTATCCAATATTGGTTGTTCTGTGATCTGACCACTGCCTGACTCTGAGGACAATTCTACTCGGTCAGCAGTGCTATGAGTGAAAGGTGCTGTTGTAAAGGCAGTATGCTTAGTAAATGGTGTGGCCTGTGTTGACAATTCTGCATCTGAACCATCCAATGGCTTTTCAGCCTCTGTCATTTTTGATTTGTCAGTTGACACTGTGATTTTCCCATAAGGTTCTTTTGTAGGTGTCATGCTAATTTCTTCTACTGACGCTCCAATGTCTGTCGAGAGGGTTGTACTGTAGATCACACCTGCCGTCACAGCCTCCTTTTTTTTTACATCACTTTCTGCAGTTTTCATTCCTGCGATGTCAGCTCTATCTGTGAAGGACTCCACTGTCTGAGCTGTGCTGGACAGGTGAGGGGTTTTTGTTACAGCTGATCTCTCTGGAAACAACGTAGGTATGTCAACACCTGAACCTTCTTCTGTTATAGCTGATTTCTCTGGAAACATTGTAGTTATTTCAGCACCTGAACCTTCTTCTGTAAAGGCGGAGACTTCTTTTAAGTGAGCTCTTTCAGATTCCATAGTTGACTCCTGAATAGTGGAAGTGGTAATTGGTCCAGGGGGCGATGTCATCATTGTGCCTTCCATTTTCACTCCGCTTGACACAAGAGCAGATGTAATTACAACAGATTCTGTAGTGGACTCAGTCGTTTGGTCACCTGAGCTCTCAATGACTGTGACATCACTATCCAATATTGGTTGTTCTGTGATCTGACCACTGCCTGACTCTGAGGACAATTCTACTCGGTCAGCAGTGCTATGAGTGAAAGGTGCTGTTGTAAAGGCAGTATGCTTAGTAAATGGTGTGGCCTGTGTTGACAATTCTGCATCTGAACCATCCAATGGCTTTTCAGCCTCTGTCATTTTTGATTTGTCAGTTGACACTGTGATTTTCCCATAAGGTTCTTTTGTAGGTGTCATGCTAATTTCTTCTACTGACGCTCCAATGTCTGTCGAGAGGGTTGTACTGTAGATCACACCTGCCGTCACAGCCTCCTTTTTTGTTACATCACTTTCTGCAGTTTTCATTCCTGCGATGGCAGCTCTATCTGTGAAGGACTCCACTGTCTGAGCTGTGCTGGACAGGTGAGGGGTTTTTGTTAAAGCTGATCTCTCTGGGAACATCGTAGGTATGTCAACACCTGAACCTTCTTCTGTTATAGCTGATTTCTCTGGAAACATTGTAGTTATTTCAGCACCTGAACCTTCTTCTGTAAAGGCGGAGACTTCTATTAAGTGAGTTGTTTCAGATTCCATAGTTGACTCCTGAATAGTGGAAGTGGTAATTGGTCCAGGGGGCGATGTCATCATTATGCCTTCCATTTTTACTCCGCTTGACACAAGAGCAGATGTACTTACAACAGATTCTGTTGTGGTCTCAGTTGGTTGGTCACCTGAGCTCTCAATGACTGTGACATCACTATCCAATATTGGTTGTTCTGTGATCTGCCCACTGCCTGACTCTGAGGACAATTCTACTCGGTCAGCAGTGCTATGAGTGAAAGGTGCTGTTGTAAAGGCAGTATGCTTAGTAAATGGTGTGGCCTGTGTTGACAATTCTTCATCTGAACCATCCAATGGCTTTTCAGCCTCTGTCATTATTAATTTGTCTGTTGACACTTTGATTTTCCCATAAGGTTCTTTTGTCGGTGTCATACTAATTTGTTCAACTGACGCTCCAATGTCTGTCGAGAGGGTTGTACTGTAGATCACACCTGCCGTTACAGCCTCTTTTTTTGTTACATCACTTTCTGCAGTTTTCATTCCTGCGATGTCAGCTCTATCTGTGAAGGACTCCACTGTCTGAGCTGTGCTGGACAGGTGAGGGGTTTTTGTTACAGCTGATCTCTCTGGAAATAACGTAGGTATGTCAACACCTGAACCTTCTTCTGTTATAGCTGATTTCTCTGGAAACATTGTAGTTATTTCAGCACCTGAACCTTCTTCTGTAAAGGCGGAGACTTCTTTTAAGTGAGCTCTTTCAGATTCCATAGTTGACTCCTGAATAGTGGAAGTGGTAATTGGTCCAGGGGGCAATGTCATCATTGTGCCTTCCATTTTCACTCCGCTTGACACAAGAGCAGATGTAATTACAACAGATTCTGTAGTGGACTCAGTCGTTTGGTCACCTGAGCTCTCAATGACTGTGACATCACTATCCAATATTGGTTGTTCTGTGATCTGACCACTGCCTGACTCGGAGGACAATTCTACTCGGTCAGCAGTGCTATGAGTGAAAGGTGCTGTTGTAAAGGCAGTATGCTTAGTAAATGGTGTGGCCTGTGTTGACAATTCTGCATCTGAACCATCCAATGGCTTTTCAGCCTCTGTCATTTTTGATTTGTCAGTTGACACTGTGATTTTCCCATAAGGTTCTTTTGTAGGTGTCATGCTAATTTCTTCTACTGACGCTCCAATGTCTGTCGAGAGGGTTGTACTGTAGATCACACCTGCCGTCACAGCCTCCTTTTTTGTTACATCACTTTCTGCAGTTTTCATTCCTGCGATGTCAGCTCTATCTGTGAAGGACTCCACTGTCTGAGCTGTGCTGGACAGGTGAGGGGTTTTTGTTACAGCTGATATCTCTGGAAACAACGTAGGTATGTCAACACCTGAACCTTCTTCTGTTATAGCTGATTTCTCTGGAAACATTGTAGTTATTTCAGCACCTGAACCTTCTTCTGTAAAGGCGGAGACTTCTTTTAAGTGAGCTCTTTCAGATTCCATAGTTGACTCCTGAATAGTGGAAGTGGTAATTGGTCCAGGGGGCGATGTCATCATTGTGCCTTCCATTTTCACTCCGCTTGACACAAGAGCAGATGTAATTACAACAGATTCTGTAGTGGACTCAGTCGTTTGGTCACCTGAGCTCTCAATGACTGTGACATCACTATCCAATATTGGTTGTTCTGTGATCTGACCACTGCCTGACTCTGAGGACAATTCTACTCGGTCAGCAGTGCTATGAGTGAAAGGTGCTGTTGTAAAGGCAGTATGCTTAGTAAATGGTGTGGCCTGTGTTGACAATTCTGCATCTGAACCATCCAATGGCTTTTCAGCCTCTGTCATTTTTGATTTGTCAGTTGACACTGTGATTTTCCCATAAAGTTCTTTTGTAGGTGTCATGCTAATTTCTTCTACTGACGCTCCAATGTCTGTCGAGAGGGTTGTACTGTAGATCACACCTGCCGTCACAGCCTCCTTTTTTGTTACATCACTTTCTGCAGTTTTCATTCCTGCGATGTCAGCTCTATCTGTGAAGGACTCCACTGTCTGAGCTGTGCTGGACAGGTGAGGGGTTTTTGTTACAGCTGATCTCTCTGGAAACAACGTAGGTATGTCAACACCTGAACCTTCTTCTGTTATAGCTGATTTCTCTGGAAACATTGTAGTTATTTCAGCACCTGAACCTTCTTCTGTAAAGGCGGAGACTTCTTTTAAGTGAGCTCTTTCAGATTCCATAGTTGACTCCTGAATAGTGGAAGTGGTAATTGGTCCAGGGGGCGATGTCATCATTGTGCCTTCCATTTTCACTCCGCTTGACACAAGAGCAGATGTAATTACAACAGATTCTGTAGTGGACTCAGTCGTTTGGTCACCTGAGCTCTCAATGACTGTGACATCACTATCCAATATTGGTTGTTCTGTGATCTGACCACTGCCTGACTCTGAGGACAATTCTACTCGGTCAGCAGTGCTATGAGTGAAAGGTGCTGTTGTAAAGGCAGTATGCTTAGTAAATGGTGTGGCCTGTGTTGACAATTCTGCATCTGAACCATCCAATGGCTTTTCAGCCTCTGTCATTTTTGATTTGTCAGTTGACACTGTGATTTTCCCATAAAGTTCTTTTGTAGGTGTCATGCTAATTTCTTCTACTGACGCTCCAATGTCTGTCGAGAGGGTTGTACTGTAGATCACACCTGCCGTCACAGCCTCCTTTTTTGTTACATCACTTTCTGCAGTTTTCATTCCTGCGATGTCAGCTCTATCTGTGAAGGACTCCACTGTCTGAGCTGTGCTGGACAGGTGAGGGGTTTTTGTTACAGCTGATCTCTCTGGAAACAACGTAGGTATGTCAACACCTGAACCTTCTTCTGTTATAGCTGATTTCTCTGGAAACATTGTAGTTATTTCAGCACCTGAACCTTCTTCTGTAAAGGCGGAGACTTCTTTTAAGTGAGCTCTTTCAGATTCCATAGTTGACTCCTGAATAGTGGAAGTGGTAATTGGTCCAGGGGGCGATGTCATCATTGTGCCTTCCATTTTCACTCCGCTTGACACAAGAGCAGATGTAATTACAACAGATTCTGTAGTGGACTCAGTCGTTTGGTCACCTGAGCTCTCAATGACTGTGACATCACTATCCAATATTGGTTGTTCTGTGATCTGACCACTGCCTGACTCTGAGGACAATTCTACTCGGTCAGCAGTGCTATGAGTGAAAGGTGCTGTTGTAAAGGCAGTATGCTTAGTAAATGGTGTGGCCTGTGTTGACAATTCTGCATCTGAACTATCCAATGGCTTTTCAGCCTCTGTCATTTTTGATTTGTCAGTTGACACTGTGATTTTCCCATGAGGTTCTTTTGTAGGTGTCATGCTAATTTCTTCTACTGACGCTCCAATGTCTGTCGAGAGAGTTGTACTGTAGATCACACCTGCCGTCACAGCCTCCTTTTTTGTTACATCACTTTCTGCAGTTTTCATTCCTGCGATGTCAGCTCTATCTGTGAAGGACTCCACTGTCTGAGCTGTGCTGGACAGGTGAGGGGTTTTTGTTACAGCTGATCTCTCTGGAAACAACGTCGGTATGTCAACACCTGAACCTTCTTCTGTTATAGCTGATTTCTCTGGAAACATTGTAGTTATTTCAGCACCTGAACCTTCTTCTGTAAAGGCGGAGACTTCTTTTAAGTGAGCTCTTTCAGATTCCATAGTTGACTCCTGAATAGTGGAAGTGGTAATTGGTCCAGGGGGCGATGTCATCATTGTGCCTTCCATTTTCACTCCGCTTGACACAAGAGCAGATGTAATTACAACAGATTCTGTAGTGGACTCAGTCGTTTGGTCACCTGAGCTCTCAATGACTGTGACATCACTATCCAATATTGGTTGTTCTGTGATCTGACCACTGCCTGACTCTGAGGACAATTCTACTCGGTCAGCAGTGCTATGAGTGAAAGGTGCTGTTGTAAAGGCAGTATGCTTAGTAAATGGTGTGGCCTGTGTTGACAATTCTGCATCTGAACTATCCAATGGCTTTTCAGCCTCTGTCATTTTTGATTTGTCAGTTGACACTGTGATTTTCCCATGAGGTTCTTTTGTAGGTGTCATGCTAATTTCTTCTACTGACGCTCCAATGTCTGTCGAGAGAGTTGTACTGTAGATCACACCTGCCGTCACAGCCTCCTTTTTTGTTACATCACTTTCTGCAGTTTTCATTCCTGCGATGTCAGCTCTATCTGTGAAGGACTCCACTGTCTGAGCTGTGCTGGACAGGTGAGGGGTTTTTGTTACAGCTGATCTCTCTGGAAACAACGTCGGTATGTCAACACCTGAACCTTCTTCTGTTATAGCTGATTTCTCTGGAAACATTGTAGTTATTTCAGCACCTGAACCTTCTTCTGTAAAGGCGGAGACTTCTTTTAAGTGAGCTCTTTCAGATTCCATAGTTGACTCCTGAATAGTGGAAGTGGTAATTGGTCCAGGGGGCGATGTCATCATTGTGCCTTCCATTTTCACTCCGCTTGACACAAGAGCAGATGTAATTACAACAGATTCTGTAGTGGACTCAGTCGTTTGGTCACCTGAGCTCTCAATGACTGTGACATCACTATCCAATATTGGTTGTTCTGTGATCTGACCACTGCCTGACTCTGAGGACAATTCTACTCGGTCAGCAGTGCTATGAGTGAAAGGTGCTGTTGTAAAGGCAGTATGCTTAGTAAATGGTGTGGCCTGTGTTGACAATTCTGCATCTGAACTATCCAATGGCTTTTCAGCCTCTGTCATTTTTGATTTGTCAGTTGACACTGTGATTTTCCCATGAGGTTCTTTTGTAGGTGTCATGCTAATTTCTTCTACTGACGCTCCAATGTCTGTCGAGAGAGTTGTACTGTAGATCACACCTGCCGTCACAGCCTCCTTTTTTGTTACATCACTTTCTGCAGTTTTCATTCCTGCGATGTCAGCTCTATCTGTGAAGGACTCCACTGTCTGAGCTGTGCTGGACAGGTGAGGGGTTTTTGTTACAGCTGATCTCTCTGGAAACAACGTCGGTATGTCAACACCTGAACCTTCTTCTGTTATAGCTGATTTCTCTGGAAACATTGTAGTTATTTCAGCACCTGAACCTTCTTCTGTAAAGGCGGAGACTTCTTTTAAGTGAGCTCTTTCAGATTCCATAGTTGACTCCTGAATAGTGGAAGTGGTAATTGGTCCAGGGGGCGATGTCATCATTGTGCCTTCCATTTTCACTCCGCTTGACACAAGAGCAGATGTAATTACAACAGATTCTGTAGTGGACTCAGTGGTTTGGTCACCTGAGCTCTCAATGACTGTGACATCACTATCCAATATTGGTTGTTCTGTGATCTGACCACTGCCTGACTCTGAGGACAATTCTACTCGGTCAGCAGTGCTATGAGTGAAAGGTGCTGTTGTAAAGGCAGTATGCTTAGTAAATGGTGTGGCCTGTGTTGACAATTCTGCATCTGAACCATCCAATGGCTTTTCAGCCTCTGTCATTTTTGATTTGTCAGTTGACACTGTGATTTTCCCATGAGGTTCTTTTGTAGGTGTCATGCTAATTTCTTCTACTGACGCTCCAATGTCTGTCGAGAGAGTTGTACTGTAGATCACACCTGCCGTCACAGCCTCCTTTTTTGTTACATCACTTTCTGCAGTTTTCATTCCTGCGATGTCAGCTCTATCTGTGAAGGACTCCACTGTCTGAGCTGTGCTGGACAGGTGAGGGGTTTTTGTTACAGCTGATCTCTCTGGAAACAACGTCGGTATGTCAACACCTGAACCTTCTTCTGTTATAGCTGATTTCTCTGGAAACATTGTAGTTATTTCAGCACCTGAACCTTCTTCTGTAAAGGCGGAGACTTCTTTTAAGTGAGCTCTTTCAGATTCCATAGTTGACTCCTGAATAGTGGAAGTGGTAATTGGTCCAGGGGGCGATGTCATCATTGTGCCTTCCATTTTCACTCCGCTTGACACAAGAGCAGATGTAATTACAACAGATTCTGTAGTGGACTCAGTGGTTTGGTCACCTGAGCTCTCAATGACTGTGACATCACTATCCAATATTGGTTGTTCTGTGATCTGACCACTGCCTGACTCTGAGGACAATTCTACTCGGTCAGCAGTGCTATGAGTGAAAGGTGCTGTTGTAAAGGCAGTATGCTTAGTAAATGGTGTGGCCTGTGTTGACAATTCTGCATCTGAACCATCCAATGGCTTTTCATCCTCTGTCATTTTTGATTTGTCAGTTGACACTGTGATTTTCCCATAAGGTTCTTTTGTAGGTGTCATGCTAATTTCTTCTACTGACGCTCCAATGTCTGTCGAGAGGGTTGTACTGTAGATCACACCTGCCGTCACAGCCTCCTTTTTTTTTACATCACTTTCTGCAGTTTTCATTCCTGCGATGTCAGCTCTATCTGTGAAGGACTCCACTGTCTGAGCTGTGCTGGACAGGTGAGGGGTTTTTGTTACAGCTGATCTCTCTGGAAACAACGTAGGTATGTCAACACCTGAACCTTCTTCTGTTATAGCTGATTTCTCTGGAAACATTGTAGTTATTTCAGCACCTGAACCTTCTTCTGTAAAGGCGGAGACTTCTTTTAAGTGAGCTCTTTCAGATTCCATAGTTGACTCCTGAATAGTGGAAGTGGTAATTGGTCCAGGGGGCGATGTCATCATTGTGCCTTCCATTTTCACTCCGCTTGACACAAGAGCAGATGTAATTACAACAGATTCTGTAGTGGACTCAGTGGTTTGGTCACCTGAGCTCTCAATGACTGTGACATCACTATCCAATATTGGTTGTTCTGTGATCTGACCACTGCCTGACTCTGAGGACAATTCTACTCGGTCAGCAGTGCTATGAGTGAAAGGTGCTGTTGTAAAGGCAGTATGCTTAGTAAATGGTGTGGCCTGTGTTGACAATTCTGCATCTGAACCATCCAATGGCTTTTCAGCCTCTGTCATTTTTGATTTGTCAGTTGACACTGTGATTTTCCCATAAGGTTCTTTTGTAGGTGTCATGCTAATTTCTTCTACTGACGCTCCAATGTCTGTCGAGAGAGTTGTACTGTAGATCACACCTGCCGTCACAGCCTCCTTTTTTGTTACATCACTTTCTGCAGTTTTCATTCCTGCGATGTCAGCTCTATCTGTGAAGGACTCCACTGTCTGAGCTGTGCTGGACAGGTGAGGGGTTTTTGTTACAGCTGATCTCTCTGGAAACAACGTCGGTATGTCAACACCTGAACCTTCTTCTGTTATAGCTGATTTCTCTGGAAACATTGTAGTTATTTCAGCACCTGAACCTTCTTCTGTAAAGGCGGAGACTTCTTTTAAGTGAGCTCTTTCAGATTCCATAGTTGACTCCTGAATAGTGGAAGTGGTAATTGGTCCAGGGGGCGATGTCATCATTGTGCCTTCCATTTTCACTCCGCTTGACACAAGAGCAGATGTAATTACAACAGATTCTGTAGTGGACTCAGTCGTTTGGTCACCTGAGCTCTCAATGACTGTGACATCACTATCCAATATTGGTTGTTCTGTGATCTGACCACTGCCTGACTCTGAGGACAATTCTACTCGGTCAGCAGTGCTATGAGTGAAAGGTGCTGTTGTAAAGGCAGTATGCTTAGTAAATGGTGTGGCCTGTGTTGACAATTCTGCATCTGAACCATCCAATGGCTTTTCATCCTCTGTCATTTTTGATTTGTCAGTTGACACTGTGATTTTCCCATAAGGTTCTTTTGTAGGTGTCATGCTAATTTCTTCTACTGACGCTCCAATGTCTGTCGAGAGGGTTGTACTGTAGATCACACCTGCCGTCACAGCCTCCTTTTTTTTTACATCACTTTCTGCAGTTTTCATTCCTGCGATGTCAGCTCTATCTGTGAAGGACTCCACTGTCTGAGCTGTGCTGGACAGGTGAGGGGTTTTTGTTACAGCTGATCTCTCTGGAAACAACGTAGGTATGTCAACACCTGAACCTTCTTCTGTTATAGCTGATTTCTCTGGAAACATTGTAGTTATTTCAGCACCTGAACCTTCTTCTGTAAAGGCGGAGACTTCTTTTAAGTGAGCTCTTTCAGATTCCATAGTTGACTCCTGAATAGTGGAAGTGGTAATTGGTCCAGGGGGCGATGTCATCATTGTGCCTTCCATTTTCACTCCGCTTGACACAAGAGCAGATGTAATTACAACAGATTCTGTAGTGGACTCAGTCGTTTGGTCACCTGAGCTCTCAATGACTGTGACATCACTATCCAATATTGGTTGTTCTGTGATCTGACCACTGCCTGACTCTGAGGACAATTCTACTCGGTCAGCAGTGCTATGAGTGAAAGGTGCTGTTGTAAAGGCAGTATGCTTAGTAAATGGTGTGGCCTGTGTTGACAATTCTGCATCTGAACCATCCAATGGTTTTTCAGCCTCTGTCATTTTTGATTTGTCAGTTGACACTGTGATTTTCCCATAAGGTTCTTTTGTAGGTGTCATGCTAATTTCTTCTACTGACGCTCCAATGTCTGTCGAGAGGGTTGTACTGTAGATCACACCTGCCGTCACAGCCTCCTTTTTTGTTACATCACTTTCTGCAGTTTTCATTCCTGCGATGGCAGCTCTATCTGTGAAGGACTCCACTGTATGAGCTGTGCTGGACAGGTGAGGGGTTTTTGTTACAGCTGATATTTCTGGAAACAACGTCGGTATGTCAACACCTGAAACTTCTTCTGTTATAGCTGATTTCTCTGGAAACATTGTAGTTATTTCAGCACCTGAACCTTCTTCTGTAAAGGCGGAGACTTCTTTTAAGTGAGCTCTTTCAGATTCCATAGTTGACTCCTGAATAGTGGAAGTGGTAATTGGTCCAGGGGGCGATGTCATCATTGTGCCTTCCATTTTCACTCCGCTTGACACAAGAGCAGATGTAATTACAACAGATTCTGTAGTGGACTCAGTCGTTTGGTCACCTGAGCTCTCAATGACTGTGACATCACTATCCAATATTGGTTGTTCTGTGATCTGACCACTGCCTGACTCTGAGGACAATTCTACTCGGTCAGCAGTGCTATGAGTGAAAGGTGCTGTTGTAAAGGCAGTATGCTTAGTAAATGGTGTGGCCTGTGTTGACAATTCTGCATCTGAACCATCCAATGGCTTTTCAGCCTCTGTCATTTTTGATTTGTCAGTTGACACTGTGATTTTCCCATAAGGTTCTTTTGTAGGTGTCATGCTAATTTCTTCTACTGACGCTCCAATGTCTGTAGAGAGGGTTGTACTGTAGATCACACCTGGCGTCACAGCCTCCTTTTTTGTTACATCACTTTCTGCAGTTTTCATTCCTGCGATGTCAGCTCTATCTGTGAAGGACTCCACTGTCTGAGCTGTGCTGGACAGGTGAGGGGTTTTTGTTACAGCTGATCTCTCTGGGAACATCGTAGGTATGTCAACACCTGAACCTTCTTCTGTTATAGCTGATTTCTCTGGAAACATTGTAGTTATTTCAGCACCTGAACCTTCTTCTGTAAAGGCGGAGACTTCTATTAAGTGAGTTGTTTCAGATTCCATAGTTGACTCCTGAATAGTGGAAGTGGTAATTGGTCCAGGGGGCGATGTCATCATTGTGCCTTCCATTTTTACTCCGCTTGACACAAGAGCAGATGTACTTACAACAGATTCTGTTGTGGTCTCAGTTGGTTGGTCACCTGAGCTCTCAATGACTGTGACATCACTATCCAATATTGGTTGTTCTGTGATCTGCCCACTGCCTGACTCTGAGGACAATTCTACTCGGTCAGCAGTGCTATGAGTGAAAGGTGCTGTTGTAAAGGCAGTATGCTTAGTAAATGGTGTGGCCTGTGTTGACAATTCTGCATCTGAACCATCCAATGGCTTTTCAGCCTCTGTCATTTTTAATTTGTCTGTTGACACTGTGATTTTCCCATAAGGTTCTTTTGTCGGTGTCATACTAATTTGTTCAACTGACGCTCCAATGTCTGTCGAGAGGGTTGTACTGTAGATCACACCTGCCCTTACAGCCTCTTTTTTTGTTACATCACTTTCTGCAGTTTTCATTCCTGCGATGTCAGCTCTATCTGTGAAGGACTCCACTGTCTGAGCTGTGCTGGACAGGTGAGGGGTTTTTGTTACAGCTGATCTCTCTGGAAATAACGTAGGTATGTCAACACCTGAACCTTCTTCTGTTATAGCTGATTTCTCTGGAAACATTTTAGTTATTTCAGCACCTGAACCTTCTTCTGTAAAGGCGGAGACTTCTTTTAAGTGAGCTCTTTCAGATTCCATAGTTGACTCCTGAATAGTGGAAGTGGTAATTGGTCCAGGGGGCGATGTCATCATTGTGCCTTCCATTTTCACTCCGCTTGACACAAGAGCAGATGTAATTACAACAGATTCTGTAGTGGACTCAGTCGTTTGGTCACCTGAGCTCTCAATGACTGTGACATCACTATCCAATATTGGTTGTTTTGTGATCTGACCACTGCCTGACTCTGAGGACAATTCTACTCGGTCAGCAGTGCTATGAGTGAAAGGTGCTGTTGTAAAGGCAGTATGCTTAGTAAATGGTGTGGCCTGTGTTGACAATTCTGCATCTGAACCATCCAATGGCTTTTCAGCCTCTGTCATTTTTGATTTGTCAGTTGACACTGTGATTTTCCCATAAGGTTCTTTTGTAGGTGTCATGCTAATTTCTTCTACTGACGCTCCAATGTCTGTCGAGAGGGTTGTACTGTAGATCACACCTGCCGTCACAGCCTCCTTTTTTGTTACATCACTTTCTGCAGTTTTCATTCCTGCGATGTCAGCTCTATCTGTGAAGGACTCCACTGTCTGAGCTGTGCTGGACAGGTGAGGGGTTTTTGTTACAGCTGATCTCTCTGGGAACATCGTAGGTATGTCAACACCTGAACCTTCTTCTGTTATAGCTGATTTCTCTGGAAACATTGTAGTTATTTCAGCACCTGAACCTTCTTCTGTAAAGGCGGAGACTTCTATTAAGTGAGTTGTTTCAGATTCCATAGTTGACTCCTGAATAGTGGAAGTGGTAATTGGTCCAGGGGGCGATGTCATCATTGTGCCTTCCATTTTTACTCCGCTTGACACAAGAGCAGATGTACTTACAACAGATTCTGTTGTGGTCTCAGTTGGTTGGTCACCTGAGCTCTCAATGACTGTGACATCACTATCCAATATTGGTTGTTCTGTGATCTGCCCACTGCCTGACTCTGAGGACAATTCTACTCGGTCAGCAGTGCTATGAGTGAAAGGTGCTGTTGTAAAGGCAGTATGCTTAGTAAATGGTGTGGCCTGTGTTGACAATTCTGCATCTGAACCATCCAATGGCTTTTCAGCCTCTGTCATTTTTAATTTGTCTGTTGACACTGTGATTTTCCCATAAGGTTCTTTTGTCGGTGTCATACTAATTTGTTCAACTGACGCTCCAATGTCTGTCGAGAGGGTTGTACTGTAGATCACACCTGCCGTTACAGCCTCTTTTTTTGTTACATCACTTTCTGCAGTTTTCATTCCTGTGATGTCACCTCTATCTGTGAAGGACTCCACTGTCTGAGCTGTGCTGGACAGGTGAGGGGTTTTTGTGACAGCTGATCTCTCTGGGAACATCGTAGGTATGTCAACACCTGAACCTTCTTCTGTTACAGCTGATTTCTCTGGAAATATTGTAGTTATTTCAGCACCTGAACCTTCTTCTGTAAAGGCAGAGACTTTAATTAAATGAGTTGTTTCAGATTCCATAGTTGACTCCTGAATAGTGGAAGTGGTAATTGGTCCGGGGGGCGATGTCATCATTGTTCCTTCCATTTTCACTCCGCTTGACACAAGAGCAGATGTACTCACAACAGATTCTGTAGTGGACTCAGTGGTTTGGTCACCTGAGCTCTCAATGACTGTGACATCACTATCCAATATTGGTTGTTCTGTGATCTGACCACTGCCTGACTCTGAGGACAATTCTACTCGGTCAGCAGTGCTATGAGTGAAAGGTGCTGTTGTAAAGGCAGTATGCTTAGTAAATGGTGTGGCCTGTGTTGAAAATTCTGCATCTGAACCATCCAATGGCTTTTCAGCCTCTGTCATTTTTGATTTGTCAGTTGACACTGTGATTTTCCCATAAGGTTCTTTTGTCTGTGTCATACTAATTTGTTCAACTGACGCTCCAATGTCTGTCGAGAGGGTTGTACTGTAGATCACACCTGCCGTTACAGCCTCTTTTTTTGTTACATCACTTTCTGCAGTTTTCATTCCTGTGATGTCACCTCTCTCTGTGAAGGACTCCACTGTCTGAGCTGTGCTGGACAGATGAGGGGTTTTTGTGACAGCTGATCTCTCTGGGAACATCGTAGGTATGTCAACACCTGAACCTTCTTCTGTTACAGCAGATTTCTCTGGAAATATTGTAGTTATTTCAGCACCTGAACCTTCTTCTGTAAAAGCGGAGACTTCTTTTAAGTGAGCTCGTTCAGATTCCATAGTTGACTCCTGAATAGTGGAAGTGGTAATTGGTCCAGGGGGCGATGTCATCATTGTGCCTTCCATTTTCACTCCGCTTGACACAAGAGCAGATGTACTCACAACAGATTCTGTAGTGGACTCAGTGGTTTGGTCACCTGAGCTCTCAATGACTGTGACATCACTATCCAATATTGGTTGTTCTGTGATCTGACCACTGCCTGACTCTGAGGACAATTCTACTCGGTCAGCAGTGCTATGAGTGAAAGGTGCTGTTGTAAAGGCAGTATGCTTAGTAAATGGTGTGGCCTGTGTTGACAATTCTGCATCTGAACCATCCAATGGCTTTTCAGCCTCTGTCATTTTTGATTTGTCAGTTGACACTGTGATTTTCCCATAAGGTTCTTTTGTAGGTGTCATGCTAATTTCTTCTACTGACGCTCCAATGTCTGTCGAGAGGGTTGTACTGTAGATCACACCTGCCGTCACAGCCTCCTTTTTTGTTACATCACTTTCTGCAGTTTTCATTCCTGCGATGTCAGCTCTATCTGTGAAGGACTCCACTGTCTGAGCTGTGCTGGACAGGTGAGGGGTTTTTGTTACAGCTGATCTCTCTGGAAACAACGTAGGTATGTCAACACCTGAACCTTCTTCTGTTATAGCTGATTTCTCTGGAAACATTGTAGTTATTTCAGCACCTGAACCTTCTTCTGTAAAGGCGGAGACTTCTTTTAAGTGAGCTCTTTCAGATTCCATAGTTGACTCCTGAATAGTGGAAGTGGTAATTGGTCCAGGGGGCGATGTCATCATTGTGCCTTCCATTTTCACTCCGCTTGACACAAGAGCAGATGTAATTACAACAGATTCTGTAGTGGACTCAGTCGTTTGGTCACCTGAGCTCTCAATGACTGTGACATCACTATCCAATATTGGTTGTTCTGTGATCTGACCACTGCCTGACTCTGAGGACAATTCTACTCGGTCAGCAGTGCTATGAGTGAAAGGTGCTGTTGTAAAGGCAGTATGCTTAGTAAATGGTGTGGCCTGTGTTGACAATTCTGCATCTGAACCATCCAATGGCTTTTCAGCCTCTGTCATTTTTGATTTGTCAGTTGACACTGTGATTTTCCCATAAGGTTCTTTTGTAGGTGTCATGCTAATTTCTTCTACTGACGCTCCAATGTCTGTCGAGAGGGTTGTACTGTAGATCACACCTGCCGTCACAGCCTCCTTTTTTGTTACATCACTTTCTGCAGTTTTCATTCCTGCGATGTCAGCTCTATCTGTGAAGGACTCCACTGTCTGAGCTGTGCTGGACAGGTGAGGGGTTTTTGTTACAGCTGATCTCTCTGGAAACAACGTAGGTATGTCAACACCTGAACCTTCTTCTGTTACAGCTGATTTCTCTGGAAACATTGTAGTTATTTCAGCACCTGAACCTTCTTCTGTAAAAGCGGAGACTTCTTTTAAGTGAGCTCGTTCAGATTCCATAGTTGACTCCTGAATAGTGGAAGTGGTAATTGGTCCAGGGGGCGATGTCATCATTGTGCCTTCCATTTTCACTCCGCTTGACACAAGAGCAGATGTACTCACAACAGATTCTGTAGTGGACTCAGTGGTTTGGTCACCTGAGCTCTCAATGACTGTGACATCACTATCCAATATTGGTTGTTCTGTGATCTGACCACTGCCTGACTCTGAGGACAATTCTACTCGGTCAGCAGTGCTATGAGTGAAAGGTGCTGTTGTAAAGGCAGTATGCTTAGTAAATGGTGTGGCCTGTGTTGACAATTCTGCATCTGAACCATCCAATGGCTTTTCAGCCTCTGTCATTTTTGATTTGTCAGTTGACACTGTGATTTTCCCATAAGGTTCTTTTGTAGGTGTCATGCTAATTTCTTCTACTGACGCTCCAATGTCTGTCGAGAGGGTTGTACTGTAGATCACACCTGCCGTCACAGCCTCCTTTTTTGTTACATCACTTTCTGCAGTTTTCATTCCTGCGATGTCAGCTCTATCTGTGAAGGACTCCACTGTCTGAGCTGTGCTGGACAGGTGAGGGGTTTTTGTTACAGCTGATCTCTCTGGAAACAACGTAGGTATGTCAACACCTGAACCTTCTTCTGTTATAGCTGATTTCTCTGGAAACATTGTAGTTATTTCAGCACCTGAACCTTCTTCTGTAAAGGCGGAGACTTCTTTTAAGTGAGCTCTTTCAGATTCCATAGTTGACTCCTGAATAGTGGAAGTGGTAATTGGTCCAGGGGGCGATGTCATCATTGTGCCTTCCATTTTCACTCCGCTTGACACAAGAGCAGATGTAATTACAACAGATTCTGTAGTGGACTCAGTCGTTTGGTCACCTGAGCTCTCAATGACTGTGACATCACTATCCAATATTGGTTGTTCTGTGATCTGACCACTGCCTGACTCTGAGGACAATTCTACTCGGTCAGCAGTGCTATGAGTGAAAGGTGCTGTTGTAAAGGCAGTATGCTTAGTAAATGGTGTGGCCTGTGTTGACAATTCTGCATCTGAACCATCCAATGGCTTTTCAGCCTCTGTCATTTTTGATTTGTCAGTTGACACTGTGATTTTCCCATAAGGTTCTTTTGTAGGTGTCATGCTAATTTCTTCTACTGACGCTCCAATGTCTGTCGAGAGGGTTGTACTGTAGATCACACCTGCCGTCACAGCCTCCTTTTTTGTTACATCACTTTCTGCAGTTTTCATTCCTGCGATGTCAGCTCTATCTGTGAAGGACTCCACTGTATGAGCTGTGCTGGACAGGTGAGGGGTTTTTGTTACAGCTGATATCTCTGGAAACAACGTCGGTATGTCAACACCTGAACCTTCTTCTGTTATAGCTGATTTCTCTGGAAACATTGTAGTTATTTCAGCACCTGAACCTTCTTCTGTAAAGGCGGAGACTTCTTTTAAGTGAGCTCTTTCAGATTCCATAGTTGACTCCTGAATAGTGGAAGTGGTAATTGGTCCAGGGGGCGATGTCATCATTGTGCCTTCCATTTTCACTCCGCTTGACACAAGAGCAGATGTAATTACAACAGATTCTGTAGTGGACTCAGTCGTTTGGTCACCTGAGCTCTCAATGACTGTGACATCACTATCCAATATTGGTTGTTCTGTGATCTGCCCACTGCCTGACTCTGAGGACAATTCTACTCGTTCAGCAGTGCTATGAGTGAAAGGTGCTGTTGTAAAGGCAGTATGCTTAGTAAATGGTGTGGCCTGTGTTGACAATTCTGCATCTGAACCATCCAATGGCTTTTCAGCCTCTGTCATTTTTAATTTGTCTGTTGACACTGTGATTTTCCCATAAGGTTCTTTTGTCGGTGTCATACTAATTTGTTCAACTGACGCTCCAATGTCTGTCGAGAGGGTTGTACTGTAGATCACACCTGCCGTTACAGCCTCTTTTTTTGTTACATCACTTTCTGCAGTTTTCATTCCTGCGATGTCAGCTCTATCTGTGAAGGACTCCACTGTCTGAGCTGTGCTGGACAGGTGAGGGGTTTTTGTTACAGCTGATCTCTCTGGAAACAACGTAGGTATGTCAACACCTGAACCTTCTTCTGTTACAGCTGATTTCTCTGGAAACATTGTAGTTATTTCAGCACCTGAACCTTCTTCTGTAAAAGCGGAGACTTCTTTTAAGTGAGCTCGTTCAGATTCCATAGTTGACTCCTGAATAGTGGAAGTGGTAATTGGTCCAGGGGGCGATGTCATCATTGTGCCTTCCATTTTCACTCCGCTTGACACAAGAGCAGATGTACTCACAACAGATTCTGTAGTGGACTCAGTGGTTTGGTCACCTGAGCTCTCAATGACTGTGACATCACTATCCAATATTGGTTGTTCTGTGATCTGACCACTGCCTGACTCTGAGGACAATTCTACTCGGTCAGCAGTGCTATGAGTGAAAGGTGCTGTTGTAAAGGCAGTATGCTTAGTAAATGGTGTGGCCTGTGTTGACAATTCTGCATCTGAACCATCCAATGGCTTTTCAGCCTCTGTCATTTTTGATTTGTCAGTTGACACTGTGATTTTCCCATAAGGTTCTTTTGTAGGTGTCATGCTAATTTCTTCTACTGACGCTCCAATGTCTGTCGAGAGGGTTGTACTGTAGATCACACCTGCCGTCACAGCCTCCTTTTTTGTTACATCACTTTCTGCAGTTTTCATTCCTGCGATGTCAGCTCTATCTGTGAAGGACTCCACTGTCTGAGCTGTGCTGGACAGGTGAGGGGTTTTTGTTACAGCTGATCTCTCTGGAAACAACGTAGGTATGTCAACACCTGAACCTTCTTCTGTTATAGCTGATTTCTCTGGAAACATTGTAGTTATTTCAGCACCTGAACCTTCTTCTGTAAAGGCGGAGACTTCTTTTAAGTGAGCTCTTTCAGATTCCATAGTTGACTCCTGAATAGTGGAAGTGGTAATTGGTCCAGGGGGCGATGTCATCATTGTGCCTTCCATTTTCACTCCGCTTGACACAAGAGCAGATGTAATTACAACAGATTCTGTAGTGGACTCAGTCGTTTGGTCACCTGAGCTCTCAATGACTGTGACATCACTATCCAATATTGGTTGTTCTGTGATCTGACCACTGCCTGACTCTGAGGACAATTCTACTCGGTCAGCAGTGCTATGAGTGAAAGGTGCTGTTGTAAAGGCAGTATGCTTAGTAAATGGTGTGGCCTGTGTTGACAATTCTGCATCTGAACCATCCAATGGCTTTTCAGCCTCTGTCATTTTTGATTTGTCAGTTGACACTGTGATTTTCCCATAAGGTTCTTTTGTAGGTGTCATGCTAATTTCTTCTACTGACGCTCCAATGTCTGTCGAGAGGGTTGTACTGTAGATCACACCTGCCGTCACAGCCTCCTTTTTTGTTACATCACTTTCTGCAGTTTTCATTCCTGCGATGTCAGCTCTATCTGTGAAGGACTCCACTGTATGAGCTGTGCTGGACAGGTGAGGGGTTTTTGTTACAGCTGATATCTCTGGAAACAACGTCGGTATGTCAACACCTGAACCTTCTTCTGTTATAGCTGATTTCTCTGGAAACATTGTAGTTATTTCAGCACCTGAACCTTCTTCTGTAAAGGCGGAGACTTCTTTTAAGTGAGCTCTTTCAGATTCCATAGTTGACTCCTGAATAGTGGAAGTGGTAATTGGTCCAGGGGGCGATGTCATCATTGTGCCTTCCATTTTCACTCCGCTTGACACAAGAGCAGATGTAATTACAACAGATTCTGTAGTGGACTCAGTCATTTGGTCACCTGAGCTCTCAATGACTGTGACATCACTATCCAATATTGGTTGTTCTGTGATCTGCCCACTGCCTGACTCTGAGGACAATTCTACTCGTTCAGCAGTGCTATGAGTGAAAGGTGCTGTTGTAAAGGCAGTATGCTTAGTAAATGGTGTGGCCTGTGTTGACAATTCTGCATCTGAACCATCCAATGGCTTTTCAGCCTCTGTCATTTTTAATTTGTCTGTTGACACTGTGATTTTCCCATAAGGTTCTTTTGTCGGTGTCATACTAATTTGTTCAACTGACGCTCCAATGTCTGTCGAGAGGGTTGTACTGTAGATCACACCTGCCGTTACAGCCTCTTTTTTTGTTACATCACTTTCTGCAGTTTTCATTCCTGCGATGTCAGCTCTATCTGTGAAGGACTCCACTGTCTGAGCTGTGCTGGACAGGTGAGGGGTTTTTGTTACAGCTGATCTCTCTGGAAACAACGTAGGTATGTCAACACCTGAACCTTCTTCTGTTACAGCTGATTTCTCTGGAAACATTGTAGTTATTTCAGCACCTGAACCTTCTTCTGTAAAAGCGGAGACTTCTTTTAAGTGAGCTCGTTCAGATTCCATAGTTGACTCCTGAATAGTGGAAGTGGTAATTGGTCCAGGGGGCGATGTCATCATTGTGCCTTCCATTTTCACTCCGCTTGACACAAGAGCAGATGTACTCACAACAGATTCTGTAGTGGACTCAGTGGTTTGGTCACCTGAGCTCTCAATGACTGTGACATCACTATCCAATATTGGTTGTTCTGTGATCTGACCACTGCCTGACTCTGAGGACAATTCTACTCGGTCAGCAGTGCTATGAGTGAAAGGTGCTGTTGTAAAGGCAGTATGCTTAGTAAATGGTGTGGCCTGTGTTGACAATTCTGCATCTGAACCATCCAATGGCTTTTCAGCCTCTGTCATTTTTGATTTGTCAGTTGACACTGTGATTTTCCCATAAGGTTCTTTTGTAGGTGTCATGCTAATTTCTTCTACTGACGCTCCAATGTCTGTCGAGAGGGTTGTACTGTAGATCACACCTGCCGTCACAGCCTCCTTTTTTGTTACATCACTTTCTGCAGTTTTCATTCCTGCGATGTCAGCTCTATCTGTGAAGGACTCCACTGTCTGAGCTGTGCTGGACAGGTGAGGGGTTTTTGTTACAGCTGATCTCTCTGGAAACAACGTAGGTATGTCAACACCTGAACCTTCTTCTGTTATAGCTGATTTCTCTGGAAACATTGTAGTTATTTCAGCACCTGAACCTTCTTCTGTAAAGGCGGAGACTTCTTTTAAGTGAGCTCTTTCAGATTCCATAGTTGACTCCTGAATAGTGGAAGTGGTAATTGGTCCAGGGGGCGATGTCATCATTGTGCCTTCCATTTTCACTCCGCTTGACACAAGAGCAGATGTAATTACAACAGATTCTGTAGTGGACTCAGTCGTTTGGTCACCTGAGCTCTCAATGACTGTGACATCACTATCCAATATTGGTTGTTCTGTGATCTGACCACTGCCTGACTCTGAGGACAATTCTACTCGGTCAGCAGTGCTATGAGTGAAAGGTGCTGTTGTAAAGGCAGTATGCTTAGTAAATGGTGTGGCCTGTGTTGACAATTCTGCATCTGAACCATCCAATGGCTTTTCAGCCTCTGTCATTTTTGATTTGTCAGTTGACACTGTGATTTTCCCATAAGGTTCTTTTGTAGGTGTCATGCTAATTTCTTCTACTGACGCTCCAATGTCTGTCGAGAGGGTTGTACTGTAGATCACACCTGCCGTCACAGCCTCCTTTTTTGTTACATCACTTTCTGCAGTTTTCATTCCTGCGATGTCAGCTCTATCTGTGAAGGACTCCACTGTATGAGCTGTGCTGGACAGGTGAGGGGTTTTTGTTACAGCTGATATCTCTGGAAACAACGTCGGTATGTCAACACCTGAACCTTCTTCTGTTATAGCTGATTTCTCTGGAAACATTGTAGTTATTTCAGCACCTGAACCTTCTTCTGTAAAGGCAGAGACTTCTTTTAAGTGAGCTCTTTCAGATTCCATAGTTGACTCCTGAATAGTGGAAGTGGTAATTGGTCCAGGGGGCGATGTCATCATTGTGCCTTCCATTTTCACTCCGCTTGACACAAGAGCAGATGTAATTACAACAGATTCTGTAGTGGACTCAGTCATTTGGTCACCTGAGCTCTCAATGACTGTGACATCACTATCCAATATTGGTTGTTCTGTGATCTGCCCACTGCCTGACTCTGAGGACAATTCTACTCGGTCAGCAGTGCTATGAGTGAAAGGTGCTGTTGTAAAGGCAGTATGCTTAGTAAATGGTGTGGCCTGTGTTGACAATTCTGCATCTGAACCATCCAATGGCTTTTCAGCCTCTGTCATTTTTAATTTGTCTGTTGACACTGTGATTTTCCCATAAGGTTCTTTTGTCGGTGTCATACTAATTTGTTCAACTGACGCTCCAATGTCTGTCGAGAGGGTTGTACTGTAGATCACACCTGCCGTTACAGCCTCTTTTTTTGTTACATCACTTTCTGCAGTTTTCATTCCTGCGATGTCAGCTCTATCTGTGAAGGACTCCACTGTCTGAGCTGTGCTGGACAGGTGAGGGGTTTTTGTTACAGCTGATCTCTCTGGAAATAACGTAGGTATGTCAACACCTGAACCTTCTTCTGTTATAGCTGATTTCTCTGGAAACATTGTAGTTATTTCAGCACCTGAACCTTCTTCTGTAAAGGCGGAGACTTCTTTTAAGTGAGCTCTTTCAGATTCCATAGTTGACTCCTGAATAGTGGAAGTGGTAATTGGTCCAGGGGGCGATGTCATCATTGTGCCTTCCATTTTCACTCCGCTTGACACAAGAGCAGATGTAATTACAACAGATTCTGTAGTGGACTCAGTCGTTTGGTCACCTGAGCTCTCAATGACTGTGACATCACTATCCAATATTGGTTGTTCTGTGATCTGACCACTGCCTGACTCTGAGGACAATTCTACTCGGTCAGCAGTGCTATGAGTGAAAGGTGCTGTTGTAAAGGCAGTATGCTTAGTAAATGGTGTGGCCTGTGTTGACAATTCTGCATCTGAACCATCCAATGGCTTTTCAGCCTCTGTCATTTTTAATTTGTCTGTTGACACTGTGATTTTCCCATAAGGTTCTTTTGTCGGTGTCATACTAATTTGTTCAACTGACGCTCCAATGTCTGTCGAGAGGGTTGTACTGTAGATCACACCTGCCCTTACAGCCTCTTTTTTTGTTACATCACTTTCTGCAGTTTTCATTCCTGCGATGTCAGCTCTATCTGTGAAGGACTCCACTGTCTGAGCTGTGCTGGACAGGTGAGGGGTTTTTGTTACAGCTGATCTCTCTGGGAACATCGTAGGTATGTCAACACCTGAACCTTCTTCTGTTATAGCTGATTTCTCTGGAAACATTGTAGTTATTTCAGCACCTGAACCTTCTTCTGTAAAGGCGGAGACTTCTATTAAGTGAGTTGTTTCAGATTCCATAGTTGACTCCTGAATAGTGGAAGTGGTAATTGGTCCAGGGGGCGATGTCATCATTGTGCCTTCCATTTTTACTCCGCTTGACACAAGAGCAGATGTACTTACAACAGATTCTGTTGTGGTCTCAGTTGGGTGGTCACCTGAGCTCTCAATGACTGTGACATCACTATCCAATATTGGTTGTTCTGTGATCTGCCCACTGCCTGACTCTGAGGACAATTCTACTCGGTCAGCAGTGCTATGAGTGAAAGGTGCTGTTGTAAAGGCAGTATGCTTAGTAAATGGTGTGGCCTGTGTTGACAATTCTGCATCTGAACCATCCAATGGCTTTTCAGCCTCTGTCATTTTTAATTTGTCTGTTGACACTGTGATTTTCCCATAAGGTTCTTTTGTCGGTGTCATACTAATTTGTTCAACTGACGCTCCAATGTCTGTCGAGAGGGTTGTACTGTAGATCACACCTGCCGTTACAGCCTCTTTTTTTGTTACATCACTTTCTGCAGTTTTCATTCCTGTGATGTCACCTCTATCTGTGAAGGACTCCACTGTCTGAGCTGTGCTGGACAGGTGAGGGGTTTTTGTGACAGCTGATCTCTCTGGGAACATCGTAGGTATGTCAACACCTGAACCTTCTTCTGTTACAGCTGATTTATCTGGAAATATTGTAGTTATTTCAGCACCTGAACCTTCTTCTGTAAAGGCAGAGACTTTAATTAAGTGAGTTGTTTCAGATTCCGTAGTTGACTCCTGAATAGTGGAAGTGGTAATTGGTCCAGGGGGCGATGTCATCATTGTTCCTTCCATTTTCACTCCGCTTGACACAAGAGCAGATGTACTCACAACAGATTCTGTAGTGGACTCAGTGGTTTGGTCACCTGAGCTCTCAATGACTGTGACATCACTATCCAATATTGGTTGTTCTGTGATCTGACCACTGCCTGACTCTGAGGACAATTCTACTCGGTCAGCAGTGCTATGAGTGAAAGGTGCTGTTGTAAAGGCAGTATGCTTAGTAAATGGTGTGGCCTGTGTTGAAAATTCTGCATCTGAACCATCCAATAGCTTTTCAGCCTCTGTCATTTTTGATTTGTCAGTTGACACTGTGATTTTTCCATAAGGTTCTTTTGTAGGTGTCATGCTAATTTCTTCTACTGACGCTCCAATGTCTGTCGAGAGGGTTGTACTGTAGATCACACCGGCCGTCACAGCCTCCTTTTTTGTTACATCACTTTCTGCAGTTTTCATTCCTGCGATGTCAGCTCTATCTGTGAAGGACTCCACTGTCTGAGCTGTGCTGGACAGGTGAGGGGTTTTTGTTACAGCTGATCTCTCTGGAAACAACGTAGGTATGTCAACACCTGAACCTTCTTCTGTTATAGCTGATTTCTCTGGAAACATTGTAGTTATTTCAGCACCTGAACCTTCTTCTGTAAAGGCGGAGACTTCTTTTAAGTGAGCTCTTTCAGATTCCATAGTTGACTCCTGAATAGTGGAAGTGGTAATTGGTCCAGGGGGCGATGTCATCATTGTGCCTTCCATTTTCACTCCGCTTGACACAAGAGCAGATGTACTTACAACAGATTCTGTAGTGGACTCAGTGGTTTGGTCTCCTGAGCTCTCAATGACTGTGACATCACTATCCAATATTGGTTTTTCTGTGACCTGACCACTGCCTGACTCTGAGGACAATTCTACTCGGTCAGCAGTGCTATGAGTGAAAGGTGCTGTTGTAAAGGCAGTATGCTTAGTAAATGGTGTGGCCTGTGTTGACAATTCTGCATCTGAACCATCCAATGGCTTTTCAGCCTCTGTCATTTTTGATTTGTCAGTTGACACTGTGATTTTCCCATAAGGTTCTTTTGTAGGTGTCATGCTAATTTCTTCTACTGACGCTCCAATGTCTGTCGATAGGGTTGTACTGTAGATCACACCTGCCGTCACAGCCTCCTTTTTTGTTACATCACTTTCTGCAGTTTTCATTCCTGCGATGTCAGCTCTATCTGTGAAGGACTCCACTGTCTGAGCTGTGCTGGACAGGTGAGGGGTTTTTGTTACAGCTGATTTCTCTGGAAACAACGTAGGTATGTCAACACCTGAACCTTCTTCTGTTACAGCTGATTTCTCTGGAAACATTGTAGTTATTTCAGCACCTGAACCTTCTTCTGTAAAAGCGGAGACTTCTTTTAAGTGAGCTCTTTCAGATTCCATAGTTGACTCCTGAATAGTGGAAGTGGTAATTGGTCCAGGGGGCGATGTCATCATTGTGCCTTCCATTTTCACTCCGCTTGACACAAGAGCAGATGTAATTACAACAGATTCTGTAGTGGACTCAGTGGTTTGGTCTCCTGAGCTCTCAATGACTGTGACATCACTATCCAATATTGGTTTTTCTGTGATCTGACCACTGCCTGACTCTGAGGACAATTCTACTCGGTCAGCAGTGCTATGAGTGAAAGGTGCTGTTGTAAAGGCAGGATGCTTAGTAAATGGTGTGGCCTGTGTTGACAATTCTGCATCTGAACCATCCAATGGCTTTTCAGCCTCTGTCAATTTTGATTTGTCAGTTGACACTGTGATTTTCCCATAAGGTTCTTTTGTAAGTGTCATGCTAATTTCTTCTACTGACGCTCCAATGTCTGTCGAGAGGGTTGTACTGTAGATCACACCTGCCGTCACAGCCTCCTTTTTTGTTACATCACTTTCTGCAGTTTTCATTCCTGCGATGTCAGCTCTATCTGTGAAGGACTCCACTGTCTGAGCTGTGCTGGACAGGTGAGGGGTTTTTGTTACAGCTGATCTCTCTGGGAACATCGTAGGTATGTCAACACCTGAACCTTCTTCTGTTATAGCTGATTTCTCTGGAAACATTTTAGTTATTTCAGCACCTGAACCTTCTTCTGTAAAGGCGGAGACTTCTAGTAAGTGAGTTGTTTCAGATTCCATAGTTGACTCCTGAATAGTGGAAGTGGTAATTGGTCCAGGGGGCGATGTCATCATTGTGCCTTCCATTTTCACTCCGCTTGACACAAGAGCAGATGTAATTACAACAGATTCTGTAGTGGACTCAGTGGTTTGGTCTCCTGAGCTCTCAATGACTGTGACATCACTATCCAATATTGGTTTTTCTGTGACCTGACCACTGCCTGACTCTGAGGACAATTCTACTCGGTCAGCAGTGCTATGAGTGAAAGGTGCTGTTGTAAAGGCAGTATGCTTAGTAAATGGTGTGGCCTGTGTTGACAATTCTGCATCTGAACCATCCAATGGCTTTTCAGCCTCTGTCATTTTTAATTTGTCTGTTGACACTGTGATTTTCCCATATGGTTCTTTTGTAGGTGTCATGCTAATTTGTTCTACTGTCGCTCCAATGTCTGTCGAGAGGGTTGTACTGTAGATCACACCTGCCGTTACAGCCTTCTTTTTTGTTACATCACTTTCTGCAGTTTTCATTCCTGTGATGTCACCTCTATCTGTGAAGGACTCCACTGTCTGAGCTGTGCTGGACAGGTGAGGGGTTTTTGTTACAGCAGATCTCTCTGGGAACATCGTAGGTATGGCAACACCTGAACCTTCTTCTGTTACAGCTGATTTCTCTGGAAACATTGTACTTATTTCAGCACCTGAACCTTCTTCTGTAAAAGCAGAAACTTGTATTAAGTGAGTTGTTTCAGATTCCATAGTTGACTCCTGAATAGTGGAAGTGGTAATTGGTCCAGGGGGCGATGTCATCATTGTGCCTTCCATTTTTACTCCGCTTGACACAAGAGCAGATGTACTTACAACAGATTCTGTTGTGGTCTCAGTTGGTTGGTCACCTGAGCTCTCAATGACTGTGACATCACTATCCAATATTGGTTGTTCTGTGATCTGCCCACTGCCTGACTCTGAGGACAATTCTACTCGGTCAGCAGTGCTATGAGTGAAAGGTGCTGTTGTAAAGGCAGTATGCTTAGTAAATGGTGTGGCCTGTGTTGAAAATTCTGCATCTGAACCATCCAATGGCTTTTCAGCCTCTGTCATTTTTAATTTGTCTGTTGACACTGTGATTTTCCCATAAGGTTCTTTTGTCGGTGTCATGCTAATTTGTTCAACTGACGCTCCAATGTCTGTCGAGAGGGTTGTACTGTAGATCACACCTGCCGTTACAGCCTCTTTTTTTGTTACATCACTTTCTGCAGTTTTCATTCCTGTGATGTCACCTCTATCTGTGAAGGACTCCACTGTCTGAGCTGTGCTGGACAGGTGAGGGGTTTTTGTGACAGCTGATCTCTCTGGGAACATCGTAGGTATGTCAACACCTGAACCTTCTTCTGTTACAGCTGATTTCTCTGGAAATATTGTAGTTATTTCAGCACCTGAACCTTCTTCTGTAAAGGCAGAGACTTTAATTAAGTGAGTTGTTTCAGATTCCATAGTTGACTCCTGAATAGTGGAAGTGGTAATTGGTCCAGGGGGCGATGTCATCATTGTTCCTTCCATTTTCACTCCGCTTGACACAAGAGCAGATGTACTCACAACAGATTCTGTAGTGGACTCAGTGGTTTGGTCACCTGAGCTCTCAATGACTGTGACATCACTATCCAATATTGGTTGTTCTGTGATCTGACCACTGCCTGACTCTGAGGACAATTCTACTCGGTCAGCAGTGCTATGAGTGAAAGGTGCTGTTGTAAAGGCAGTATGCTTAGTAAATGGTGTGGCCTGTGTTGAAAATTCTGCATCTGAACCATCCAATGGCTTTTCAGCCTCTGTCATTTTTGATTTGTCAGTTGACACTGTGATTTTCCCATAAGGTTCTTTTGTAGGTGTCATGCTAATTTCTTCTACTGACGCTCCAATGTCTGTCGAGAGGGTTGTACTGTAGATCACACCTGCCGTCACAGCCTCCTTTTTTGTTACATCACTTTCTGCAGTTTTCATTCCTGCGATGTCAGCTCTATCTGTGAAAGACTCCACTGTCTGAGCTGTGCTGGACAGGTGAGGGGTTTTTGTTACAGCAGATCTCTCTGGGAACATCGTAGGTATGTCAACACCTGAACCTTCTTCTGTTATAGCTGATTTATCTGGAAACATTGTAGTTATTTCAGCACCTGAACCTTCTTCTGTAAAGGCGGAGACTTCTAGTAAGTGAGTTGTTTCAGATTCCATAGTTGACTCCTGAATAGTGGAAGTGGTAATTGGTCCAGGGGGCGATGTCATCATTGTGCCTTCCATTTTCACTCCGCTTGACACAAGAACAGATGTAATTACAACAGATTCTGTAGTGGACTCAGTGGTTTGGTCTCCTGAGCTCTCAATGACTGTGACATCACTATCCAATATTGGTTGTTCTGTGACCTGACCACTGCCTGACTCTGAGGACAATTCTACTCGGTCAGCAGTGCTATGAGTGAAAGGTGCTGTTGTAAAGGCAGTATGCTTAGTAAATGGTGTGGCCTGTGTTGACAATTCTGCATCTGAACCATCCAATGGCTTTTCAGCCTCTGTCATTTTTAATTTGTCTGTTGACACTGTGATTTTCCCATAAGGTTCTTTTGTAGGTGTCATGCTAATTTGTTCTACTGTCGCTCCAATGTCTGTCGAGAGGGTTGTACTGTAGATCACACCTGCCGTTACAGCCTTCTTTTTTGTTACATCACTTTCTGCAGTTTTCATTCCTGTGATGTCACCTCTATCTGTGAAGGACTCCACTGTCTGAGCTGTGCTGGACAGGTGAGGGGTTTTTGTTACAGCAGATCTCTCTGGGAACATCGTAGGTATGGCAACACCTGAACCTTCTTCTGTTACAGCTGATTTCTCTGGAAACATTGTACTTATTTCAGCACCTGAACCTTCTTCTGTAAAAGCAGAAACTTTTATTAAGTGAGTTGTTTCAGATTCCATAGTTGACTCCTGAATAGTGGAAGTGGTAATTGATCCAGGGGGCGATGTCATCATTGTGCCTTCCATTTTCACTCCGCTTGACACAAGAGCAGATGTACTTACAACAGATTCTGTAGTGGACTCAGTGGTTTGGTCACCTGAGCTCTCAATGACTGTCACATCACTATCCAATATTGGTTGTTCTGTGATCTGACCACTGCCTGACTCTGAGGACAATTCTACTCGGTCAGCAGTGCTATGAGTGAAAGGTGCTGTTGTAAAGGCAGTATGCTTAGTAAATGGTGTGGCCTGTGTTGACAATTCTGCATCTGAACCATCCAATGGCTTTTCAGCCTCTGTCATTTTTGATTTGTCAGTTGACACTGTGATTTTCCCATAAGGTTCTTTTGTAGGTGTCATGCTAATTACTTCTACTGACGCTCCAATGTCTGTCGAGAGGGTTGTACTGTAGATCACACCTGCCGTCACAGCCTCCTTTTTTGTTACATCACTTTCTGCAGTTTTCATTCCTGCGATGTCAGCTCTATCTGTGAAGGACTCCACTGTCTGAGCTGTGCTGGACAGGTGAGGGGTTTTTGTTACAGCTGATCTCTCTGGGAACATCGTAGGTATGTCAACACCTGAACCTTCTTCTGTTACAGCTGATTTCTCTGGAAACATTGTAGTTATTTCAGCACCTGAACCTTCTTCTGTAAAGGCGGATACTTCTATTAAGTGAGTTGTTTCAGATTCCATAGTTGACTCCAGAATAGTGGAAGTGGTAATTGGTCCAGGGGGCGATGTCATCATTGTGCCTTCCATTTTTACTCCGCTTGACACAAGAGCAGATGTACTTACAACAGATTCTGTTGTGGTCTCAGTTGGTTGGTCACCTGAGCTCTCAATGACTGTCACATCACTATCCAATATTGGTTGTTCTGTGATCTGACCACTGCCTGACTCTGAGGACAATTCTACTCGGTCAGCAGTGCTATGAGTGAAAGGTGCTGTTGTAAAGGCAGTATGCTTAGTAAATGGTGTGGCCTGTGTTGACAATTCTGCATCTGAACCATCCAATGGCTTTTCAGCCTCTGTCATTTTTGATTTGTCAGTTGACACTGTGATTTTCCCATAAGGTTCTTTTGTAGGTGTCATGCTAATTACTTCTACTGACGCTCCAATGTCTGTCGAGAGGGTTGTACTGTAGATCACACCTGCCGTCACAGCCTCCTTTTTTGTTACATCACTTTCTGCAGTTTTCATTCCTGTGATGTCACCTCTATCTGTGAAGGACTCCACTGTCTGAGCTGTGCTGGACAGGTGAGGGGTTTTTGTTACAGCTGATCTCTCTGGGAACATCGTAGGTATGTCAACACCTGAACCTTCTTCTGTTACAGCTGATTTCTCTGGAAACATTGTAGTTATTTCAGCACCTGAACCTTCTTCTGTAAAGGCAGATACTTTTATTAAGTGAGTTGTTTCAGATTCCATAGTTGACTCCTGAATAGTGGAAGTGGTAATTGGTCCAGGGGGCAATGTCATCATTGTGCCTTCCATTTTTACTCCGCTTGACACAAGAGCAGATGTACTTACAACAGATTCTGTTGTGGTCTCAGTTGGTTGGTCACCTGAGCTCTCAATGACTGTGACATCACTATCCAATATTGGTTGTTCTGTGATCTGACCACTGCCTGACTCTGAGGACAATTCTACTCGGTCAGCAGTGCTATGAGTGAAAGGTGCTGTTGTAAAGGCAGTATGCTTAGTAAATGGTGTGGCCTGTGTTGATAATTCTGCATCTGAACCATCCAATGGCTTTTCAGCCTCTGTCATTTTTAATTTGTCTGTTGACACTGTGATTTTCCCATAAGGTTCTTTTGTAGGTGTCATGCTAATTTCTTCTACTGACGCTCCAATGTCTGTCGAGAGGGTTGTACTGTAGATCACACCTGCCGTTACAGCCTTCTTTTTTGTTACATCACTTTCTGCAGTTTTCATTCCTGTGATGTCACCTCTATCTGTGAAGGACTCCACTGTCTGAGCTGTGCCGGACAGGTGAGGGGATTTTGTTACAGCTGATCTGTCTGGGAACATCGTAGGTATGTCACCACCTGAACCTTCTTCTGTTACAGCTGATTTCTCTGGAAACATTGTAGTTATTTCAGCACCTGAACCTTCTTCTGTAAAGGCGGAGACTTCTTTTAAGTGAGCTCTTTCAGATTCCATAGTTGACTCCTGAATAGTGGAAGTGGTAATTGGTCCAGGGGGCGATGCCATCATTGTGCCTTCCATTTTCACTCCGCTTGACACAAGAGCAGATGTACTTACAACAGATTCTGTAGTGGACTCAGTGGTTTGGTCACCTGAGCTCTCAATGACTGTAACATCACTATCCAATATTGGTTGTTCTGTGATCTGACCACTGCCTGACTCTGAGGACAATTCTACTCGATCAGCAGTGCTATGAGTGAAAGGTGCTGTTGTAAAGGCAGTATGCTTAGTAAATGGTGTGTCCTGTGTTGACAATTCTGCATCTGAACCGTCCAATGGCTTTTCAGTCTCTGTCATTTTTGATTTGTCAGTTGACACTGTGATTTTCCCATAAGGTTCTTTTGTAGGTGTCATGCTAATTTCTTCTACTGACGCTCCAATGTCTGTCGAGAGGGTTGTACTGTAGATCACACCTGCCGTCACAGCCTCCTTTTTTGTTACATCACTTTCTGCAGTTTTCATTCCTGCGATGTCCGCTCTATCTGTGAAGGACTCCACTGTCTGAGCTGTGCTGGACAGGCGAGAGGTTTTTGTTACAGCTGATCTCTCTGGAAACAACGTAGGTAAGTCAACACCTGAACCTTCTTCTGTAAAGGCGGAGACTTCTTTTAAGTGAGCTCTTTCAGATTCCATGGTTGACTCCTGAATAGTGGAAGTGGTAATTCGTCCAGGGGGCGATGCCATCATTGTGCCTTCCATTTTCACTCCGCTTGACACAAGAGCAGATGTACTTACAACAGATTCTGTAGTGGACTCAGTGGTTTGGTCACCTGAGCTCTCAATGACTGTAACATCACTATCCAATATTGGTTGTTCTGTGATCTGACCACTGCCTGACTCTGAGGACAATTCTACTCGGTCAGCAGTGCTATGAGTGAAAGGTGCTGTTGTAAAGGCAGTATGCTTAGTAAATGGTGTGGCCTGTGTTGACAATTCTGCATCTGAACCATCCAATGGCTTTTCAGCCTCTGTCATTTTTAATTTGTCTGTTGACACTGTGATTTTCCCATAAGGTTCTTTTGTAGGTGTCATGCTAATTTGTTCTACTGACGCTCCAATGTCTGTCGAGAGGGTTGTACTGTAGATCACACCTGCCGTTACAGCCTTCTTTTTTGTTACATCACTTTCTGCAGTTTTCATTCCTGTGATGTCACCTCTATCTGTGAAGGACTCCACTGTCTGAGCTGTGCTGGACAGGTGAGGGGTTTTTGTTACAGCTGATCCCTCTGGGAACATTGTAGGTATGTCAACACCTGAACCTTCTTCTGTTACAGCTGATTTCTCTGGAAACATTGTAGTTATTTCAGCACCTGAACCTTCTTCTGTAAAGGCAGAGACTTTTATTAAGTGAGTTGTTTCAGATTCCATAGTTGAGTCCTGAATAGTGGAAGTGGTAATTGGTCCAGGGGGCGATGTCATCATTGTTCCTTCCATTTTCACTCCACTTGACACAAGAGCAGATGTACTTACAACAGATTCTGTAGTGGACTCAGTGGTTTGGTCACCTGAGCTCTCAATGACTGTGACATCACTATCCAATATTGGTTGTTCTGTGATCTGCCCACTGCCTGACTCTGAGGACAATTCTACTCGGTCAGCAGTGCTATGAGTGAAAGGTGCTGTTGTAAAGGCAGTATGCTTAGTAAATGGTGTGGCCTGTGTTGACAATTCTGCATCTGAACCATCCAATGGCTTTTCAGCCTCTGTCATTTTTAATTTGTCTGTTGACACTCTGATTTTCCCATAAGGTTCTTTTGTAGCTGTCATGCTAATTTGTTCAACTGACGCTCCAATGTCTGTCGAGAGGGTTGTACTGTAGATCACACCTGTCGTCACAGCCTCCTTTTTTGTTACATCACTTTCTGCAGTTTTCATTCCTGCGATGTCAGCTCTATCTGTGAAGGACTCCACTGTCTGAGCTGTGCTGGACAGGTGAGGGGTTTTTGTCACAGCTGATCTCTCTGGGAACATCGTAGGTATGTCAACACCTGAAGCTTCTTCTGTTACAGCTGATTTCTCTGGAAACATTGTAGTTATTTCAGCACCTGAACCTTCTTCTGTAAAGGCAGAGACTTTTATTAAGTGAGTTGTTTCAGATTCCATAGTTGACTCCTGAATACTGGAAGTGGTAATTGGTCCAGTGGGCAATGTCATCATTGTTCCTTCCATTTTCACTCCGCTTGACACAAGAGAAGATGTACTTACAACAGATTCTGTAGTGGACACAGTGGTTTGGTCACCTGAGCTCTCAATGACTGTGACATCACTATCCAATATTGGTTGTTCTGTGATCTGCCCACTGCCTGACTCTGAGGACAATTCTACTCGGTCAGCAGTGCTATGAGTGAAAGGTGCTGTTGTAAAGGCAGTATGCTTAGTAAATGGTGTGGCCTGTGTTGACAATTCTGCATCTGAACCATCCAATGGCTTTTCAGCCTCTGTCATTTTTAATTTGTCTGTTGACACTGTGATTTTCCCATAAGGTTCTTTTGTAGGTGTCATGCTAATTTCTTCTACTGACGCTCCAATGTCTGTCGAGAGGGTTGTACTGTAGATCACACCTGCCGTTACAGCCTTCTTTTTTGTTACATCACTTTCTGCAGTTTTCATTCCTGTGATGTCACCTCTATCTGTGAAGGACTCCACTGTCTGAGCTGTGCTGGACAGGTGAGGGGTTTTTGTTACAGCAGATCTCTCTGGGAACATCGTAGGTATGTCAACACCTGAACCTTCTTCTGTTACAGCTGATTTCTCTGGAAACATTGTACTTATTTCAGCACCTGAACCTTCTTCTGTAAAGGCAGAGACTTTTATTAAGTGAGTTGTTTCAGATTCCATAGTTGACTCCTGAATAGTGGAAGTGGTAATTGGTCCAGGGGGCGATGTCATCATTGTGCCTTCCATTTTTACTCCGCTTGACAGAAGAGCAGATGTACTTACAACAGATTCTGTTGTGGTCTCAGTTGGTTGGTCACCTGAGCTCTCAATGACTGTCACATCACTATCCAATATTGGTTGTTCTGTGATCTGACCACTGCCTGACTCTGAGGACAATTCTACTCGGTCAGCAGTGCTATGAGTGAGAGATGCTGTTGTTAAGGCAGTATGCTTAGTAAATGGTGTGGCCTGTGTTGACAATTCTGCATCTGAACCATCCACTGGCTTTTCAGCCTCTGTCATTTTTGATTTGTCAATTGACACTGTGATTTTCCCATAAGGTTCTTTTGTAGGTGTCATGCTAATTTCTTCTACTGACGCTCCAATGTCTGTGTAGGGGGTTGTACTGTAGATCGCATCTGCAGTTACAGCCTCCTTTTTTGTTACATCACTTTCTGCAGTTTTCATTCCTGCCATGTCACCTCTATCTGTGAAGGACTTCACTGTCTGAGCTGTGCTGGACAGGTGAGGGGTTTTTGTTGCAGCTGATCTCTCTGGAAACGTTGTTATTTCATCACCTGAACCTTCTTCTGTAAAGGGGGAGACTGTAGTTCTCACACTTGGTCCAACTGAGGGATGCATGATGCTGACTGTTTGTCTTAATTGAGTTGTGTCTGTTTCCTTTGAAAATGTCTGTGTGAAGTAACTGAAAATCAAACCAGGGGATGATGTAATCATTGTTCCAATTGCTTGTAATGTGCTTGATAGAATAGGAGCTGTCGTAACAGCAGATTCAGTAGTGAGCTTTTCCTGTCTCCTGTCACCACTGGCTGACTCTGTTGAAGAGTCTAGCTGAGTTGTAAGAGACAAGTCTTCTGTGAAATTACTACTGCCCAACTCTGCGGATGATTCTACTGGCTGAGCTGTGCGAAGAGAAAGAGGTGCTGTTGTTAAGGAAGTCTTCTTAGTAAATGGCGTGGTCTGTGTGGATAATTCTGCGCTTGAAACAGCTGATATCTTTTCAGTTATTCCAGGTATTTTCTCAGTTATTTTTGTCTTGTCAGTTAACACTGTGACTTGCTCATCAGATTCTTTTGTGGCTGTGGTGGCCGTTTCATCTCCCGATCCATCCAAGTCTGTATATAGAGTGGTACTGTAGATAACTCCTGATGCTATTCCTCTCTGTTCTGTTACCTCCCTTTCCAGAGTCGTCACTTGTGTGCTGTCATTACGGGTCGTGTCTGATTCTACTGCCTGCGCTGTGCTTGACCAGGGAAGTGTTTCTTTTACAATGTCAGGGGGTTGATCACCTGAGCTCTCTACAGTTAATCCAAAATCTTGGGTTGTGAATGTAATCACTTGATCTACAGTCGGTGAAATAAATGGTTTTCCTGTGCTTGTTGCTTCTGATATATTTTCCCGCTCTGCACTTTCTTCAGTTTTTTCAAGATGTGTTCGCACAGTTGTCATTAACTCTGATTTGACTGTGGCCGATTGGAGAGGAGATTTTGTTGCAGCTGAATCCTTGGTAGAGATCTCGAAGGTGCCATCACCGGAGCTCTCTTCTGTAACTGTGGATACTTTAGATGTGGCATTACCATCTATGCTTGGAGCACTTGAGGGTTTTTCAGTCCCTGTGCTGTCTACATGTGACAGTGTTGTGGCCATGACATGTTTCGTCTTAACAGAGCTTTGTGGTGGTTGAGCTTTATCCAATGGGGTCTCTGCTGTAGACATATCAGGAGAGATACTTTTCACTGTCTCCTCTGTAGTAGATTCAGAAAGGAGTGTTTCTTTTGCGGCTATTTCTGTCTCATTGGCAGCATCTGTGGAAGTTTGTAAGGCATCTGTGCTTCCGAGCCCTGTGGAGGATGTGATAAAGGGTCCCTCTCGTTCACTGGGGGATGTGTCTTCAGCAGAACCGTCACTGTATGGCATGGGCAGATCTGTGGTTGGTTCAAAAATCACACAGTCATTAGTCCCTCCTTCAACTGGAAATGGAGCGGTGTAACCTGCTGGAGTAGTTGTATCAAACTGCTCAGATGTGAATGTGGGAACCACTGTGGTGCGTTTAGGTTCCACGGGATGGGCCTCAACAGATATGGAAGCTGGCAGGACGCTCAAGTCTTCAGCATGACTAGCAGTGGAGGGAGAGAGACTTTTAATTGGGGTCAGAGTGGAATCCACCAAACTCTGCTCCATCTCTGTGGTCTCGGTCTCATTGCTCACCACTGGGATTTGGCTATGTGACTCTGCGCTGGGTGAGGCTTGCTCCTCCAATCCCCAAGGTCTGCCTGTGGACTCTTCCATGCCAGGGCGTGCCGAGGCACTGGACATGATGCCGGGCAGGGTTGTGACCTGATGGGATGGAAACTTTCCTTCAGTGGCCACAACAAAGCCCTCTTCAGAGAGTCCGTCAGGGGCAGCGGTTGCTGTAGGGACAGACTCCACCTGGGATGGTTGTCCCGACACATTCTTCCGATGTTCGGCAGCGGTACTGCTCAGTGGAGTGCTCTCTGATGTCGCGTGAGCAGCAGCAGTAGTGGCAGTGGTCTCCACGGAGATGGCCAGCGGCATTTTTGTTGTACTATCTACGTCAAGATATTCCTGCTCTTCTGTCTCAGATGGAGGCGGTGGGGGGGAGGACTTAGTGACTGTATCATCTGGCTCAAAGGTGGAAGGCCTAGAAGGGGATGTGCCACACTTGTAGTCAAAAAACGGGGTGGTTACTTCGTCATCCTCAGACTCTCCCCTTTCCCCCTCTGCCGGCGGCACACTCACAAACTGATCTCCCCTTGCTTCCGACACCCGGTGATCGGGCTCAAGAGTGACCTTGTGTTTCCTATCAATGTGACTCAGTGTTGGGGTGGCAGGGGTGGAGAGCAAATCACCATCCCCTCCTGCAATATCCAAGTTGCTCTGTTCTCTCAATATGTCCAAAATGGCATCAGCTGAAAACAAAGAAGGAAATGATTCATTACCGAATGCCTTGCATGCTAAGAGATTCAAGTATGGCATAAATTATAATTTTTTGCTTAGACTTCTATACATTTTCCATTCAATTCAATAGTTAAAATGCACATTTATCCAAATGCAAGGAAATCTATGCTCTTGCTTGCATACTGTATAATTTGGGGAACATTTTGCTTCAATTTGCAATGCCCCAGCTTACGAGGTAAAGTTTAATTGTCGATATTGTAAGAGGGGAGTCAATGTGGGAAAGGCTGCCATGTGTGAAGACACTTCAAAGGACCAGAGAGCCGTGTGATAAAACAATAGACTCTTTGGACTTCCTTCAGGGGGGTTCAGGCCATTTGTTCTCACCTGGAAGGGACTGTGATAAGAGGAAGTTGGACTGTTTGGTCATGGGTGTGTTTGTGTGTTCTAGGGGCACTTATGGCAGAAGAGGCCATTAAGCCCCTGGCCAAAACAATACATCTGTGATTTTACCACAGTGCCCTCATGTTGGCACCTCTGTTCATTGCACCCCCCTTCTCTCCTGGGTTAAGACTCAGTTTAAATGGTCAACAGACCCTGTAAAACTTACAAACATTGCACATGTGATTCTTATATTGTTACATTATGTCTTATGTAGTAGTAACAGGAATTGCATGTAAAATGGTTCATCAGAAGGGAATTTTCATGACAACTGCAACATAATAAGACTTAATCTGTTAATAATAATCATAATGGTAAGCTGTTTGGTATGGATGTAATCCGGTAAAATCAAGGAATCAAATGAGATACATTTCATACCAAATGGAGTTTAGTGAAACATAGTTTCAATAACTATAACACTGGAATGTCCTCTCTGGTAATCAATTCCTTTTCCTTCCTCCCTACTCAACAACCCCTAAAGGTGGGGGTCTAAATTCCAGATTCGACCACACCTCCAGGTTAATTTATGGCACTGCCGCCTGGTTCAAACACGGGATTTGGCATAAAAGAAAGGGAGACAAACCTATCTGGGAGAATCGTAACCGATCTCCCACACCGTGCAGACTCCGTGCATACTCTATGTTTTTGGGTAAGGAATATCGCAATCGATTTCCTACACTGTGCAGATTCTGTGTGTGTGTGTAGCTGAAGCAGGCCGGGTAAGATATTTACTCTGTGTTTTCTTTTCTGTATTTTGTAATTAACATAATTCTAAGATAATGACCTACCTGCCTGTGAATAAATTCTTCTTATTTTAACTTGCGTGGTCTCCATGACTCTAATCCATTTTCTACCTTTTTCAGCCTAAGTTACGACTGAATACTCAGGGGAACAATTCTGACCAATGACCAACTGATCAGTGGCGTGGTACTTTATGTGGAGTTCCCAAGTTGGGTAGGCTGCCGAGGTCTGTCATTAACAGGATTGGTGATGCACGGCTCTGGGAATTTGATATGAAGAGAACCCCTGGACGTTCTACGTCGGTTCTTGTCAAATTCGCCTTAAGGAGCCCTCTGAGTGCACGCTGACCTGGGCTCGCAACTATCTATGTAAAATATAATACATGTATTGTGTCGGCCAGACCCCCAACCTCTGTGTTCTCCACCGAACTGAGATTCGGCAATAGTGCTAATCCCGGGAGCATATATTGAGTAATGGTGGCACACAAGGAAGAGTCGAGTGTAACCACTCTGAGCTTCACGCATGATTAAAGTAAAATTCTAAATTATAATTTAATATAAAGTTAGATAATTATGAGTAAACCAATTGTAACTGTTACGCTTACTGTTTGTGATCATAGATATATTTGATGTGTTGTTCAACTCCTGTGTGAGTGTTCTAATGCTCCCATTAGAATATTGACGTTTGGACGACAGATCGGATATATCCGTGATGACAACATGGCCCTGTTTGCGAACGGAGAATAATAAGAATCGTACTGATCCGTTTCAGGCCTGTCTTAAGCGGGATATGGAGCAGCGCATTCATATCTGACTCGTGGCGACGGACCCAGTATATTCTTAAATGTACTTGTAATCTATTCATGACCGGAGGATAAATCACTAAACTCTTTTTATTTACATCACAACAGCAGAGGAAAAACATATTTGCTCCTTCCCCTCCCCTATTTGCTCCTTCCCTCATTGGTCTAGCTGTGCGGGTTCTACAATATCAATAGCTTTGGGTTTCCACAAATCTAAATGCAGCAAAGAAATGAGCAAACTCTATGTAGGTAAACAGATGAAAATGCATGAATTGCAGCTCTGTTTGTCCTACCTCCCTCCCTCGCTTTTCTCACTCTCTGGTTTTTATTTGCATATTTGATTTTATAAATGTATTCATTTACATACGTTTGTACAACGCTACAACCAGTTGGCTGGAAAACAAGGAAAGCTACGAATGAAATAGTGAGTCATTTGTATTGTCATTAGGTGAAAGCCACAACGGCCCCCCACATGCAGTGTGACTGAAACAGGCTACCGTATGGAGTGCATTACAGTCCACACCACTGCATGCTTCACTGTCTCGTTATCCACTCTAAAGCTGCCTGAAAGTTTATGCTTTGCCACTTGGAGTGTACAAAAACACCTGAAAAACAAAAAGACTGGGTAACTCCTTACAGCCTTTAAATGTCTGAATGAAGCGCACATCTCTCTTCAAAATATCATTATATGGCTACAAATACATTACTGTTAAAAACATTGGGGTTTCTGTAAATTATAGAAAACTACAGCTTTAAAGAGGACATGCAATTGGTTAAAGATTTAATGTATAAATTCACCATATTACTATAAATATATTCAGAATATGATTGTTATCATACAAGTACGGAATACCAGCTTGAGTACGGAACCTATAGCAGTCAGCTGTATCTGCGGTATGATTATGTGACAAGGTGTTAAAAAGTAATTGAATCCAAACTATCATTTTGACACACAGGCCACTGTGAAAATATAAAAAAATTTGAAATAGCAAAACGCCGTCTGTATGTAATGGAACAGAATTCATGCACTAGTATTTATTTAGTGTTGTCCTTTGTACAGAATAAATGGTCCTTAATGTGCCTTTTGACTTTAAGCAGTCCGTAAACTGCTTGTGTGACCCCCGACCCCTCACGCCCTGCATCTGAAATAGTTTAAGTTCAGCTGGAGCACACTACCAATTTCACTCTTCTTTTTTTTCTTTCTTTATTTCTCAAGCTGTTACACAGCTGGGGATTACTGAACGCAGTAAGAATAAGACATCTATTTATGTAATGTCAGCTCTCATATGCTATGTTAAATTGGTGCGTTATCCTCCTTTAACACAGAGAAAAGAAAAATGTTTACGTGGCAAATATAATTTATTTGATTAATTGTTTAATCTATATGATTTGGGCACGGCCATCTATTGCAGACATATAGAGGCCACCCAGTGCTCAGCTTCCTCTTTCTGCCAAAGACAAACAAAAACGAAGCGTCGCCGCCCTTAAATAATGAAACGCAGACACGCACACTACGATAATGTTTCCGTGGCAATATGTGTCCACTGTACCAATTCATTGTGCGCCTGAGCTAGAGTTAAAACCTGTATTTGGTATTATCAGGTGAATGGTCACACTCAGCTGGCGCAGGGGTCAGAGTTAAACATCCTGCTCTATTCCTCTATTAGCAAACAGCGCAGGCTGTTCTGTGTCAAAGTCAGCTGGTCCTCAGAACTCCTCAGGATTCTCCCCTGAGATGAACATACGCTGAGCGAGAATGTCGCACTGTGATTGCAAAATAAAGATATTATTTGTCCCTTTTTGAAACTGAGCCGGGCGTTATGAGTCAGCTAACTCCAAACACCCAGTCCTTAGCTGGACAAGCACAGCACCAAGGTGGGTGGCAGGAAGTTAAGACGGATAAAGGGAGCCCTGGCTTCCCTTACGTCAAGCTGCAGCGCATCTGCACCCCCCCCCCCCCCCCCCCCCCCCCCCCCCCCCCTTATTCTCCTTCCTCTCAGACCCTCTCAGCGGCTCGGAGACCAAACACCTGCAAGTTGGGGAGTTCCGCATATGCGGACACCTGTTTCTGATGCCCACCCCCTCACCTCCAACTCTCCTCCTCATCATCATCATCATCACCAGCACCAGGGCACCAGCACCACCACCATGCTGCCATGTGATTGGCTGCTGGCCAAGAACCTGGTGCCATATTAAGCATCTGTTAAAATAAGAGCCATCCAATAAACACGTCAGAGCGCATTCCTAGGGGACCGGGGCTCTTGGTGTGGCAATGATAAATGCTCTGTTTTCCCAAACTATTACCTCAGCTACAGCTACAGGAAGCAAGCTCCCAAACAGTTATTCATTGTTTTTTTTACATATAAATGTCTGCTTGTTTTGTTTGCGTGTGCGAATGACTGAATGAATGAACAAACTGCTCCATTATTATTTTTTGTTGCAGTGTGTTTATGTACTGCTTTGCAAAATGTTTAGAAGCTGTTGTTTTGCTAGGACTGGACTAGATATGGTGAATAGATTAAGTAGCTGCAATCCTGCACTGTTTTTACAGGTTTTTTCATTACTAAGTGTGAATAGAGTATGGACTTCTTGTCTCAAACCTTATCTACACACGAGCAAGGTAGAATCATGTGAGGATTTTTATACTGTGCTTCACATCTTAGACTTGTTAAAAGTCCTGTTAAACTTGAAAAATAAAAAGTATCTGAGTCAGGATACTTGAAACCACACTATTTTTTTTTTACTACTTTCAATAGAGAAATACTACTGAATCCTACTGGATAGCTCTTATCCCAGAAGACAGCGCAATATTTTCCAGAGGCTTTTCCTAGAAGCACAAGGCCCCAAGGGATTTTATCCATGAAATCTCTACTATGCTAAAAGCAATACCAACACACGCCAAAAGTACCCATGATCCCTCATTCTCACTAGGCATTCTGCAGGTGCTCAGCTGTGGAGTGGAGTGGAGGAAGCAGAGGAGACTGCTCCTGTGATGACATCACCCTTAGCAAGGCCCCCCCGTTTCCCAGCACCAACAGACATCTGTATGTGCACAGGTAAAGAGCCGGGACACTTGAAGCCAGGCCAGACAAAGAGAGGAATTCTGGGAAATTCTGGTTTCATACTGTACACAACATCAGCTTAACCAATAAACTTACATGCACTGACAGTCTGAGCCATCTGTATCAGAGTGCCAAACTCTACTTATTATATTAGCTACTACAATGTCTGTTTTTGAAGCTTAAAAAGCGATGCTTGGGAGATTTATGCGGAGTACTTGAAACTCGTAACCAGCTCTGTGACTGCTTCTAAAAGCCTGCATACATTACTTCTGCATATTCAACATACATTTATTATGGCACCAATCTAATGATATTCACCCTACAGAATGCACTGTCCACACTGAGACCAGTTTGTATTTGCTCACCCTTCACTACAAGCTCAAAACAAGTTAATAACATGCCATTTTCAGCAACGCGCAACACGTTTTAATATTGTCGGTCAATGTTTCCGCTTTAATTACTGGAGACTGTTCCTTACTTAATTCTACTGTACATGTAACAAGAAATGGGTCGGCGTAACTTAACAGTCGCTTGAAAACTTGCCTTAGAAGTCTCGTTAGTGACACATGTTAAGCAACAATCCTGGGGAACCAAAGGCCCATTTAACCGTTCCCCGCAGTCCAGCTTTTGGGCCTGTCAGCCACTGTAATCTCTTGACCGATTAACTGAAAGGTGTCCTGGGGCTCAGGTCATTTGTGCTGGACAGTAGGAGTAGGCTTTCCTGCTGAAATACAAATAAAAAAGCTGAAGAGGCCACGGTGTGTTTCCCTGGCCTGGGACTCAGCTATCAGCAGGCAGCTGCTAGAATAGGGTCAGAATCCATTCTCTCCTCAGGGGATTCATCTTCTTGCAAATGACTGTGACGTCTTTTAACAGAAATGCAGGGCTGATACTCACACTGATGAGTACAACAAAAATACTAATAAAATAAAACAAAACTTGTTTTGCCAAATCATAATTACCAGGTGCTTCACACAAGCTACACAAGTGTCACCATTAAATCACTACTTTAAATAAGCAGATTTCTGTAATGTAGATCAGAGTCTTGGCTAATAATAAATGAAAAATGAATAATAATTAGTAATCATTACTAATTATTCACAGGCTGCCATCTGTGAGTACATTTTTAAAATGTATTTCAATGGAAGAAAGAAACGTCAGTAAATGTAACGTAAAAATTTTTTTACAAACTAGAATCAATGCCTCCATACTCTTTCTAAGGTTGGTCACACCCCCGCGTGTGTAGCACTGCGATGGGGGTATTGCAATCACTCACGTCCGTGTGTCTGTCTATGAGTCTGTCTGTCCATAATAGCCTTAGCACCTATAGTTCTGATACAATTTGGATGAAACTTTGCAAATAGGTTGACAGGCGGCCATGGACCTTAGTTCTCTAAAATTTTTCAAAATGCCAAGTATTATCATTTCCACCAATGATAAAGAAATGAATGTAGAGGAATAGACGTTGGAGGAATAGACGTGACAACCTTAATGTACAAAGTGCACAAGGGGGAGAGTAATACTTGCAGATTGTGTCAAAGGCTGTCGCGTGGGTGTACGCATCCATCTGAGTGCCATTCTAGTTTATTGTACAAAGGCTGTGGCGCGGGTGTACGCATCCATCTGAGTGCCATTCTAGTTTATTGTACAAAGGCTGTTGCACAGGTGTACGCATCTCTCTGAGTGCCATTCTAGTTTATTGTACAAAGGCTGTTGCGCGGGTGTACGTATCCATCTGAGTGCCATTCTAGTTTATTGTACAAAGGCTGTTGCGCAGGTGTACGCATCTCTCTGAGTGCCATTCTAGTTTATTGTACAAAGGCTGTTGCGCAGGTGTACGCATCCATCTGAGTGCCATTCTAGTTTATTGTACAAAGGCTGTTGCGCAGGTGTACGCATCTCTCTGAGTGCCATTCTAGTTTATTGTACAAAGGCTGTTGCGCGGGTGTACGCATCCATCTGAGTGCCATTCTAGTTTATTGTACAAAGGCTGTTGCGCAGGTGTACGCATCTCTCTGAGTGCCATTCTAGTTTATTGTACAAAGGCTGTTGCGCAGGTGTACGCATCTCTCTGAGTGCCGTTCTAGTTTATTGTACAAAGGCTGTTGCGCAGGTGTACGCATCTCTCTGAGTGCCATTCTAGTTTATTGTACAAAGGCTGTTGCGCAGGTGTACGCATCTCTCTGAGTGCCATTCTAGTTTATTGTACAAAGGCTGTTGCGCAGGTGTACGCATCTCTCTGAGTGCCATTCTAGTTTATTGTACAAAGGCTGTTGCGCGGGTGTACGCATCCATCTGAGTGCCATTCTAGTTTATTGTACAAAGGCTGTTGCGCAGGTGTACGCATCTCTCTGAGTGCCATTCTAGTTTATTGTACAAAGGCTGTTGCGCAGGTGTACGCATCCATCTGAGTGCCATTCTAGTTTATTGTACAAAGGCTGTTGCGCGGGTGTACGCATCCATCTGAGTGCCATTCTAGTTTATTGTACAAAGGCTGTTGCGCAGGTGTACGCATCTCTCTGAGTGCCATTCTAGTTTATTGTACAAAGGCTGTTGCGCAGGTGTACGCATCTCTCTGAGTGCCATTCTAGTTTATTGTACAAAGGCTGTTGCGCGGGTGTACGCATCCATCTGAGTGCCATTCTAGTTTATTGTACAAAGGCTGTTGCGCAGGTGTACGCATCTCTCTGAGTGCCATTCTAGTTTATTGTACAAAGGCTGTAGCGCGGGTGTACGCATCCATCTGAGTGCCATTCTAGTTTATTGTACAAAGGCTGTTGCGCAGGTGTACGCATCTCTCTGAGTGCCATTCTAGTTTATTGTACAAAGGCTGTTGCGCGGGTGTACGCATCTCTCTGAGTGCCGTTCTAGTTTATTGTACAAAGGCTGTTGCGCAGGTGTACGCATCTCTCTGAGTGCCATTCTAGTTTATTGTACAAAGGCTGTTGCGCGGGTGTACGCATCTCTCTGAGAGCCATTCTAGTTTATTGTACAAAGGCTGTTGCACAGGTGTACGCATCTCTCTGAGTGCCATTCTAGTTTATTGTACAAAGGCTGTTGCGCAGGTGTACGCATCTCTCTGAGTGCCGTTCTAGTTTATTGTACAAAGGCTGTTGCGCAGGTGTACGCATCCATCTGAGTGCCATTCTAGTTTATTGTACAAAGGCTGTTGCGCAGGTGTACGCATCTCTCTGAGTGCCATTCTAGTTTATTGTACAAAGGCTGTCGCGCGGGTGTACGCATCTCTCTGAGTGCCATTCTAGTTTATTGTACAAAGGCTGTTGCGCAGGTGTACGCATCTCTCTGAGTGCCATTCTAGTTTATTGTACAAAGGCTGTTGCGCAGGTGTACGCATCTCTCTGAGTGCCATTCTAGTTTATTGTACAAAGGCTGTTGCGCGGGTGTACGCATCTCTCTGAGAGCCATTCTCGTTTATTGTACAAAGGCTGTTGCGTGGGTGTACGCATCCATCTGAGTGCCATTCTAGTTTATTGTACAAAGGCTGTTGCGCGGGTGTACGCATCTCTCTGAGTGCCATTCTAGTTTATTGTACAAAGGCTGTTGCGCGGGTGTACGCATCTCTCTGAGAGCCATTCTAGTTTATTGTACAAAGGCTGTTGCACAGGTGTACGCATCTCTCTGAGTGCCATTCTAGTTTATTGTACAAAGGCTGTTGCACAGGTGTACGCATCTCTCTGAGTGCCGTTCTAGTTTATTGTACAAAGGCTGTTGCGCGGGTGTACGGATCCATCTGAGTGCCATTCTAGTTTATTGTACAAAGGCTGTTGCGCAGGTGTACGCATCTCTCTGAGTGCCATTCTAGTTTATTGTACAAAGGCTGTTGCACAGGTGTACGCATCTCTCTGAGTGCCATTCTAGTTTATTGTACAAAGGCTGTTGCGCAGGTGTACGCATCTCTCTGAGTGCCATTCTAGTTTATTGTACAAAGGCTGTTGCGCAGGTGTACGCATCTCTCTGAGTGCCGTTCTAGTTTATTGTACAAAGGCTGTTGCGCAGGTGTACGCATCTCTCTGAGTGCCATTCTAGTTTATTGTACAAAGGCTGTTGCACAGGTGTACGCATCTCTCTGAGTGCCGTTCTAGTTTATTGTACAAAGGCTGTTGCGCGGGTGTACGCATCTCTCTGAGTGCCATTCTAGTTTATTGTACAAAGGCTGTTGCGCAGGTGTACGCATCTCTCTGAGTGCCATTCTAGTTTATTGTACAAAGGCTGTTGCGCAGGTGTATGCATCCATCTGAGTGCCATTCTAGTTCCTTGTATATTTTTGGATTGTTTTTTACTCTTGAGTAATGTGGTTTGTTAGGATCTCATGTCATTTAAATCGAAGACCCTGGTGCTAAAAGTACTGAAATCACATTTTTAGACAATTCAAGTTGAGCATAGAAACATGTTGTACATGTTTGGCTAAGTCCACCCTATAAATATTGTTAACAGAAAAGGTGCCTAAGCAATGCATAAAAACAGCAAAACTTTTAATGGCTGATTTTATGGATCAATGGTATTTTTGGATTTGATTTTCTCAAAATAGACATTTTGTGACTTCAGTACTTTTAGCACCAGGGTCTTCAATTAAGCATTAAAGTTTGGTTTTTTGTAAGAACCACTCCTTTGTTTCAATTTGCCTAGAAGCACTTCTGTGAAGAAGTGCCTGGTTGTTTGACTAAGCCATATTGATACAATAGCCCTTGCTGGAGGGAAATTGCTTTGTGGAATGATTCAGACATGGGAATGGCTTTGTTCATCTCCGAGAGTCTGAAAAAGAATGTTCCCCCAAAAATACACAAAGGTATGCTGCTCTGTTCTTCTTCACAGTCTCCCACTGCAAACATAAGTGATTCAGTCCTTTAAATCCTTTTAATCTCACCCCCACAGGGCAAGGCCACAGAATGCACTGCAGTGCTACTAGAAAAACACGGTTTACCTGCCTACTATTTGTACTGCTTATAAGTTCAAATTTCCAATGAAAAAAGTTGGGTCTGGAAAGATGCCTGCCTGCCGCCCAGTGAAGCCTTCTTTATATTAAACATGATAAATTATAAAATAACAGCAAATGGATTCCTTGAAAAAGAAAGCAGTTTAAAGTCAAATGCTACTTTAGATGAAACAATCACCCAATATATATTCTTTTGTGCATTGGTTGGCACATTTTACACAATAGTGTTACACATGAATTAAGGACAGATTCCACTATAATATTTAGTCTTATAAAGCAAAAGAAAATAAAAGTAGTCTGCTGAATCAGTTTTCACAACAGTCACTGAATTAAAAGTAGGTCAATGAACCAGTTTTCACAACAGTCACTGCATTAAAGGTGAACAACTGAAGCTGTTTTCACAACAGTCACTGCATGAAAAGTAGGCCATTGAAGAAATTTTAACAACAGTCACAGCATTAAAAGTAGGCCACTGAAGCACTTTTCACAATAGTCACAGCATTAACCCCTTTGCGCAGACCCCCTAATGGCCATGGCACCGGCGCCAAGATTTTGCTCAACTGAGACATTCATTGCTCCTGCAAACAAACTCTGAGTGGAAACAACAAACTGCCTATTTTAGCTTTATTAGTACACGATTTGTATGCCTACCCATGCTAGACACAGTGAAGAACAGCATCTATCTGTGAAATCATAAAATTTAGAAATCATAGAATATTTTTTCACCAGCAGAAATTTGTATTCCGTCATAGCAATAGCCAACAATAGCCCGAACGTATGCCAAAACAGCAGTGAAAAGCCCTGCTCACTCAAATGCAAAATAAACAAGTGAGATTCTTGTGTAATTATACGTCATTCTACTGTCAATATCTACTACTAAATATGAAATAAATATACAATCTTACCATTGGTTTTATGCATAGAGATGTCCCTTTCACCCCTTTAAAATGCTGAACCTTCTGAAACCCCCACGCGTGAAACCCCGCATGTTGTTCAAACCTGTCTAATGCATTCCAGTTCATTTTGGTTTAATTGACAACTCTTTTATCCAATATAGGACATTGTTACCTTCACAATGGTGTTTGCAATGAATTATTGGATGCTTTGAACAATAAATTACAGCCAGGCTTAACAGAATTTTCAGTTTTACCGAAACAACTTAGAAAGTACATTCGCTCGTTGAGGCGTAATTGTGGTTTTCCTGCTATTTTCACAAGTTCTTACTAATTTACTAACTCGTCAGCATGACTAGGGAAAATCCTTGCCTGCTTACATGGATTTTGGGAGTGACTCAGAAGATACCATAGTTACCAAGGTACCATACCGTTGATTCTAACAGAGAATATGCCTACAAACATATGTGCCATATGTTTGAGTTTGTTATTTTCGCACTTTGAGTACATTTTACATACTGTCACGTAAGCATTCATAGGTGGCTCAGTAATGTTTGATTTGCCCTGAAGCTAGAACATTTGGCAGAACTTTCCTGATTTTGGAATATTATTTTATTGTAATCTTATTGTAAATAATATAGACTATGGCATATTCATATCTCTCTAAGCTATACTTGTCACTTAGGGCATGGAAAATACTAATTCCAATTTACTGTGCACATGTGCTAGATGAGTGCACGTATGAATGTGTATGCTTTATAATGGACAAAAAATATTTTATTAATTTTATGACTGGTTTTGGATAGATTTTTGGACCCGTAGATACTGTATCTATCCCCCTATATGAAAAGATAGGAACTCCCGCGAAGGGGTTAAAAGTAGGTCAGTAAACTAGTTTTCACAATAGTCACTGCATTAAAAGTAGTCCACTGAAGCAGTTTTCACAACAGTCACTGCATTAAAAGTAGGCCACTGAAGCAGTTTTTACAATAGTCACAGCATTAAAAGTAGGTCAATGAAGCAGTTTTCACAATAGTCACTGCATTAAAAGTAGGTCAATGAAGCAGTTTTTACAATAGTCACAGCATTAAAAGTAGGTCAATGAAGCAGTTTTTACAATAGTCACAGCATTAAAAGTAGGTCAATGAAGCAGTTTTCACAATAGTCACTGCATTAAAAGTAGGTCAATGAAGCAGTTTTTACAATAGTCACAGCATTAAAAGTAGGTCAATTAAGCAGTTTTCACAATAGTCACAGCATTAAAGTAGGTCAATGAAGCAGTTTTCACAACAGTCACTGCATTAAAAGTAGGTCAATGAAGCAGTTTTCACAATAGTCACAGCATTAAAAGTAGGTAAATTAACCAGTTTTCACAACAGTCACTGCATTAAAAGTAGGCCATTGAAGCAATTTTCACAACAGTCATTGCATTAAAAGTAGGCCACTGAAGGAGTTCACAATAGTCACAGCATTACAAGTAGGTAAATTAACCAGGTTTCACAACAGGCACTGCGTTAAAAGTAGTCCACTGAAGGAGTTTTCACAACAGTCACTGCATTAAAAGTAGGTCAATGAAGCAGTTTTCACAACAGTCTCTGCATTAAAAGTAGGCCACTGAAGCAGTCTTCACAACAGTCACTGCATTACAAGTAGGTCAATTAACCAGGTTTCACAACAGGCACTGCATTAAAAGTAGGCCACTGAAGCAGTTTTCACAACAGTCACTGCATTACAAGTAGGTAAATTAACCAGGTTTCACAACAGGCACTGCATTAAAAGTAGGCCACTGAAGCAGTTTTCACAACAGTCACTGCATTACAAGTAGGTAAATTAACCAGGTTTCACAACAGGCACTGCATTAAAAGTAGTCCACTGAAGGAGTTTTCACAACAGTCACTGCATTAAAAGTAGGCCACTGAAGCGGTTTTCACAACAGTCACTGCATTAAAAGCAGGTAAATAAACCAGTTTTCACAACAGTCACTGCATTAAAAGCAGGTAAATAAACCAGTTTTCACAACAGTCACTGCATTAAAAGTAGGCCATTTAAGCAATTTTCACAACAGTCACTGCATTACAAGTGGGCCACTGAAGCTGTTTTCACTGCATTGCAACTGAACGCAGAATAGAAATGACTGACTCTGTCCAACTGGCCAGCTTCCTGGGACTACCTCCACTTACAAAGTCTACATATCACAAGCACGGAAAAATTGTGTTTCTCCCACTGAAATGACTGCCATAAACAACAGACTTAACGCCCAAGTTATAATTAGGTCATCCAAAATAGGCCTGCTCCCATAGTTACTGCCCTGACTTCCACAATCCTTTTCCAGGGTCCTGTACAAACTCACACATTCTGCTGATGTTTCAAACAAAGTCGCACTTTAACAGAATCACTGCATTCATGACTCATGCCAGTCCGCAAAGGAAGGACAATAATTATACTGCCATACCAAAGTTTCATCATCCAATATTTCTATCCACTCTCAATTAGCCTACTGTTGCAATGTCTTTATAACAGATTATGAAAAATTTAACTAGAGAGATAGTATTTGTCACCAAAGCTTTATCCCACTGTGAAAGGACCTTTGATCTGTGGGGAGGACTGCTGGTCAACACCACAGTAGTATATAGAAAGACTATGTCAAGTGCAACATGCTGTTCAAAACAGATTTATGATCGTAAGCAAAAATGCATTTGTGGCTATATTTGAATATAATGTGATAAGTGTAATTTTAGTATAATGTCTCTTAACAATACATAAAAAAGTGTTACACATCAATTAAGGATAGATTCCACTATAATATTTAGTCTTATAAAGCAAAAAAAAAAAAGTATCCTACATGTGTTCCTATTCAGAGAGTGATGGCTAAGCCCCAAAGAAAAAGAAAAATATACCAATGCAATAAAAAGAATAAGACCTTTTTGTGCAAGTTACCATGTGTTTCAATGTATAGAGCTGACTGGATTTCACTATACATTTCCACTGTATGGAAAAACACAGCCCATTTCAGGACCCTGGACAGCTTCCCTTAGTACATGTCTCAGACCTCTGTTGTCACTCAAGCATGCTGTTCAGCGTATTGTGTGTGGGCTGTAATATAGTCACAGGCTCAACCGCACTTGTGTTACCATGTCAAATGCTCAGTTTCAATTTCTCTTTCATTTTTGATTCATTTCGATTCGTTTCACCTAGAAGTGTCTCTTAAACTCCTCTCTAAAATAAGAATATTAGCAGTAGTAGGACATTGTTTATTGCCTGGGAAAATGTGAATTAAACAACACTCCTCATCAACTACATTTTCAGAGGTTGGTAACTAAATTATTTCTGTAGCTTCTAGACATAGATATTGTTTCAGTCTTATCCCACATTTTCCAATGTTAATCATAGCTAAAAGCAAATCTGTAACAGACTGCATTAACTTCTTTGAGTCACAGTTATTACCTTGAATTAATGGAAAATAACTGTGGGGAATAACTATGAACTATAATTAATATAAAATAATAATTTTCATGTTCAGTTTCAATATTAGTCGTGTCACTGATAGGCTCTTGATCACTGCAAATGTAACTTCAAGATTGCATTATTGATGCATTATTTTGATCATCAGTTTCCCGACTACAACTCCAGCCACCCATTGACAACACTACACTTTCAGGGTGTCTGAGTGTCTCATGATGACATGCAGCTGCTGAGCACATGACCACTGATCCTATTTAATGCAGGTCTGATAAATCTTTCTCTAGGTTAAGGAATTCAAGGAATTCGCCCTTTTCGTGAGTTTCAGCACCTTAGCATTCCAGCTATATACTTATTCTACTACTCTTCCAAGGCACAGGTTACTGAATGTTAAACGTTTGAAAAAAATAAGGACGCAAACAAGTTGACTGGAAGTTGTACTGAAAAAAATATGCATGCTACTCGCGTTCCTCATGTTATCACTTTGAATATAGACCTGGTGATACTGTATGTAGTTATAACAGCCACTACTGAAACAAAGTGATACATATACTGTATATCCCAAACGTGACTAGATTGAACTTGGAATCAATTTGCTCTGCATAGGAACACAGATGCTTGTTTATGCAGCCCAACATACTTACATTACACCAAAGAAGGCTGATAGCTTCAGCTACATTTAACTAAAAACACAGAAAAGATTTTGAGCTTACCTGATTGGTTTATGTCGTGAACATGCACAATGATCACCTCGATTGGCGGTGAACTGGGCAATGTGATTTCTGGCACAGCCGGCGGGAAATACTCCTTGTCAATCTCGGGTGTCACATGCTTGTCCTCTATCACTTCGCCGGAGAACTCTGGGATACTGGTGGTGGACTCCTCCATTATGGCCACGGCTTTTGTGCCATCCTCGGCCGCCTCGCCCTCAGTGAAGACGGGGGGCCTCTCTGTGGCCATGGAAACTGCAAGATGGGTCTCAGATGTTGCGGGTGTCGCAGCTGCCTCTGGCTGTAAAGTTGTGGAGACATCCTTGTACACAATGGCTGGTTTCCCCTCCCGTTGGTCTGGAGAGGTAGCCCCTGTCAACTGCGGGAAATCCTTCGTCGCAGGAGTGGCCTTCGATGCTGTGAAGACAGACGCAGGGGTGGCGGTCGCTGACACGCTCGCGTCCGTCACCTCAGGTCCTGGGGACGAGGAAGGGGTCCGCGGCTCACCAGCACCCGTCTCGTCCAAAGCTTTTGTCACCGATGCGACCGGCGTATCCGTGTACATTTTCCGTTCCGTTGTACTGGTGCTCACAGCGCCCGTGGCTGTCTCTGCGTCACGTACGATGCTGGTGAACATGCCCGACCCGTCAGCTTCAACTGTGGATGAGGCGGCTGCCATAGCTTCAGATTCCTCCGTTACTCCTGTTCCAGGTGCGTGGCGGGTGCTGGCAGGAGGGGGGGTATGTACAGATTCCTCCGACACCTGGGGCACAGTGGGTACCTGTCCTGTGGTAGGTTCACCAAGGTGGACTAGAGATTGAGTGGAAGAAAGGGGCGGGTACAGGGTGCTGGCGTCTGTGGTGCGCCCTGTCACAGGGCCTTCTGATGAAACCTCAGAAGTCGTCGCTGAAGAGCCTTTGTCGTCATCCTCCTCTTCTCGCACGGTCGTGACAGGGTGAGGTGGCAAAGCCTCCACAAGACCTTGAATCATGTCTAACTCGTCCATCGGGGGGCTGGCAAACAGATCGTAGTCGACGAAGGGGGTATACACGAGTCCCACCGGACTCTGAGTGGCGCCTTCAGTTTCCAGAGAATCAGGTGCGGCCGTGGAACCGGACAGGCCAGCATGGCGGCTGACGTCCTCGTCAGCTTTCACCGAGTCTGCAGTCTGTATGGCCGCTGTGGTGCCACTGGCGGTAGGCACCGGGGCTGAAGATGTGGCTCCGCCTATTTCCTCAATGGACTCCATGGGACCTACTGGAGATGCATCCCCAGTGTCAATGGATATCTTAGTAGCATCCACCACAGGCAAACCTGTGGGCTCGGCTGTAGGTCCCGGTTCAGTTTCAAGGCCAGAGGTTGTCTCCACTGTACTTCCCTCCACAATTGTTCCATATGTTTTTCCAAGTGCAGCAATCGGCGATGCGCTTGGAGCATCTGTGATTATGACGGAAGGTGTCACCGTGCCCACTGAAAATGTGGTGGATTCATCTGGAAGCCCTGTTTGCACTGTGGGTCCAGTGACTCTCTCTCCTGCCTCAGTGTCCACAGGCTGGGGCACAGTGATATTAGCAGGCTCTGCTCCAGGCTGCCGGGAATGCGTACTCGCCAGGGCGGAGCTTTCAGTGGACGTGATGGCTTTTCCAGAGGCAGGCTCTGACGACTCGTCTGCGGACTGGGAAGGAGTAGAGGACGAGTCGGCGGATTCAGGCTGCGGAGTCCCAGCATCGCCGTACCTCATCCCGTCGAGGACCTGAGCCGAGGTGGCCTGGAAGGCCTCCTCCACCGCTGAAGGGGAAGCAGCGATCGTCGAGGGGGAACCGTCAGTGACCCGGGCGACGTCGCTCTCCAACGTGACCCGAACCACGGGCGGGAGCAGAGTGGGGGATCGGACTGGCGTCTCGGTGCCATTTACATCATCCTCCTTTTTGTGATACAGGGAGTCCCCCCTGATCACTGGATCCACCGAGCTTGTGTTCCTTACAACAAAATGATCAATGTCAAAATCACTATCGATGGTCGCGTCGAGGTCCGCGGGGGCTGTAGCGGCGGGCAGCACAGTGATCAGCTCACTCTCCTCCGTGACTATCTGCCGTGGGGGGGCCATGCTGGCTGAGAACATGGAGGGGGGCTCTTGAGCGGTCCCGACGGTGACAGGCTGTGGGCCCCCTGGCCCTTCGGTGTGAACGGACGGGGTCTGCGAGGGGTGCGGTGATCCGGGCTCAGACGTTAGCGCAGGTTCCGGTGTTGCCTTATCGGCAACCTCTGATTGGCTCCGATTCTCAGCACCCATTGAAGCCGCAGGACTGGTCGAATCAGGAACTGGAGTCTGGACTGCGGAGGTTGTGGTGGGTGAGGTGGGCTTGACCGATGTCACAGGAGAAGCACGGGTGATGCCCTTTACTAAAACATCGACGCAGGCCGTCAGATTCACTGGCTGTCTACCTGGATGTGACAAGAAAGAACATAATGCATTAATATTGGCGCATACCCCAAACGTGGTCATAAAAAAGCACTGTCAGTTACAAGGATCAGTACAAGTGAAGCTCTTTGGTATGACAAGTGGAAAAATGTAGGAATAGATATTCTGTTTAGAGTGGAAAATGTTTTCACACAAATACACACAAACGTCCCGTCTGACATCTCAAGATGTGTCCATATCTGTTCCAAGCACACCTTTCTTCATACAGTATTTTTTCCAATAGTTATTACATCTGTACAATCTATACTGTATTGCTGAACATATGGCAGGACTGGTTGTAAACCAGACATGCAGGCAGTACTGCATGTTTGATTTGCATAACTGCGGTGCCGATAAGTCAGCCTGCATCTCTTCTATTGCGCCATTATCCACTGGCGTGATAAATTCTGGCAGTTCCCATAGCCAGCTCACATTTCCCCTGCAGTGGGGAGTGCTGTCTCTCTGTGAGGTACAGACCAAAATGCCCAGCAAAATTACATTTGAAAATCCATTTGAGTCACATCGTCTTTCCATTTCAGAGCAAAGTACTTATTCACAAGGGGCCTGGCGTGGTCCAAGTCACATGATGAAGACTATTTCATCCACCCTCACCAAACCCATGAGTCAAATCCATCATTAATTGATGACCAATAGCTCTCTGCTGCTCTGGGAATACAAATTATGGTAAACAGGATGTGAAAATGCTTTTTTGTGGGCGGCCATGCTGAAAATGATTATGTCAGTTGTTTACCAAGGCAGTAATTTAAGTATTATTTTCTCACTGAAGAATCTGTCTCCTTTATTCAATGAGGAATACATACAAAAGCATGTGGCTGCCCACTTCATCTATAGATTTTTCATCTATAGATCATCTGCAAATTACTTAGTCACACAGTGTGCAGTATTTTTTCATAGTGAATCAGACTGTGACTGTGCCCCAGTTGGGATTGAATCCGGCAACTCCTCGGTTAGGAGTCCAGCCCTTTCAGTGCACTGCCACCCACGAGGCCAGCGGTTGTGGAAGACAATGTCCTGTTGCTATCGTCCACCCACATTACACACAGTGAACAGTAGGCCCCGTGAGGAGAGGCCTGTCCTATCTGACTGAGCTGACTGCCTAGCAGTACCCAGCTGCAAGGCATCAGGGACGTGCTCTCCTTCTCTCGACCGCTACGTCTGATGTAAGACATGAGGCAAATTGTTCCTAATAAATTTCTCTGATCTATTAAGTGCTCATAAAATGCATAATCTCACACGTGTCGGGGTACATTTAAAAGAGACTCTCTCTCCCTCCTTTTTCTATTACTTTTAGCTTACAAACCAGTGTTTGTTTTTGTCAATAGAAACGGTGAGGAATTATCCACTAACTGGAATAGGGTACTTGGAAAGAGAAGGAAGGGGAGGGTAATGTGGAAGGCAGACAGGAAGTCCAGGAGGCTGTTTACGTGACCCTTTTTCTATACCATCCCTTTATCACAGCGAGCCTTAATTCAGATGACCCCCGGAGGATCATGGGGGTGGGCAGTGCAAATGACCCTCGGTCCGAAGGTAAGAAAGGCAGGGTCAAAGTTCACTGTGGCCCTTAGACTTATATCGAGTCAGCAGGCAGAGAAGCTATGACAATTTTGAAAGCACCTCCGCTGTCATTCAGAGAGACAGAGGAAAAAAAATAACACACGTGAAAAACAGGAGGGATGCTAGCCTGGCGCTTTTCATCCCCCACGAGCGAAAAAACAAGGAAGTGAGTTATCTGACCAATCAGAACTCTCTCATACACCAGGTTTGGCTCTACTTATAGCACTTACTAATTTTGATGTGCCAAGGGTTAGACATTCTGCAATTTGAATTACTGCCATGAACGAAATGGCCTTTACTGTCTCTGAATGGTCCAGTGGACACCCAGTCACAGGCCTTCAGATTAAAATATATACTACATTGCCAAAAGTAAATACTGTAAGTCCCCACTGTTAGTCAATAGTTCAACCAAGGTCAGAATGATTTAATTTTTCCTTATTGTTTTTTCCATATTGGGATAAAACACACATAGATTTTCCCTCTGGGGGGAATGCTCATTAAGAACACATAAATGTGACAAAATAAACTACATCTGAGGTGGTCCCATACAGTATTAATCAATAATGACAAATTACATGTTGACTGAAATGTACAGAGCGGCAACCTCAGCAACAAGAGTCCTAAAATATGACTTCTCTACTGCCGGCCAAGTCTCACTTGGTTGCCAAGGAAACTTTTCCAAAAACTACAAAGAGATACAATGAGATCAGGGAAGCACTTCTCTAACATGAAAACAAGAGAAGGGTTCCTGGCCTCTGATAATTCAGGAAAGTCTATTTCCCATCCATCGGAAAGAATTAAAATAAGGAAAAAATTAAGGAATGGAAGAGAGCCAGGGCAAAAAAAGGTAACCAGACCCCCCCCCCCCCCCTCCATCCCTCCCCCAAGAGGAACGCAGACAAAAAGACAAAAGTGTTGTGAGTGGACTGTTGCTTCTGTTAAATCCCGACTTCAGGGTGTGCAGCGGTGTGGGAAACATTTGCCTTAAGGCTGGGACGGAGGCGGGGAGGTCGGACGTCCAGAGAGGTGACATCATCGACATCCCAGTCTGAGCCACGTGTCCCACTGTCTATCGATTCTGAGCCACGGCCTCCCTCATTACGGCCCGGGATTTAATGACTCTGCACTCTGGGCCGATGGGGAGAGAGAGAGACTGTACCCCGCACTAACAGAGACGCCATATTGAACACTCAAGCAGAAATGGGTCAGGTTCTGCTCAAGGTTTCTTCCTATTACCATCCAGGGACCTGTCTTACCGTTTTGTGACAATGCCCTTTGTGACAACGCCCTTTGTGAAAATCGCTATACAAATACAATTCAATTCAGTTGAATTGGAATCATACTCTGCACTGGTAGAGAGACCATATATCGACTCAGAGAAGACACCACACACTGTCAGGGAGTTCACACCTTGTATTGATACAGACAGAGTTTAACATTACAAAGACAATACCCTCACAGATACAGAGAGACCATACAGTGCACTGACACATAGAGACCGAACAAAGGTACACAAAATATAGTTTAATTCACAAAATCAGCTGTTAATCTTATATTATGTGAGCAACTTTAGGTTTATAAGTATCTTACTTGAAGGTGCAACCTTGATTAAAACCCCATCCCTTAGCAATTGCAACACATCACTATCTGCTGCACAACATGAATAATCAATCCCCAGTATCTCCACTTCTTATTGGCTAGTTGTGTGTGGGGGGAGTGGCTATACGACCTCCAGAAAGTTACTTTCCTGGAGGTATAAACATTGCAGTGCACTTGAAACAACATCCTCCTAGTAAGCTTTCTCTTCTGTGAGACCTTGTAGATAATATCAACAAAGAGTTTATTAAGGTCCTCTATGAGACTGTAGATACCATCTGTGCATTAGCAATATCCTGCATGAGCTTTCAGCTTGAGCCAGATATATCTTTGTCACATACATGTGTGTCACATCAGGCAATTTGGCTAATATTAATGAGGCTGGCAAAAGACAATGGAAAAGGTGCTTCTAGATCTGCGTCTGGTCAGCAAAACATTGGGGTTCGGTTCTAAAGCATTCCTGAGCTGAGGACCACGAGTACATCCGCGGGTTACCTTTGAAGCAGTAGGCTCCGAGCTTTAAGTGGGGCTCCGGGTATCCCGTCTGGTTTCGGTAGCGGTACATGGTTCTGACGCCGACCAGGCCTCCTCCACACTGCTTCCGGGGCACGGAGATGGAGTAGCGGGCGCTGCCATCGGAGAGCCACCCGTAGTCGCAGCGGTCCAGACCCTGTCTCCAGGCCGCGTGCATCTGACCGGGCGTGGCCAGCACGGAACCCCTGCTCCTGCACTCCTCCCGCGCCTCCTCCAGGGTCATCTTACGAGTGACGGGCGCGTAGTACACTTCACCTGAACACGCAAACATACACATACACACATTTGAGAATCAAAGGTCTGGTGTGACAAAGTCATCCATACAATGAGGCCTTCAAATGAGGTTTGAGCATTGATGGCAGAGCATCGGTATTAGCATTATCATGCGCTATCAGTCACTCTCTGATGTGGAACAATCATCACCTCTTGTTAATCATTTTGCTATGACAGGAAAGTCATATTGGCTCATTAGCAAGAAGTCGACAGTTCACATTAGCTCCGCCCCTTATGAGCCTCACACTAGTTTAACAATTAACCATATTATTTTACTTGTTTTGTCTTGGTCTAAACTGGGACTTGACACCACTGGAGGTGGTCTACTTTGTCAAGCTAATTGCACCACTTTCACTGTGAGATTTATTGATTTCAAGTTCTGCAAGGAAAAAGGAAAAAAGTGGGGACACCAAATATTACTTATTGCCGGCACACATTCCACTTCTGTACTGCTTAAGCCGATCGAGAGAGTCTTAAATTATGCAAGGAGTGACTGAAATCCTCACTGAAGGACAGAATTACCCAGGCAGTTTGATTTACTCTCACTGTGCACTGTTCCAATATAACCCTGCGTGCTGGAAGAGTTACAAAGGCCAGTTCTGCTCCATAAAAATGGTGAGTGCCTCAGACTAGTTCAGATGGTCCATTTTCCTAATGTGTTTTTTAATGTTTGCAGTTTGTCTGGTTTGTCTTTGAATCGTTAATTTTACAATGCTTCATAAACACCCTTTCTTTTCAAAGAGAGTGAAGTTTCTCTCACAATCTATTGAACTTTAAAACATATTTTGAACATGAATAAGTAACGCAAAGAGAGAGGGAGAAAGAGAAAGTTTTCATTTATATTTGGGGCGTAACGTTAAGAAAATCAAAAGTGTCTCCGTAGAGTTGAGCAGATTTACTGCCCGATGATATGGACATCCCTTTTGAACGTCTCAATGCTGAATTCCCCTAAAACCAGCCTCTAGACATATTGAATACAATAAGGGTGTGTGTTTGTTTTCACAACAATGGCTGGTGCCAGGGAAAATCTCCAGTTTACTAATCATTTATCAAGTTTGAGACTAGCTGCATGAACTCTCTACAAAACAGTCTCGCCCCACTGTCTCTGCATCCAATTCAGACCTCCACGTTAAAGTGAATCGCAAAGCGCTCAAATGCTGGCCATGTTTAATCACAAGGAGAAAACAGATGGGCATCATCCACGTTGCCAGAACAAAAAAAAGAGGACGCAGAGTTTCCTCCTCGTTGTGCGCGGGGCAAAAACATTGCGTTCCATTAGAGGCCTAAATCCCTTCGCTGATTTGATGAATACAAAACATTTTACAATCAGATGTATTGAACAGTCAGTTCCCTGAACTGTCTGACGAAAGCCAACAAAGCACAGACTATGGCTTTGTATGGAGCTAGTGGTAGAAACTGGATCGCCCGGCATCCAAGAACTGAAGAACATCTTGGCTGACTGGGAGCTGACTGAGCTCCAGCACAGCGGGGCCTACACGCTGCTTTACTTACAGATTACAGATGTAAGAGGTGTGCCAGTTTACCAGCAGTACCTGGCCTTTGTTTCTCTGGAATTTGTTATCATGTAGGCCTAACGTTTTGGCTGAATGCCAAAGGGCAGGGGCTTGCCAGTTTAAAGCCTGCTATTGAATTGGAGGTTTCCTTGCCATAGAAAAACAGGTGCCACCCTTTGCTGGCAAGCAGCAGTGGTATTTCCCCGTATTTCACCTCAACAGAAACTGGTCCTGCAGTCAGTTCCAGTCTACGAAGCTGATTTTCATCAGTCCGGTAATGACTCAAATGGCCATATGTCCAGTTCAGAGATTTAGAGTTTAGTCTGCAGAGTTGATATCATGGGAAAAAAGCAAAAACGATAAGTAATCAGCTATCCCGAGCATTCCATTTACGGTGCCAGAGTAGTTTAAGGTTTTCATACTCTCATATTTGCTTGTTTTTTTTTAAGGTTTAGTTTCTTGGAATAAATGCTGCGTTTCAAATGCAGGGACTGGTAGTTTGTTTTACAATTACAGGAGAAAAGGTTTTAATCTCTTAACTCCTCGGGTTGGTAATTACTTTGAGTACCAGCTTTCTTTGTCCAATCAATCTTTCTTCCTCTCTCCCAAAAATGTGTGTTTGATGTTCCCTGAGTTTCTTTTTATGTTGTCAGCCAAGACGAACCCAAACCACCCAGTGACAATTTGCTCCCTTACCGTCCAGCTTGTCCACGTAGCAGTAGACGTCGTAGGTCTCCGTGGGTTTCCGGATTCCATACGTTCTGACGCCTGGCTTTGACTTTTTGTCTCCGTAGCAACCGGCCCTGGGTCTCGTGATGGGATACCTACGAGGAAGACAGTTCTCATGGCTTGTGACTACAGCATGCATGGTGATTTAGACTCCAAACCCACAGACAAAAGACAGGGCTTATTTGTATTCCAGTGCACTTCGGGGTCCCGTAGAATAAACACAGCCTGAAGTCTTTGACTTAGGCAAAGTAAGTCAGACCTGGTTTGTCGTCAAATTTCACCAGTTGTATAAAGTGGCCTGAGATCTGCCTTAATCTGAAATCTGACTAATAGAGATTAATTTGCATTGAATCACGGATAAATTAAGGCAATTATTCTTGTCGCTCTGGGTGGTTTTCAGGGTAGTTTTGATGATGAAAAAGCACAATTAGGCATTTAATGATGGCAATAAAAGCAAAGGGCTCATACGGAAATGCCTCTGAGATTAGATTGTGATCAATTCCCTTTATTTATATTTCTGCGGTCCTGGTCTTCCCGAAAATGAGAATTATCTGAACCACGGGTTAAAGAAACTCATTCTAAGCCTGTAGACTGCCAGAGAAACCTATTCAAAATGGCCCAGGTATTAATGGCTAGACAGGATGGATACAGTGTGGTGAACTCATAGACAATGTAGTTCAAATATGTGCCTAGTTTTAATAGAGAACCTGTATACGGTGTATATACAGAGAGCACCATAATTCATTGGACAGTGACACATTTTTTGTTATTTTGTTCTGTACTCTAGCACTTTGAGTTTGAAAGGATACAATGACAATTAAACCATCACTCTGCTGCCATATATGCAGAAGATATGGATGGATAACTTGAAGGGTTTCTTCTCCTGGCTTATTTTTCCATAGAGTTCAATAGGAAATTTTGTCAGGAGAAACAACTCTTAAAGTGATCCACCCATATCTACTGCATATCTGGCAGGAGAGTGATGGTTTGAGGCTTGTTTGATACCTCAGACCCTTGATGACTTACAGCAATTTCGCCAACCATGTATTCTATACTGTTCCAGCATAGTTTACAGCTAAATCTAGTCCCACCCCCCAATTCCCATAGACATCCATTCAAATGCAGAAAGGTTATAGTATCGCTTGTAAGAGTACCAGAAAATAAGATATCAAGAGTCTTTTGATGTTGTTGGGTCAGAGACATCAGGAAGTCTTGGCATGCAAAGAATATGCGACCAAATATTAAAAATGATTACTTTATTCTACATTATGTTAAACTGTCCAATATTTTTTGATGCCTGAAAATGGGGGGACTATGTACAAAAGGTTCTATAATTTCTAAACGGTTCATCAGATATGGATGAAAATACCCTCAAATTAAAGCTGACAGTCTGCACTTCAACCTCATCATCATTGTATCCTTTCAAACTCAAAGTGCTAGAGTACAGAACCAAAATAACAAAAAGTTTGTCACTGTCCAATGAATTATGGTGCTCACTCTATAATTGAGTTTTAGCCAGATTAGTTTCTATAGAGCTGTTTCACTCCACCTTTCCATCATCCCCATGAAATAATGTCTTGTATAAAAATTCTGAAATACTTCCACAATTCCGAATGCATCCCACGGTGAACCCAGAGTGAAGGTTTCTCACCTGACCGACTTGTCCGCGAGCCAGCCAGCATCGCACTGGTCGAACCCGTCCTCGTAGGCCGACCTCAGCTGACTCGCGGTGGCGATCGAGGCTCCAATGTTGCGGCAGG
>CM056376.1:40797704-40801200 GCA_029718625.1 Synaphobranchus kaupii
GCAACCTGGAAAGAGATAATGAGGCAATCCGGTAGTTAAAACGGGTGTCCAGGTGTCCAGTTTAAGTACTAGGAAGCGATACTGAGATAACAAGAACCTACTGTCGGGGGTAATCCTCCTTTCATAAACATTCCACTTCTACCCTAATGAATATCACCTGCGCATAGGTGCAAATATGCTGTTACACATAACTTTTTTCATAACTTTTTTCAGTATAGGCCACAATATGACTGAATCGATATGGAATTCAGTTTTTACGCGCGCGCGCACCGAGGCACGCACGCACACAACACGCCACATTGCGACATGTCAGTTACTGCAATTAAAGTTAATGTCAAAGGATAAACAAATAAATTAATAAACAAACAAATAAATACATAATTGGCAGGTGTGGCGCGCAACGTGTTTCGGGAATTTCTGAAACATGAAATCAATTTTCCTCTGTTTTCTTGTAAACCTTTGCAGCATTTAACAGTCACGCCCCGATGATGGAAGTCTGCAAGATCACCCGGCGTGGCGTAGGCTACTCATTTTCAAGATTTCATTGCGTGCGCTGTCCAACTGTAGCATCAGTTGGTACCCCCGTTCTGATTTTCTTCTTGTGTTGCATACATTTTTGATGTAGAGGGCATATTCAAATACGAATCATGCACTGAAGCCTAAAGTTTTTCTCTGGACATATATTGGTCAAACAGCGTTATATAATATAGAACTTTTTGAGAATATTATCTTACACATCACAACTATTCCAAGAAGCAAGAAGTTTCGGACTGTGCCTTGCTGATGTAGACTAAATAAAGTCCGCTTTTTCTTGCAACAATATATCACGATTCCTAAACAAAATCGCCATATCATTTAAATGGGTGCTTAATAGCTAAATGATTTTTATGAAAACATAGACCGTTTCATTTTCTATTTGGGGGAGGACATTTCTTTCATATTGTCATATGGAAACACCCTCCTCAGCGCCAGGCTTAAAGTGATGCTCTTTCCTCGCAAGACTAACTTTTGAAGGCAGGGAAACCTTCGAGGAACAAACTACTGACATCCCATTAGTTGAGGCAAACTAAAATGCAAAGGCTGCATAAAGAAAGGTCCACATAAAGATAAAATTAATTAAAACATCGCAATGTATAGTCTATAGCCTAAGCGTGTCCTCAAATCCCCTGGTCATTTAGGGTCATCAGCATGTACACAATGACAGTATTTTCAACTTCAGGCATTTTCCACTTAACACAAATATACCACAAGTAACCTGCATGTAAACATATTCGGTGTTTGCATTTTAGCTTTCCCACTATTTAGATTAGTTGTAGGTAATGTTTAATAATACACCGATGACAATGCAATAACAATGAAAAACAATCAAGAAAACAGGGAAAATACGAGTTATACCTTAGACAGATTTGTAATTCCAAAATCAGGATCCAGCAAACTTCAAATTGTACCCTTAATTCCAGTAAAGTGCCAGCCTGCCCTTGTATTCAAAAGCCCAGGGTTCCGTCCTCCACGCGCAAAGCGAGCAGTTCTCCTGCGTGGAGCGCGCAGTTCAACTTCTCTTGATGCTCCGGCCGCACAGGTTCCAGTTTGAAGTCTGTTCTGATCCAAACTAGAAGATCCAAAAACTTTACACGACTGCAAGTTCAAATTCGATTTACACCCACAATTCTTTCGTCAGGCAAAGAGGAGGGGCACACTGCTCATCCTAAAAGTGAATGGGGGGGAAAGCCTATAATAAAAACTTGTGAAATAGACAGCTTCTTTTAACAAACAAATGTTTAAAACAAAACCTCAACGCTCATCAGTCCAGAATTTTTATTAGTTTTTACTAGTTGGACTCAGGACATATCCATACAGAGTCTAATATTTATTTTGAGGCATTAACTGATTGATTTTAGATGGAGAGCCCCTCAGTGTAACATCCATACATTGGATAAGTTTAAACGTACACATTGTGATGCACTATATATAAATATAACCTTAATTGCATTTAAAATATTTAGATTAAAGGATGTATGTGATTAACTCCTGAACGTTAGCTTACCAACAGAGACGGAAAAATGCTTTTCAGGATGCGCGATGGACAGCGGTCTTTTCTGCGCTCATGGGGAGCGGCGCTGAAAGCATGACGGAGCGGGTCTGGAGGTGTTGAAATATTTTAGTATACACGACCAGTCTTTCTTCTAAATTGTGCATCGTCTATAGGGTAACATGAAAACATGGGTCTTTAACGTTTTCTCCTCCGCCATGGGCAGAAATTGGGCAAATCCTCACAAAATGCTCCAATGCATAGCAAGATGCCATGACATCAACTCTTTGCGCAACAGCATATTCCAGCCAATTTAGTTGAAGTGTCCACGGGGAAACTATCCTGTTCCTGCAAAACACACACAGTTTATCCCAAATAGTGTTGTATAGTGTGAGAATGTGTACTAAGCTAGATGAAAACTCCAAAATATAGTGGATAGGCTATAGCCTACATGGAACATATATGCCTCTACGTCCAGGGACGATGCATGGATCTTTGTACGTGCTGACTACTATTTCACCAAGTTGTCTTAGTTGCCCTCGCAGTCCCAGGAGGGACTTCTGGGACTTGTCACTTTCCCAACGATTTCCACACGGGGGAGAGACCGGGACCGATATTGGTTAACTATGGTCAGATAAGGACTATCAAGGTCTACCACTGGGATATTGTTTAGAAGAAAGAAAAAAAGATAATGGGTGGGGGTTGGTTGCAGACTGTGCATCCAACACCATTTAATATTGCAGAAAGAACTAGAGAACTACAGAACCTGACACCCGCCTTATTTATTTCTTTTTGCAATCGTACGGTACGTGATAAAGGGTATACAGCCCCTATCCCACATGCCTTCAAAAATAACGCGCATGTGGAAGGATAGTAGGCCTACATATTCAGCTGAATTCATATAAGACAGTTTTTCCTCATTAAATAAATAAATAAATAAATTCACCATCATTACATCGAACAGGTGCTTCGCCAAATGCCCATATTAATATGACTCAATTCCATGAAAGAAATCCAATGTTTTTTTTTGTTTTTTTGCTATTTGGGGCTCAATTATGTTATTAAAAATTACGCTGTCTTCAGGTAGGTCAAAATCATTACGACATGATAGCTTTGATTCTCACCTCTTGGGTTGGCTGAGTCGAAAAACAAGCACATCACACACAAAAAAAACTGTTTTATACAACGTCTCTTTTAGAGCACAGTTCAACATTGTCAACATATACCTCATATATTAATTAAACCCCCACCCGAAAATCTGAGAACGTCCCATGGGGCAGCTCTGCGCGGAGGAAGCCACCCTGTTTGATTGAATGACTGAGGTTCTCTTTAAGCCGCGTACACTTCCAAGTCGTTGTTTGCCGCATGCCGTAGCGATGCTCCTGTATTACTTTTTATTCTTCCCCCAGTAAGTATAGGTGTATTCTCTCTCTCTCTCTCTCTCTCTCTCTCTCTCTCTCTCTCTCT
>CM056376.1:40801700-40824200 GCA_029718625.1 Synaphobranchus kaupii
TCATGATAGCATCACCTGTTTACCTGTGGAATGTTCCAAACAGGGTTTTTTTTTAACTTCCTTTACTAATTTGACTTAAATTAAATTTGACTTTAATCAGTCAGGGAGAAAGCAGAGAGTGGAACAGATAGAGAGGGCCAGAAGGTGCCATGACAGGGGATTAGGCCCCTCATACAGGGGGATTCACAGTCGGCCTCAGAGCCCTACGGACTGCACCACACGTCTCGTCATCAATTAAAATACATTTTTGTCGTTTAAAACAGTTCCCCAATATTCCTCAATAATTTATTAATAAAAATAAAATAAACTTTTGATTCTTCAGGAGTCTTCCTGGCCAGCACCCTAGTCATTTTGTTTTAAATCAAAATAATTACACAGATATATATAACATTTTCATACAACAATCATGGCTGTAAACATCAAATATTCTTAAGTGCTTTCAATGGATTCTGGGGTGTAAAGTAACAAATAGAAAGAAGCACACTTTAAAAAAAAGCACCTGTAGGGAATGCATGGGGGGATCAGAAGTCCTCAAACAGACTGTCTGTCTTAGGGCTGGGCGTGGCTACATCTGCAGACGCCTGAGCCGTGTCCTGATTGGTCTCTGCTTTCCTGTGGGCAGGGTCCTTCCTGGAATTAAAACATTTTGTGTCAATCATTATGACCTCATTACCTCCTTCGGTCACCTCCGCGGACCGTAATGATTGCTTGCAGGAAAACATGTGAAGAGGTCATTTTTAATCAAAAGAGGTGGTTGAGGGAGATCACATTAATTCGGTGCGGCTCGGAGACTGCTCAGCCCGGACTAGAGACGAGGTTTCATCAGCAGCCAAACGAAGAGAGGAACAACGGCTGGACTCGCAGAGATCAGGCCGCTCCAACACACGGGGTGCGCAATGAAAGGTTGCAAAACTTTGTACCTCTTTGAGCACCCTTGTCAAAAGGCATTGCGTGCTCTTTCCCCAAACCGGCTCGAACTGGAACATGCCTCACAGGTAACACAGTTCACCCCAGGCACCCTGTGTCTTTAGCTGCTAACTCCCATCACCCCTCACCCCCCACAACCTCTGCAGTGGGGGGGGGGGGGGGGGGGGGGGGGAAGAGGGGGGTGCGGATGAGTTCAAACCCTCTGGAGTAACAGAACCAGAGCCCAGCTCCTAGGAAAGGGGCATCCCATCCTTAGTTTGTCCGATTGATGCCAAGCCTCCTGGTTGCGTGGGGCTGTTCGTTGACGTGGGTAATCGCTAATCATGCTCAGCTGTCCTTTTGTTTCTGAAAGAGAGCACTCTTGTTTTCCCTCGGTACATTAAGTTGCCAAGCAGATCCTGCAACTGATAATAAAGCTATTAACTTATTAAAAAGAAACAAAAAAAACAATAGCCTTTCGATGTTGTTGCTGGCGTAGTTAATTATCAGTACGAGGAAGTCTCTCAGAATCTGAGCACTGTGATTGGTTGAGAAGAGGTATTGAGAATAGACACTGGCTAGTGTGTTCTGACTGTGCAGGTGAATGTGGTTTTTGATTTTGATTTCTCACCGTTTATCTTTCCCACAAATGCACCATTAAACGAGAGCTCTTTTTGGTAATGAAAACCAGCAGTTTAGTTTGGAGACCATATTTTTGACAGGGTCTGTATCAAGAGAACTTGTGAAAACAAGGAATTTTACAAGGATTCTTTTATCATGCCGGTCCACCTTACAGCTCAAGGTGTGCGTACGGTGTGGCCCGTACGGTGTGGCCCGTTAATGGCCGCACATGCCCAGTACTGCTTCGGAAAAACATGCACCAGAACTGCTCTGAAAACACACTGGTACAACCTTAACAGTCAGGGCTGACTTTCATTATGCCCTGCCATGAGCTTTAAGCCTCTAAAGAGCATCAGGCGAAGGAAGGTCAATCCAAAGTCCTGACACTGCTGGCAACTCTAGAGTCAAGGTCCTTAGGATCCCAAACGGACAGTCGTTTGATCACACGGTAAAGGAACACTGTAAATATTGGTCCAATGTCACGCCACTCAAGCTAGCGAATCTCTCATGAAATGTAAGCGCTCTCAAGCCCCTGCTTATTGGCTAGGGCAGGGGGATTTACGATTCTCGGAAAGGATTCAAGTTCGCTTCAGTGAGGGAAAATATCGCTGAATGCAAGACATCAGTTTGGAGAGAACAACTGAACTCAGATTACAGGCAGAATTCCAAACATTCCCTTCCATAAATACAAATAATGGATTTGCTTCACTACACAACTAATGATTTCTTGGAAAGCTGTCCATTTATAATATTATCATTTTATTTTAATTTCACTTTTTTAACCGTTGTGCTCCCCTCAACCTATTTTCAAATAAAATAATACGCTCAAACATACTGTTCTATCCGATCAAGAGAAGTCAAAGTCCTATTATCTTTCTACCACTCTGATTTGAAGAACATTAAAAAGTAATTTTATTTCATAACTAACCTTTTTGACTTCTTAAAAGATGTAATCAGTTATAACATTTTTTTTTTGTAGTATACTGCGCAATATATTTTCTCAAAGAGAACTTAAAAAAATGAGTTAATGTCACCTTGGCAACTGAACATGAATGAGACAAACAAGACAAATTGCTATGTTGAGCATGAGTAATCCTATGGGTGTGAGGATGAAGGATAAGTATACTGACGAGCACTTGATCATCCATTCACCATACCATTACAGCTGGGACTGCCCTTCTACTACAAAAATCTGCTGTGAAACCCATTGATGTCCAGAGGTCTCAACCTTTGCCATTAATGTGGGAAAATGTCTGGACTCTGCCAGAATACCCCCTGGCTAGCGAAGATTTATCTGCTCCTTAAACAGATTTAGTCTGATTTTACCCACCATCCTCTAAAGCGTGAGAGCTACGGTGAGACCACCCAGGCCAAGCTCCCGCTTCGAGCGAAAGCTAGCGGCTTTGGGACAGATATTAAAACACGCTCTCCCGCGTTCACCTTCTGCGAGAGTTCGGAGCGCGCTCAGTAGCTCGCGGCTGACTCACACACAGATGCGCCGTCACTGACATGAGGATGGCTCGCTTTTCAGGGCGTTTCTGGATTCCAAGACTGCAGTCGTCCCACTTTTACTGAAATGCCAAAAGGCCAATCAAATGGATCCTCAAATCTCTACTTAAATTTGAATTTGCAAGAGTTGGGAAGGAAAACAGACATTTACGTGGTTTGCATTGACCACAACTAAAAAACGAATTCACTCCAGCAGGAGTTCAGTGTTTTAAACATAAAGAACTTCCTTACTTTCCTGGTGAAATAGACACTGTTAAAACATTAGTCTATTTGGCTTAAATGATGCATTAATCCACCATGATGTCTTTTCTGAATCTCTATAATTACGCATTCCAGAGTGCGTGATCACCAACACCTGTGCTCACTGATTAATGTTGCTCACCTTCGTAGTATCCCATAAGCCTTCACTGTCACTTCACATTTGCCTACCGCCAGGCCAAAGACTGAAAACACACTATTTGCTTTCCGTAGACTGCAAAATGGACTATGACACATTAATGATGACACATTGTTTCAGAACAGCTAATTTATACAACATAATATGCCATTTAAGATGAGGGATGCAATTCATACACGTTCATTATAAGCACTTATAATCAGCAAAAAAAAAACAAAAAAAAACAGGAACTATTCAGGGGACACGTAATTGGATATATGTATTAGTGCCTTCTAGCCATCTAATAATGAAACAAAGGTACTACTGTTTCCCTGGGGGAGCTACCCACTCAGTGATTGAGTGAAGGGGTGAGTATTTGGTGAAGGAGTATGTGACTGTGTAAGTGAGTATGTGTGACTGACTGAATGACTGCAGGTGTAAGTGATGGAGAGTGTATTTGTGACTGAGTGACTGTGCATGTGTGAACGAACGAGTGAGCGAATGTGTATGTGTGAATAAGTGAATGAGGGATTGTGTATGTGTGATTGAGTGAATACGTGAGTGATTGTGTATGTGTGGCTGAGTGAATAAGTGAGTGATTGTGTATGTGTGACTGAGTGAATACGTGAGTGATTGTGTATGTGTGGCTGAGTGAATAAGTGAGTGATTGTGTATGTGTGGGTGAGTGAATACGTGAGTGATTGTGTATGTGTGACTGAGTGAATAAGTGAGTGATTCTGTATGTGTGACTGAGTGAATAAGTGAGTGATTGTGTATATGTGAATAAGTGAGTGACTGTTAGTGAATAAGTGAGTTATTGTGTATGTGTGACTGAGCGAATGAGTGAGTGATTTTGTATGTGTGACTGAGTGAATAAGTGAGTGATTGTGTATGTGTGACTGAGTGAATAAGTGAGTTACTGTGTATATGTGAATAAGTGAGTGATTGTGTACGTGTGACTGAGCGAATGAGTGAGTAACTGCATATGTGAATGAGTGAGTCAGGGACAGTCCCATGTTGTAAGGATGTCTGGATTGACAGTCCTGATGCATGATGTCCTGCAATGTGCTGTGGAAGTCAGCGGCAGACAGAAAATCACGGGCTGTGAGAACGAACCAGAAACTCAGGGAACTGTCCCACAAGCGTCTGCTCCGCCCCACGCCTCCACGCTCCCACGTCCTGCTCATCACACCCCTCCGTTCCTACCTAATTCTGCAGAGTTTAAAAACACAATTTAAAGAAAGGGCGGGGGGGGGGGGGGGGGGGTTTAACATGGACACATTCTTGAATTCTGTGAACACAGACACCAGGTGTCCATCGCTAGGAGGATGGGGCGTGGTTAGCAGCTGTGGACAGTGATCAATGACCTTCAGTGTTGCAGTGACGAGTGAATTCGGGTCTAATTACACACAAGCTCCTAAAGGGAGCCTTTCTCACACCTGCCCTGCTTGCAGTAAGCTGAAGACGAGCTGAGCTGAGACACAGAAAAGGAAGGCTATAAAAGGGGAGGGAAATAAAACGTGAAAGTATTCTTCTCCGAAGGTGGTAACGGCCGCAGCGGGTTTGTGGCGATCACGTTCCGCACGTGTCACTCACGGGAGGAGAGGAGAGGAGACGCGACCGAGCTCTTCAAACAGGGGGTCCATTCCCCACTGCTGGAAAACGTCCTTGGGGCTGATCTTGAAAAATATTCTTCTAATGTCATGGCAGCTTCTAAAATCGAGCCCTTAAAAAGTGCGCCAGAGCGCATTCCCAGTGCCACAGGAGGAGGCGAAGCAAATTAACACGTTCGTTGTAACCACGGTTTCAAATTCCTCTCATCTGGGAACAAAGTTTTGAATAATAAGAAACAGGTTTTTCGCTGATCACTAGGCTCTCGTCTCTTGCCATAAACAGATTGCATCTTGTCTCTCACCATAAACAGTAAAGAACCTTTTCTGGGGAATAATCATACACTAGATTCACAATTTCTGTGCAAATACAGTACATCAAAGAGACTAAGATGAGAGATTTTAAATCTAGGGACTTTAATTTTAAGCGTTTATATTCAGTAAAAAAAACAAAACAGGAACTGTTCAGGGGCCACATGATTGGATGTATTTGTTAGTGCCTTTTAGCCATATAATGGTAAAACAAAGGTACTACTGTTTCCCTGGGGGAGCTACTCACTCAGTGATTGTGTATTGGTGAATGAGTGAGTGACTGTGTAAGTGAGTATGTGTGACTGAGTGAATGACTGAGATAGTGTATATGTATATACAGTGCCCTTCACAATTATTGGCACCCATGGTAAAGATGAGTAAAAAGGGTTATAAAAAATTCACCATTTGGTGAATTAGCTTAATCTCACACTGAAAAAATGAGAAAAATCCACCCTTGAATTACAGTAAATCTATTCTGAGAAAAAAAAATCCTTCATAAAGAAATAATTATTTTTAACAAAACCATGTGTGCCACAATTATTGGCACCCCTGCATTTAATACTTTGTACTAAATGCACAACCTACCTTTGCCAATAAAACAGCACTGAGTCTTCTCCTGTAACATCTAATAAGGTTGGAGAATACAGAGCAAGGAATCTGAGACCATTCCTCTTTACAGAATCTCCACATCATCCAGAGTCCTAGGTCCTCTCTTGTGCACTCTCCTCTTCAGCTCAGCCCACAGGTTTTCAATGGGGTTTCGGTCAGGGGACTGAGATGGCCATGGCATAAGCTTGATTTTGTGTTCAGTTAACCATTTTTGTGTTGATTTGGACATATGTTTTGGATCATTGTCCTGCTGGAAGATCCAACGACGACCCAGTTTTAGTTTCCTGGCAGAGGCAGCCAGATTCAGATTTCATGATGCCATGTTCCCAGGGTCTTTGGAGGAAAAACAGCTCCACAACACCATACTTCCACCATACTTAACAGAACTTCCACCATACTTAACAGCCGGGATCAGGTTATTTTCGGTATAACCATCCTTCTTTTTACGCCAAACCTACCTTGAGTGTTGGCTGTTGAAAAGCTCAATTTTCGTTTAATCTGACCATAGAACACGGTTCCAGTCAAAGTTCCAGTAGCGTTTAGCTCCAGGCACTTACGTTTGTGGTGAAATGACAGGAAAGGCTTTTTTCTGGCATGCCTTCCAAATAATTTGTTGGCGTGGAGGTGATGTCTAATGGTAGTTTTGGAGACTTTATGACCCCAAGATGCTACTTTTCTCTGTAATTCTCCAACAGTGATCCTTGGGGACTTTTTTGCCTCTCTAACCATCCTCCTCACTGTGTGTGGGGGCAAAATAAACTTGGGTCCTCTTCCAGGCAAGTTTGTAAGAGTTCCAGTTGCTTTGAACTTTTTAAGTATTGCTCTAACGGTAGATATGGCCATTTTCAGGTGAGTAGCAATTTTTTTATAGCCATTCCCTGACTTATGAAGCTCAACACACTTTTCCCTCATTTGATTTGTGTGTTCTCTTATCTTTCCCATGTTGATGTATGAATAAGGGAATATGGCCTTTGTGTCACCTCATATTTATACCCCAGTGAAACAGGAAGTCATGGATTACTGCTTGAAAGTTCCTAAACACTTTAAAATGTAAAATATAAATGGAAAAAATGCTTCAGTTACATTTTGTTCATAGGAATTTCTAGGGGTGCCAATAATTGTGGCAAACGTGGTTTTGTTAAAAATAATTATTTCTTGATGAGGGATTTTTTTTTCTCCGAATAAATTTACTTAAATTAAAGGTTAGATTTTTCTAATTTTCTCAGTGTGAGATTAAGCTAATTCACCAAAAGGTGAATTTTTCATGACCTTTTAACTCATCTTTACCAGGGGTGCAAATAATTGTGGAGGGCACTGTATGTGTGGGAGGAAACCCATGCGGACATAGGGAAAACACGCAAAAACTCCACACAGAAAGGCCCTCTTGCTGTGAGGTGACAGTGCTAGCCACTGCACCACCGTGCCACCCTACAAATCAAAAGGATATAAATAAATAAAAGTAATATAAAATTTGAAAACCCTCTCAACATAATGGAAGCACTTTCAGGAAGTTTGTGGTCTAGACAATATTTTGGCAAACAAAGTATTCACAGAGGTGCAAGAACACCACTCTCATTGTTGCTTTTAATACTTTTGGAAACAAAATAAAGCATTTCCACGATGTAAAGTAGACCAAGCCCTGCTCTTTTATCGTTGCTGTACAGTAATGATGGGAGAATCACCGACTCATAAGAACCAATCAAATTAACTTTCTCAATATAGCGAGGTGCCATGGTTGGTTCAAATCAGTGAATCACTGACACTGTTCAGCCATAGCCTCTTGAACTGAAATGTTAGGGAAGTATGCCAGTGCCACAGAGTTGGTCTTTCTGGGAGTGATTTCGGTTGGCATAAATATAGCTGACCAGAGTATGTCTTTTCTTAGCGATTTCAGACACAGGGCTTTGCTCGTAAATGTACGTACTGAATGCTAGTTCCTGCCAAGCGCACGTGCTAGATGCAACATTGAGCGAAGGCAACTACGTAGAATAGGGCACTTCGTACATCTGCAACTAATGCACGTCAACAGCTGAACTTCTCTCAGTGCTACACTCTCCACTCTACACGGCTCTTTCCAAACCTGGTCCAGGGGACCCTTTGAATATGCCAGCTGTTCATAACTGTTCATAAAATTCCCTCACTGTCCCCCTCAGGCTTTTTCAAATACGCTCGGTTTGGCATTTAACTCCCATATTCAGAGTGGATCACCGTGACATCACTGTTTTTCCCCCAATGACCATTTTGAGTGAAATTCACTTGACATCACATTGACAGTGACTGAAGCCGACTTCTCTTCATTCTTCGACCCCTGTCAGTTTCTGCCGCTGTCCCCAAACTGGAACTGAATTGAATTAAATTCTTTCATATTTGTCGACGGGTCTGATATTACATACATTTTCGTCTGTGCGCTGACCTTGGCTACACTGTCGGTCTTTGGAACAGTTTTCTCCTCATCCAAATAGGGTGCTCTTGGGTTGGGGTCAAGCTGATGCACTTATTTATAGTGCAATGACCCCGCAGCACGGACCGGATCCTGAGTGTGCGAGTGCCAACTGTGGCGAGAAGACCCAGGATGTAACTGGCCTGAGGATTGAGAGTTGCCTGAGGACGGAGGGTTTTCAGTCAGCAGGGTATTCTCTGCCTTATTCAATGGTGACTCTCTGTTCGATCAGACACCTGTGATTTGCCTGCACCGGTTGTGCTGTTCCAATGGACAGCAAAACAAACAGAGGTGTTTCTGTGTGTGTGTGTGTGTGTGTGTGTGTGTGTGTGTGTGTGTGTGTGTGTGTGTGTGTGTGTGTGTGTATGAGTGTGTGTGTGTGTGGGGAGGGGGGGCTTGAAGGTGGCTGCACGCATTTCAGAGGAAGGTCTTGTTAAGCGTACCCCTCCCTAAGCAGCAGAAGACAACGGCCATCCAAACTGAGAGAGAAACAAGAGAAAGCCACAAAGGAGGCTGCGTTCCAAGGAAAAGCCCCCTGAAACGGCCGGTGCGTTCCCTACTGCGGAGGAGTTCAGAGCACACGGGTGCGTTTGCGGGGGGGGCGGGGGATCCCGACAAGGCTCACGTGCAGAGCGGGCTGTAATTACACAGCTTTTTAAAGAGTCAGAGTCACGCCACAGTCACAGTCATACCGCTCATTAAGCCACGTGGGTCGGCTCGCTCTCCGCCAGAGACAGTCGGGACAGATATTAAACATGATCGCTGCTGTGGTGAAACAAAGGGGTGTGGCTGGGCAGAGGGGTATGGCACACAGGGACTATCCTGCCAAAATTTAGCAGGTAAATGTACCACCATTTTGTTTTATTCTGTGGCCTAATTAAGTTTTTCTGAGGGGGGCTAGTTAACTGAATTAAACCTGCTGTAAACAAAATGCACCTTTACAAGAGGCCTGAATATGAAACCAAAATTAAAGAAAAGCCTGTTTATGGGGCAAACGAGTCCTGCATTCAGGAAGTAGGGGGAAAACGAACACAGAGGCGGAGTTTAGATGACACTGCACTTGATTGACAGTGTGAAGCGTGCTCTTGTTCTCTCGTTGTTGCTGTAGAATAAAGAGGAATGGGGCAGACGGCAGGTCCAGGAGGCCTTTCCCCAGGGTGGGATGGTCAAAAACCTCAATCAGGGAGGTTTCTTCAGGAAGCTGCAAAAAGGAAGGTTTCTTCTGAAAAAACAAAATAATAAACTTTTTTTTTTGGCAATTTGTGTACCATAATTTGGGATTTTCATAAATTTGGATGGTTGTTGTAGCAACTCCTGCAGCAGCTGCGCATGAAATGTAGTCTGAAGCAAAGACTGCTGGACTGCGGTCTAGCAAGATGTGCTTTGAAGAGCAGCTGGCCACCTCCCGAATCAATGGAGGAGAGTTTCAGCAATGACGCGCGAAATACAACTGGCCATCCCAAATTTGGAGAAACAACAACCAGACGGCTTACATGAAGCGCGCCTGCGGATAATCGGCGACGCCTCGGGTCGAGACTCTTCCCGGACAGACCTCTTGATGTCCAGGGGTTTCCAGAATGTGCCGTCCCCGAGCCTGTCCACAACCCCCGAGGAAAAGCAGTTATGAGGCGACCACAACACAGGCATCACATCAGACGGGGACACAAATAATCAAGGCCTTCGAACGGCCTGTGATTTACCGTTAGCCCTCAGCCATATGGAAAGCCTCAGCGTTTTGAAATGCTCCTAAGTGACTAACCCTTTTTCCTAATGTAATTGTGTGTGAGCACGGAGAGGGGACCGATCCCTCTCGCACACCGCTCCTCTGACTGTGCACACGGATACCGGTCTAGTCTTCAGCTCCGATCTACACCAGAACTCGGTAGCAAAAGGAAAACATTGTCTCATGATCAACTATGCATACTGACAAGGCAGATGTTAGAAAAGATCAACAATAGCTTAACCACGGTGTCAAGACATTGGGCGGAGCTGTGAGAAAGTGCTGGCAAAAGCCCACCGTACACATCCTGAGAAATATTAAACTATCTACTGACTGCACTGAGAGAGCGAGAGAGAGCCAGTGAGAGAGAGACAGAGAGAGGGAGGGAAAGAGAGTAATGAAATTATGTGCCTTGCGGTTTGTATATTTGTTATTGTAAAGGAGCTGTTTGAAGGGGTTTTCTAAGGTAATAAGCAGATAGTGAATATATGCCCTAATCTCACGTTTCCACTGACCTTTCAGCATCTGCTAGCTGTTTGGGGAGATTAGTCGTACCAAGTGAGCGCTGCAGTCCCGGTAATACTAGCGCAGAACTAATAACTCATCTGTACTGAGAGGGAGGGTAGAAACTGCGTAGCACTGAGACAAGGGGAGAGTGAGGGACATCTCCCTGTCTTTGCCTGTCACACAAACAATCCCCCACCTGCAATAAGAGGGACTCCAGGCCGGGGGGTAAGGCTAGGGTCAGGAGTGGAGCAACGGGGGAAAGCTTTTAAAGTGGGTGCCTATTAACGTTTCACAAAAGTATTAAATATTAAATATTTAATATATACTTGCATATAATACATAAGAAACAAAATCTCCCTGGGTTTGGTACCTCAGGAACAAATAACAAATATAAGGAAAATATAAATGTACGTACTGTATTACATACGCACAGATGCACGTGCACACACACGGCCATGTATAATACTAGGGTGAATCCAATGCAGTTCTAGAGCCTCTTGAGGGTTTAACCAACAGGTTTAACGCTAGAACAGCTATCATATGTAGCGTTGACAGAATAGTACCTCTGCTGTCATCTCTGGTTTATCATGTTTTTTGTTGCTTTATTAGATGGCAGATGTTGGTTTTAGTCATTTCCCTCCTGGCTAACCCAGTTACCTGGCTGATTACCCTCTCCGCACAAGGGTGGGGAATATTCATGAAGAAGCATCCTCTGATTGAGCTGTCATCACTAAAGATTACTACCATTCGCTTATGGCTCAACCATTGCAATCTGCGAGGACAAATAGCGAAAGATACAACAGGACTCGGCTGAGGAGTCGCTAGAGCAGTCAACCGCCCACTCCACCCATGATTGACGGCCAATAAAGCCAATTAAAACCCAAGGAGAAGGGAGCAACCACACATTTGGAAAGAAGCTCCTCCTCCAGCTCGGAACTTTAACCATTCGTGGCTAACGTGAATACCCTGCGCTAATGGCAAAGTGCTTTGGAACTGTGTGTTCTGTTCCCATCTCCGTTTCATTGTTTTTCTCTGCCGTGATTTTACAGGCAGAGGGGGAGTGTTTTTACAGATCCCAGAATCAACTGTTAAAATGGGGGTAATTCTATTACAAGCATATTTTTCAGTATATTAACCGTAAGAGACCTGAACGCGTAGTTTCAGTCCAAAGGAAAATCATGTTTCCAGGGTAATAAAATACATTGTGAATTTCCCAAAAGTCCCCAGATTATAAAGAAATAATAAAAAAAGTATGTTTCAAGGTCTGCTTCCTATATCACAATAAAATGATCTATTTATCTGTCAGGCTAACAGAACTGCCCTCACAATATGGTGGGAACAAAAATTCACAAAACTCTTTCATCAACGTAAACTTGGTGCTGTTTCAAGAACCTTGTCAATTCTAATGTATTAACGTCAAAAATGGAATGTGTTGCTTTAATCAATGGATTCAATTGTCGGTTGTGAAGGCCAACAGTATCACAAAACCAAACCGCAAACAATCCACCCTCAACGCCAAGAGTCCTTCCTCACTATTAAGGCACAGCCAACTCCTAACGTTCCAAGAAGCCGAGCGGAGGGATTGTTCACAAAGTTCCTCTAGAGCCATATCTTCAGGCTGCGGCGGGACTCAAGAAAACGTCCATTTGTGGGGTCCGTCTCCAAAGTGTATTACTTTGGGACTTGCGACGAAGACAACAGTGCAGTGGCGCCAAAAACGTTTGCTGTGACGGAAGTCGAGGATCCAATTCAAGTCAAATTCAGCATATTGTATAAAGATCTGTCTCTTTGACTGGAAGTACCTTCCTGAAGAGCAGTGAAGAACAGCAGAAACAACTTCAGCAGTACAGTCGTACCGGGAGGGAGAATTGCTTAATTTTTCACAGAGATGTCACTGGTCTGCATCTATTAAGACTGCTGACAACCAAGTGATGTGACGTTTAATTTAGAGCTCCTATCAAATTTGTCAGTATGAGATGTTAACCCTTTAAGTTTGAGTGAGTGAGTGAGTGAGTGAGTGAGTGAGAGAGAGAGAGAGAGAGAGAGAGAGAAAGAGAGAGACACCAGCTTTTCTGGGGCTACTCAGTTTCCACCAATAACTGCTAAACGAGATCGATCCAGATTAAATTCCTGAGATTCGGCGCACTGCAGCCTCGGGCCGAGAGGGCTGGGGGTTACGGTGACCCCACTGACCGCTGGTTCAGGAAGCACATGACTCCATTTTGAGGGCCCAGAGAACCAGTGCCACCATCATTTATCCCTTTTAATTCCCTGTCAGCTGGAGCCACACCGACGTCCTAGCTTGTACTTTCCCAAAAACAACCCAAGAAATATGGTGACACTGCCAATGCAGCCAATAACATGTGGGGCATGGGTACTGTTGGTCGACAACATCCTGGTTCATTTCCCGGTGAAAGAAGCAGGGGAATATACAGGGACGGTGATGAGCCACTTTATCTTGGGAAGGGCTACTGGCCTGAGGCAGCTGGGACGGGGAATGCTGTAATCTCAGTGAACGCCCCGCACCACCGGCCCTCTCCCTCCTGCTCACTCCATATTCCTGCAACCTTTCCTTCTTTCATTTCTCAGAGTGCCCTCTTTATCTCTCCGTCCTGATGTCTGTCCACCCAGCCCAGCCTCTGCTGCCGTCTGTCTCTGAATCGTCGGGCGTTTTGTACACCGTGGCAACTCCTCATACCTGAGACAGCAGGCGAGTGTGAGATTCCACAGGAGAAGCGGATCGAGCCGGACTGGGGTGGGATGAGCACGGGGGTGACCCAGACTATGGTCACTCTGAACAAAAACTTCCTAAGACGGGTGCGGAGTGGCCTCCGCAGATTAACCTTACACGGAAGAGCTGGTGACCCATAACAGGAAAATAAGGCGCGTCAGGCCTCCGCTGACTGCGAGCCACCCACTCTGCACCCCTCCCTGAAATTAGCACAGAGACGCCCCCGGCTGTTGCTGCTGGCGCAGAGAGAACGGGAGGGGGAGTTAAGACGGGCCACGTGCGGCCTGTGAGACTCTGTTTAGGGTTCCACAAACGCCGTCACCATGGAGACAGCCACTCCAGATGCACACAAACTCTAGTGTCTCTAGCAGCGGGGGTTTGACTGGTCGGTGGGCGGAGTTTTGAGAAGGAAGGAGGGGGCAGGGTTTCTGCTTGGAGGTGGGCTAGGTGTTTTTATTCAGGAGATGGATAACTTAATGACCCCCCCCAACTGACTCCATTAGCACTGTAACACATCCCTGCTGAGGCCTTTTGTTTGTTTTTTTTTGCCTTATGTTTTTAAGGCAGTCAATGTGACTGTCCCTGGCTCAGTCCATCGCACAAGTTCTAGAGAGGCATGCCAGCTTGCCCCTGGTGGAGGTCTTTTGGTTCACAGCCCCCAGATAGCAGGCTTAGAGCAGCCACCTCAGCTGAGCCTCTCACAGCTGAGCAAAGGCCTTCTGGGATGGCATCTACCTGCTAGCCAATCACATTAAACCTGTGTGTCATGTCACCCGTCCACTCATCCGTAGTGGCGAGTGACTGAGTGACTGCCATTGGTGTCGACGGCACAGGGAAGCAGCAGGCACCCGATTGGCTGGGGTTACCCCGGTAAGAGAGGTCACGTGAGGATACACCCCGAGGGCCGTACTCGAAGTGAACCCCAGTAGGCTCATTGTCCCGCTGAAGAATAGATCTTTAGAGATGGGGGTGGGGTGGGTGATAACAGTGGAAGGAGGGATGGGGGTTTACCCTTAGGGCCAAGGTCCCCCTTTTGCAGCTAAACTGAGGCTCTTAGTGGAATGCGACATCCTCAGGCCAAGAGGCACAGTGTGGCTCTGTTCTCAGACCTACCTGAGGGATGACACACCTTCCCCTCTGTACTGCGGCATTAGAGGAATCTAATCAAGATCCGCACTGTGAACCCACGGTGAACCCCATCAAGCTAAGTGTCCCGCTGAAGAACAAATTGTTGACAGTAACAGGGTCATGTGCAGAGCCCTCAGGTTATTGGGGAGAAAGTCTGGATCCAGCCTCATGCCGAATCGGAGGAGACTGCTCCGTACGACGTCGTGCTGGTAAGAGGGACTTTCATAAAGTTCCACATGACACACCCTCCCTGCGCACTGGAAACGAAACTGGCTGGGGAAACGAAACTGGCTGCCCTGGATAGCGCAGCAAGAAGAGTTTCTGCAGGGAATTCTTCTGAAGTTTTGTTTTTTTCTGTCTCTCTCTCTCCCCCTCCCTTGTTTTTCTCCCCAGTGAGCAAGTTTTGTTGATAAATAGGCTGATAGCATTTATTCACCCTAGCAACAGTGAGCGCATCTGATATGAGGGCTCTTCAGTTCTACTGTCGCAGGTTTGGGGGGTGGGGGGGGGGGGTTGAAAGAGACGGTTATGTGCATGATTACACACTGATACAACATTGGGATAAGGGAACACCTGTTTTAAATTTAGTGTGTAACAAATCTATGGGAAAAATCCCCCCCAACTCCAAACAGACATGTTTCCTGACCAGAAAATGAACAGTAAAATAAGCAAAAAAGTGGATATTACAATTCCTTATGGCTGGTAACTCGACTAGTTTACACTGAGGATGGTAAATAACTCTTATACCACTTATATACACCGATCAGCCACAACAATAAAACCACTGACAGGTGAAGTGAATAACATTGATTATCTCGTTGTTATTTTGGTTCTGTACTGATCGGTGTAGCACTTTCAGTTTGAAAGGATACAATGACAATGAGGTTGAAGTGCAGACTGTCAGCTTTAATGTGAGGGTATTTTCATCCATATCGGATGAACCATTTAGAAACATAATAAGTAATCATTTTAAATATTTGGTCGCATATCATTTGCATGCCATGACTTCCTGATGTCTGTGACCCAACAATATCAAAAGACTCTTGGGGCCCTATCTTGGCGATCTTGGCGCTTGGTCAAAGCGCATGGCGCTAAGTCCATTTAGGGCGTGTCCAAGTCCACTTTTGCTATTTTAACGGCGTGTTTTCTGGGCGCTAAGCACAGCGCAAGGTGCAACTGGGCTGAACCTAGTCTCTTCATTAATTATAGGTGTGTCTTGGGCGTGACATGCAATAAACCAATCAAAATGTTATATCCCATTCCCTTTAAAAGCCTGCTTTTCCACCTTGGCGGATTGCTTATGATGGCGAAACAGACATGCTCGTGCGTGTTTAGTGCGATCAAGGAATAGGCTATATGGATCAATAGTAGCCTATATTATTCAGGCTAACCATTATGAGTTCCCGGTAATTCCTGACAGTGCTGTTTACAAAATATATGCGGTTAAATTTCGTTAAAAGCACCTGCAACAGCTGAGAATAAGCGACCAATTGCTTCCGTCTCAGCTTAGAAAATGCCAAATTAGCCTGCTTGTTTCACGAATTTCGTTTGATTATGCAATTAACTCATGGTCAAGCTGCATCAGAAGTTCATTAGGCTACCTGCATTCTAATTTTGATTAATAACATAAATAACGTTATTTTGCCTTAATGATGACACTAAATACAATAAATCTGTCAGGTTGGCAACCCATAGGTTCAGCATATTTTCCCTTATTTTATAATGTCCTGCTTATGGAAATGTGACCAACCTATTTTACTGATAGCGTAATGCTTTAAAACGATCCACTTTCCCAGGAAGACCGTGAAAAGTGTGATTTACAGCAGGGGAAACAAACCATGCTCATTGGTGGTGGTAGAGGCGAGTTTCCCCCTCATCATTGTAAAGCGCTTTGAGTATCTAGAAAGGCGCTATATAAATGCCATGCATTATTATTATTATTATCATGTAAAGCGCACATGCAGATAATGGCATTAAAATTAATTGTAAATTAATTTTGTAACGTGCTGCAAATTTCGTTTCTAATTAGCCGCTTAGTTCTCTTTAAAATATTTTGTTCAGTTATGGAATAACAGGTGAAATCAGCGGGGTTTTAATAAGCCGGGGGCATGGAAACCTTGTCACTGTAATTAAAAAAATATGAAGGATAGCTAAGGTTACAATTCAGTTAACATGATGACATTTATCTCTGTTTTTTAACCATAGGCTATCGAAAAGATCATAGGCTATGTATGCACAGTGAATCCGCTGTAGCCTAGGCTATTTGAAAAACAATAAAAGCAATATTCACTGGACAAGGTTTTGAACTTTTTTCAGTCACAAACCATTCTATTTACTTACAGGCTGTATTCCTAGATAAACAGAGCTGTATTGTAATGACGTCTGAAGCGCATTTTCAGAACTCAAAAGTCCGTCTATTGCAGTGCGCGAGTTTTCAATTGAATGACAATTCACGCATTAGGTGTAAATGACAATTTGCGCATTAGGCTTGATATAGGTGTTATCAGCTCCTTTTTAATGGATAGCCATTGTCCCATACCATCGCACATCGCCTGGATGTTGATGGAGTGGGCTGAGAGCAATGTAATGTGGCATCGTTTCCCTTCGCTGAGGGAAAGGTATGTGGACCTATGGAACCTTTTATTATTATGCATTTTTGATATAGCCTACACAATAATAATATTTCACATTGTAATCTAGATATTTTAGTCATGCTTGTGCACGCCCCTGTGTGTTGTGCACACGCCTATGTAGACGCACTTATATGTGCCGTTAAAATAACATGTAAACAACTGCGACATGACTTTAGACCAGGTTTGTGGTGGTTCTAGCGCAAACGCTTTCTGCTGGCTCAAGATAGCAATACGCCAAAAAGAATCCTGGCCACTCCTCATCTTAAGACCAACACGCCCAGTTCACTTGTAGAGAATACATGCTAGTAAAAGGACGTAAACGTTAGGCGTTATAATGAACCTAGCGCCGGGTGTAAGATAGCAAAGACACTTGCGTTTGGGTTAGCGCCGCTTTGCGCCGGGTGTAAGATAGGGCCCCTGATATCTTATTTTCAGGTACTCTTACAAGCGATACTATAATGTCTCTGCAATTGAATTGATATCTATGGGAATTGGGGGGTGGGACTAGATTTAGCTGTGAATTATGCTGGAACAGTATAGAATACATGGTTGGTAAAATGGCTGTAAGTCATCAATGGTCTGAGGTATCAAACGAGCCTCAAACCATCACTCTGCTGCCAAATATGCAGTAGATATGGATGGATCACTTTAAGGGTTGTTTCACCTTTTCCTATTGAACTCTATGGAAAAATAGAGCATTTGTACATGCATATCAGGTGAACCGTGTAGCATGCAAAGGACATGCAACCAAATATTAAATATGATGACTTTATTTCAGTTTATGTTAATTTGTGCAATTACTTTTGTTCCCCTAAAATGGGGGGGGGGGGGGGGGGGGGGCTATGTATACAAATGGCTACAATTGCTACACAGTTCACCCGATATGGATGGAAAAACCCTCAAATTAAAGATGAAAGACCACTTTAACCTCATAGTCACTGTTCCATTTCAAATCCAATGTGCTGGAGTACAGAGCCAAAACAACAAAAATTGTGTCACTGTCCAAGTAGTTACGAACTGCACTGTGCGATATACACAATGACTGCTCACTGAAACTTAAGATATTTACTAAGGCTTAAAAAAACAAAAACAAGGACAGAAAGTCGCATGCAGTTGGAACTACATTTTTGGCTTGATCCATATTTCCAAAGCAACAAAAACAAAATCAAACTAGTTTATAGGCCAACTTAAGCAGGATTATGTTAAGAATAAAATAATGAAGAGATTTTTTTCATAGGTTTACAATGATCTGTGCCATATTTATGTCATTCAGTCATGAACAAAGTCTTGTTTGATCGCCAGGTTTCAGAAGTCGTGGTAAAAATGTGGTTTGGTGAAACCTCCGCATGTCAAGAGCGCTTCATTTTGTGAAATGAAAGCAACGCTACACAACACTAGGTGCAGAAATGTTCTGAGTTTGCATAGCCAGTAAAACCTATATCCAAACATTGTGTATCAAAAGCTAGTGATAGACAAAAATGAAAAACAGGCTGTTTACATTTAAATGGTGACCACTGGCCACTCTCCATCTTGGGGAGAAAGTCTTGAGTTTTGGGTGCGGTCCATTGGTCACGTCCCTGCTGATCACTCACTGGCTGCTGAAATTCTTGCCAACTCCACCCAGCACTGACCAGGCCAATCGCACGTGGCCTTCTCTCAAAACCGAACAACACACCGCATGGCGAGGTTCACGTGGCTGGGACTCGAACCCCCCTGAGTACTCCCAGAATGCACCAACAAAAAAAGGCCTTTGTGTTACCCCAAAATCCATGCAGTTACACAAGAGTTACCCTAAAATCCATGCAGTAACCCCAGTTACCCTAAAATTAATGCAGTCACCCCAGTTACCACAAAACTCCATGCAGGTACTCCAGAGTTACCCTAGAATCCATGCAGGTACTCCAGAGTTACCCTAAAATTCATGCAGTAACCCCACTTACCCTAAAATCCATGCAGTTACCCCAGTTACCACGAAAATACAAGCAGGTACTCCAGAGTTACCCTTGAATACATGCAATTACCCCAGAGTTACCCCAACACCCATGCAGGTACTCCAGTTACCCTAAAATCCATTCAGGTACCCCAGTTACCCCAAAACCCATTCTGTTACCAAAGTTACCCTTAAATCTATTTAGTTACCCCAGCTACCAGACAATCCATGCATTCACCTCAGATTTACCCCAAACTCCATGCAGTTACCCCAGAGTTACCCCAAAATCCACCCAGTTATCCCAGTTACTCCAAAATCCACGCAGATACCCCAGAGTTACCCCAAAATCCATTCAGTTACCCCAGTCACCTTTAAGACTTGGACGTAAAGGAAATGACAGTTATTCACCACTGTTCCCGTCATCAGGATGGGAAAAGCGATGGTAATAAAAGGGCGTGATCTCAGTGTAAGGCTAACGGCGGTGCGCTTGCAGGTTGCATTTCACGCGCCACTCGGCTGAACGCTGAACCCACAGCGCCGAGGAGAAGTGAACAGACGCGGGGTCCTGGCGTGTTCGTCCAGAGTGAAGTAAATCCTTCAAATTGCTTCCATGCTTTTGGCTCCTGTACCTAGCAGCCCTTTCCAAGTCCTTCATCCCAGCATGTTTGAGTTCACAAAAAAAGCGCCACCAGGGAGATAAGTCACTGTCACAGGCAGACCACAAACACGTTTGTCCATGCACGAGGAACTGTCTTGCTCTTTCCATTTTAAATTTAGATAGATAGATAGATAGATAGATAGATAGATAGATAGATAGATAGATAGATAGATAGATAGATAGATAGATAGATAGATAGATAGATAGATAGATAGATAGATAGATAGATAGATAGATAGATAGATAGATAGATAGATAGATAGATAGATAGATAGATAGATAGATAGATAGATAGGCAGGCAGGCAGGCAGGCAGGCAGGCAGACAAATGGACAGATAGAAAGATTTTTCTCAGTTTGACACACTTTGTGTTTTTAGGTGAAGGGTCACTGGTCGGTAGTAACCCGTTCTTCAGGAGAGGCCCATGTAGCACAATAAACAGATGGGCTTTAGCGGCACAATGAGTATAAAGGGTGAAATAGACCCATGGATATTTTCCTGGAATACAGTAAACAACAGCTTCATTTGGAGTCAGTCAGTTTTATTTTCCATCAGCAGGGAGCGGACAGGCTGGGGCTGCGCTACCCCCCGATTTCTGCGCCAAACAACAAGGCTGTTTGTTCTGAGAAATAAGAGGACCAGCAAAATCCAGTTATCCGGAAAGAGGTGAGGGGGGAAATCGCCAATCTGATGCCGGTGCAAATGAGCGAACAATAGAAACGAGTAAACATCAGCCGACGCGTCCGAGAGCTGCCCGTCTGTGACATCGTCACGACTTTGACTCCACTTCTGAGAAACGGATGTGATAAGAGTGATAAGAGGGTATATTTTACGCACATCTCCTCTTGGGAAGCCCCACCCTCCCACCGACTACATCTCTGTCTCCTTGAAACCCAAACGATAAGAAACACAGATAAACTCCGCTCAGAGCCAGGTTCGAACCCAGGGCCCCAGCCACGTGAGGCCACAGAGCTACAGCACCACTGTGCTTCCCCTAACTAAACATTTGACTGAAATACCTTAGAGGCTCTTTGATACTGGAGAAAAGCCAGATGAGTCAGTAGAACAAGAGGAACTCACTTAAGAAAAAATCAGTCTGTTCCAATAAAGTGAATCATGTATGATTTGGTCTCCCGTGTAACAGCACATTTTTTTCTAAGTGACATAAAAACAGTGCCGCCAGAAGAAATCAAATTCAAAATATAGACGTTTGACAAAAAAGACGACTGTTCATGATGAGGCGACACTCTTACAGGGTGAGGTGTTACCCAAGGTTAAAAAAAAGTTAATTAACGAATATCAAAATCACTAATTCAAGCTAATTCTGACATAGACATACGGTACATTGAAAGAAGGGTCTCTGGAGATTATCTGACCCCTTATAACAAGCAAGAAACAACTATGGCGAAACTGAACCGCGTTTAGCGCACATGGAACCCATCAAATCGAAGCCACCGAAATGTCTCCATCACAGCCTTCCACAGCCATTCGTCTTGAATCACCTGTGAGTGCGCGCACGATTCCCACGGCTCGTGCGCGGCTCGGCTCTATCCTGTATCCTGTTTCCCTGTTTTGCCTTGACTGCCAGCGATTCATGACCAACTTTGATATTTAATATCCGGCTCAATCAAAAAGGCCGGAGTGCACACGTGCTCGAGACATAACACAGCGCTGATTGAAACATGAATATGTATTTCCAGAAAACAGATCTGCAAAGATCTGCGCTGTCCTCCCTTGGTCTTAACCGTGTTTGTGTTCCGAGTAGATTACATATAAATATGATTAATGATGATGAGTATGGTGAAGACCACCCACTCTGCGCCCCACCTTCCACTCTGCTGCGGGTCCCGGGAGCCCTTTGTGATCTCTGCCCCCGGATCGCGGAGATGGCGCCAGCGACGCTTACGGCTGGGAGCCACGTCAGGAATGTCGCTCAGGTCGATGTCCGTGGAGCATTGGCTGGTCACATCTGGAGAGAGGACACACAACGTAAGCGCTGAGCTGACTGATCCTTAACTCCAGTCCGGGAAGGCCGTCTGTGGATTCATTTTAATATGCAGCTTTTCATCTTTTATTTGGCAGCACGGTGTGTCGACTCTTCAGCCAATCAATGACTTAAGTTACGTACTTCGGTATTGAAGCTCACCCAAAACCAGCAGACCTTCCGGGACAGGAGTTTGAAATTCCTGCCTGAGATTCCTCTTCCCTATGTAGGAGTCTCAGATTCCTGCTTGAGATCACTCGAACTGAATGTAGGAGTTTAAGATCCCTGCTCAAGATCCCTCTTACTGAATGTAAGAGTTTGAGATCCCTGTTCGAGATCCCTCAAACCTCAATTCATGATTCCTGATTCTTCAGCCAAGACCTTGATAAGTACAATCTGGTGTCTTAGTGCTGGGCCAGAACAAAAACGTGCATCCACACGGGCCCTTTTCCGATAGGATTGGACACCCTTGTTCTAACCTATGTGTGTGCTATGCAGAACCCGCAGGTCATTACAGAAGAGTGGTGTAGTGTTTTTGGGATCTCAACTTCAACCAGAGGGTTTTATGTTCGAAACCTAGGTGGAGCATTGCTGTGCTTCCGTAAACATCCAGCCGTATAGGGTATGGCATATAAAATGTGACCATGTGCTGCAGTAACCTCTGTGTAGAGCTTTCTAGAAAGCTGGCCATTCATTTTATAACCACACGTAACTTTAAGTCCTCCCTGGAGAAACGCACAAAAAGTGGAATATGTAATATCCTATTACGTTGTCCGTAACTGAAACCATACAGACTGCACAGTTTGAGGAGTTTCACACAAGCCTGA